>QOVD01000886.1:0-354796 GCA_003521225.1 Tuber microsphaerosporum
ATTAGGCCCCACGATTAACTCAAGTTACAGGGATGCGAAAATGTTTCGCGCACCTTCGAAGAATGCCGATGGCTTCATTGAATGGAACGAAGACACTGTGCGTCAGGCCGATTGCCCTTGTCAGCGCTGATACCTGCAACCCGCCGAGTTAGTGAAACTTGGCGCGCGACTTTCAACACTCAGAATGTCCGTTCCGGGTCAAAACCGGCCATACTCTGATTGAGCAAAGAATTTCTGCTTAGACCCCAAAAGCCGACGTCTGCTCCTTTATGAGTACCCGCCCTGGTTCAAAGGCCCGCACGTCAGCGAAGCAATCTTGCCGGGCGCATTGAAGGTGAGGACTGCGCTCACGACGCCATCGCGCGCTTTATAGGAAATGGCTGCTCCGCCCTCGGACGGACGGAGATCGTCCAGATGCGAAGCGGGATAATCCCTGAGACGGTCGACCCAATAGGCGCGCAGGCCTTGCCGGGTCGAAATCGTCTTCAGGCCGTCGCAGGCGCAATGGACGATCGCGTCATCGGCATACATTCCCAAAATCGTTTCGATGTCGCCGGCGCGGTAGGCATCAAGCCAGTCAACCGCAGCGGCGGGTCAAAGGACATGTTTCCTACCTACGTACCGTTATGGGCTCGGGGTTTAAGACTGGCCTGATGAACTCGACATGAAGATCTCCGCTCGGCTATTTTGGATTTCCGGAACGGATTGGGAACGTTAGCGTTCCGCCAAATGAACACTCGGGCGCCGACCTGAAAGTTAACATTTGGCAAGGAACTCCAACACCGCAATGCTATTGTCCATTCATCGCAGAACGGCCCGTGGCTTTTATCTGTGATGAGAACGCCACTTGCGCTCCCGCCTTCCTCTCATGGAAAGGAGCGCGCCATGGCTGAGCGGCGTCGTTTCAAGCAGATCGAATCCCTCGAAGAACGTCTTGCTGCGGAAGCCGGTCGCCTGCGCGAGCAGGCTAAGACTACTCTCCCAGGTATCGAGCGAGAGCATCTACTGCAGAGGATACGCCAGTGCGAGACTGGCTCGCACATGAGCGAGTGGCTAAATTCACCCGGCTTGCAGCCGCCGAAGTGACAGGCCTGCGCAGGTGGACTCGCGAGGAGGAGCGGCAGTTATTGGAGCTTCGCGCTTCAGGCCTACGGTTGGCCGCAGTGGCCAGAAAGATTGGTAGGACTGAGGCAGCCGTTATCGGCCATCTCGCAATAATGAAAGCGAGGCAAGAAGCCACGAAATAGTAAGGCCGCCTCAGTTGGCGGCCTTTTGCGGCGACTTCCATCTCCTTTGCGGTGCACGCGAGAGGGCGGTTAGCTCTGGAGTTATCCGCCCGCCGTTCAGTGTCCTGATCCGCCTTCGCTGGTGTCAAAGCAAAGGGCCGCTGTTTTGGCAGCGGCCCCTCATGCTTCCGGGTTTCAATAATTCCGAAATGAAAATATAACCAGCTCCCCGGGTTGCCATTTTTTCCCGGTTAACAAATCCTTGCCATAACAAATGTGAACCAGATCGGTAAATTTCCCAGTGTCCTGATCTGCCAGCAATCCGCATGAACTCAAGATCTCCCGCATTGACTATTTGTTCATGATTTGTTCTTATCGTGCCATCGTCAGATGGAGATGGGCCGTGGACAACCGCATCAATGAAATCCGCAACATCGTCAGAGCGTTACGCGTCAGCATGCGAGAGGCCGAGGCCATCATGCACGAGCAGATCAATCGCGACGAGGACTGCACCTTCGTGGCGGAAGAGATCATGAAGATGCGCGTGGTGATGAGCGGCCTGGTTCAGGAGCGGACGCGGCTCGGCGACAGCGAGCCTATTCTCGTGCGCAGCCTCTTCGTTCCGCGCCGGCCGCCGACAACGCCGCGGACTGGTCTTGCCAAGCGCCGCCTCGTACCGCACGGAATTGAGCAGCAACGGGGCCACGCACGCCCGTGATCATGGATGGACAATCTCAGGCGGTTTCCGGCGCCGTGGGTCATGATCGCGGAAGAGGAGTGCTTCCGAGTCAAGGACGCGAACGGCTTCACGATCTGCTGCGTTCTTCATCGCGATGATCTGCACTCGTGGGGCTACCAATATGCCCACCAGTATCTATCGCGCGACGAGGCGCGACGGATCGCAACGGCAATCTCGCGATTGCCGGAGCTGTTGAAGCGTCCTCAGTATTGAGCTGTTCGCTTTGCCAGGTCCCCTTTGGAACTTCTTGCTCCAAACTGGAATTAGTTTTGTGGTCGGCCCACCGCCGATGGCCGGCCTGGAATGGCGGCTCCGGCGCCCCCAGCCCCCCGTCCCGCGCCGGGGCCGTTTTCACGAGTTAGGGCTGGGACAAAAACACCGGCGGCATCGCCGCCGGAGGTTCAGCAGGCACCTGTAGATCGTTTTCCGGAGATCGTTTTGGGTCTCGACGAAACACGCCTGAAACATTGCTGAAACCAGATTGTCCTGAACGCCGCGCCCGTTGGCCCCGACCAACGGAGCGAGAAGGAGACAAGTCATGATCCAGGTCGGTTCGAAGGAAGAAGTCGCGTTTCTGCTGGCGCTGTTCGGCACGCACACCCAGCCGGTCAAGCGGCCGAAGCCGAAATCGCAGCAACGCTGAAGGCTGAGCCATGCCTGGTTTGGCCGATTGCCAGAGCCTCTTGCGTCTCCTGATCGCAAGGGGCGATCCGAGGGCCATTCCGCTCGCCAAAGGCGCTATCGATCAATACCTGAACACCGCGCCGGCCAGCCTGCGCGGGCGCGGCCTGCGCGTGCTCCAGCGCGACGCGCTCGACCAGCACGGTGCCGCGGTCGGGGTGCAGCGCTCCTTCGCCGAGACGGTGGACGCCTATATCGAGCGCAAGCTTGCGGAGGAGTGACACCTTCCGGTGCGGCGGCTCAGGTGCGTGGCTGCCGGTCAGGCTGCGACGGGCGGCGTAGCTTGCTTCAACAGCCCGATCTTCCGGTCGAGATGCCAGACCTCGACGTTGCCCCGGCGCGTGAACTGTTGTGCGACGCGAAGCGCGGCCGCATCGGAGTCAGCCTCGAACGCTTCGGCGGAGAGAAACACGCCGTTCTCGCCGACCAGATAGGCGCGGTATTGCCGGGTCATGTCGGCGGCCTCAGGCCGGGCGAATGCAGCCAGGACTCGATCTGGATGGCCGTCTCGTCCTGTCGCGCCCGGCGCAGCAGGATCTCGCGGAGCCGCCCCGGCGCAAGCGCCTGGGCCTCGTCGCGAAGGCGTGCGGCCTCGTCTGCGAGCCGCTCGTGGAGAGTTTTGGACTGTTTGAAACGACGACGCCTCAGCATGACACTGCTCCCTCGGTAAAGTGGGGCGGGAGCGCAACTGGCGTTCTCATCACCGACCGATGCCAAGTGCCGTGCGGTGATATTTCAACTCTACGCCTCGGGCCGAGGAGAGTCTGTATCATTTGTTAATTGGTTCGAAGAATCTCTCGGGCGTCATCGCAGCTCGGTTTGAGCAATTTTATTCCTATCGCGTGCAGGTAGTTCCTAAGTTCACTATTGAACGGAAGTGGCGTCGGCGATCGAAGGTCTATCCTCCTTGTCTGCGCCCCGCGCCACGATTTTAAGCGCTTGATCTGACAAAGGCCGTTGGAGCGCCTTAGCCTCGTCCCATGGCGCCCGCAGCCAAACATCTCGTTCTTCGGCCGTCGTCAGGATCGCCGGCATTGCCTTTGGATGAATGGGCTCGACAACGGCATTCGGCGCCGTCGTGAGAAAACCATAGACCTGATGAGGTCCAGGCACGGGCTTTGACTTCGTACCGCGATCGCCCTTGAAAGTTGTCCAGATACCGGCGAACGCGAACAGCGGCCGCGTCTCGTCTATCGCAAACCACACGACGTCTTTCTTCTTTGTTTCCGGATTCGGCTCAGGCGCATACTCAGCAAAACTGTTGACGGGCACGAGACAGCGATGCTCCGGCTTGAGCCATGCGCGCCAGTGCGGCGACGAGGTGTTGCGGATGTTTGTGACGGGCGGGCCGGGCTTGCTCGGTGGTGGCGGCATGCCCCAACGCATCATCACAATCTCCCGTTCGCCCCCGCCTGCGTCGCGAATGACCGGTGCCGGGTAATCCGGAAATACGCCCGGCATTGGTGGCAAGTTGCCCTCGTAGCGACGGACCACGCGGAAGAGCCCGGCGATGGCGGCCTGATTGGTGGTGATCGAATACAGATTGCACATGGAGACGATTATTCCTTACCGCTCGCCCGGCCAAGTTAGCTGTTGCTTAGGGTGCCACAGCGTCTTCGTGTAACGCCACCTGTTTCCCAGATGCGTCAGGTGACGTAGAATGCCACTGCCCCTTGAAGCGGGACGTGCCGAAATCACCGTCCGGGCAAACGAGCAGCACTTGTGCCGTCGGCAAGCACGCTCTCTTAGAGGCCGTTCTTTTTTCGGTTTCGTACCACCGTTCACCACGAACTTTGCGCGCTGCTTATGCGGCGGCTCGTTCGGTAACGTCGGGAGAAAGCGATGAGCAAGATCGATCGAAGGTCCGCACTGGGAATCGCATTGGCTGCAGTTTCGGCTGCCATGGTCAAGCCAGCCGCCGCTCAAGCCACAAGCTACAAGGATACGACGCCTTGGCCAGGTGTCGTGGTGCGTGAATATGAAGGCGAGACACCATCCCTGATCCCAGGTTTTAAGACCGTCTCAATGCGCGATGTCATCATGCAGCCAGGGGCGAAGACCATGGGGCCCCCGATGATGAATGCCATGATCTGCCATATCACCGAAGGGGAGCTTCGGCTTGAGCAGGACGGAAAGACCTTTGCGGGCAAGAAGAATTTTGTCTGGACCTGCAACAAGGAAACAAAAGAACAAGCGTACAACGACGGGAATGTGGTCGCGATTATGCGGATCACGGACCTGAAAGCTTAACGCTCGTTTCTTCGCAAGAGATCGATTGTGGGAGCGGATGGTGCATGCGACAACGCGCCATCCGCGTGCAGGACCGCCTCGGTCAATCGCATCGATCAGCGACCGTGTCGCCTATGTCCGGTCTGCCCAACACAGCGCACTTCTGTGACTGCTCGAGTGCCGACGGGCTCGTCAGTTTCGGGTACCCCGACTACAAATCTAACGCAGGACCTTGAAGCAGAGTGAACCGTGTGCCAACGCGCGGGCCGCGACCGCGCTTTGCGGCAAGTCAGAAGTGATGTAACTTCTCTTGCGAGCTGCCATGAGGACGTGCCGACAGTCCTGTATTCGCCAATTATCTTAGCGGCAGCGCCGATGCCGTCGGCGGGCAATTCCTAGACCTGTAATCTCTGGTCTGTTCAATCGCAGTCAAAACCAAGGCGCGAATGACGTGCACACCGCGTGAGGTGCGCGTGAAGGAAAATGCCGTATTTCACATCAGGAGCTTACAATGGATCGGAAAACCTTTCTGGTCGGCGTTATGGCCGCCGCATGCCTTGTTGCAACCTCTACACTAATACCGGGCACCGGGCACGCCCAAGCGGATCCGAGAGTAACGAAATCGATGGAAACCTTAAAAGCCATGACGGCGAAATTAGGAGCCCCCAAGCTCGAAGGAAGGGAAGCTGTTGGGGGTAAAGACGCACCAGCTCTGTATTTCGGCACGACTAAGATCAATAGCAACTTCGACATCGTCGACGCGGTTGGAAGCGAGGACGGCAAAGGGATGACGGCCACGCTGTTTGCAAAAGACGGAGGCGAATACGTCCGAGTGTCCATAAGTGTGCCAAAACCCGATGGAAGCGGCCGAGCAGTTGGCACCGTCCTGGCCGGGCCAGCGCTTGAAGCGATCAAGGCGGGGAAGAGCTATTACGGCGAGGTGCCTATACTGGGTACGCCCTACATAACCGGATACGAACCGATCAAGGACAGTACGGGCGCCGAAATCGGCACCTATTACGTCGGCTACAAGAAGTAGTTGAGGACCATGAGAAATCGTCTGGCAACACTGGTCGCGCGGCCGTAGCTGTCGAGGTCCGAGTTGGGTCAAAACCGGCAATACTCTGGTTGAGCAGAGAATTTCTGCTCAAATCCCAAAAACCGACGTCGCCGATTTTCCGGTTGGAATGACGGCGACGGCGCGACCCGCACCCGGAGCCGCTTTGGCGTCTTTGACACGTCGGGCAACACACTGGCATGATAGTATCATTGAGACGATTTCGTTCGTACCCGCGCCGGAGATTCATCCGCCGCGGGTTTTTTTATTCTCGAACCAGGACCGGACCTGATTGCAAAGGGTTTTTTCAGATGACCGAATTGGTGAACAAGCGTTCTGAAGTGGCGTTGGCGAGGGAGGCGGCTCGCAGAACTTTGAAGCAGCGAACGATGACTGAGATCAAATCCTTGGCGCGGACGCACACGGTGCACGCGGTGAATACTCTCGTGAAGATCATGCTCGACAAGAATGCTCCGGCGCATGCACGTGTCTCGGCTGCCAATGCCATTCTCGATCGCGGATGGGGCAAGCCGTTGCAGCCCATCGCGAATGAAGACGGTAAGCCCCTTGAATTCATTCATCGCATCGAGCGGGTCATTGTACATCCCGGCGACGGTCAAACGTTCGACGCCCATGTTGAGGAATCCGTGCTCCGCGAACCGCTAAGCGTTCTTGGAAGCATCGGCGCGACGGGCGATTTCGACGTCTCTCACGAAGAGCTTTGGCTGCGTTCGCAGGAGAATACATGAGCACTGACCGACAGAAGCGCGCCAACGGCGGATTGAGCCAGATCCCCCAGCTCAAGGCATTGCGGAATTGACCGGTTGGCCGCGCTGGATGGCCGACGCGCTTGCATACAGACCACAGAGCCCGGCTCTAGACGTCGGCTCGCCAGGTGAAACGGCTGCATTGGAGAGCAAGGCGACCGGTTCGGTGGGCTTGGCGTCTCTCTAGTGCAAGTCTCAAAAGTCCCTGAAAACACTGGCGATCACTACAATATGTTAGGGGGCGTACCCCCCAAAGGTCAAGTCGAGGCAAGCCGAATTGATGTGACCGTTGTGACAGTGCTGTGACCACAATTTGCCGACGCACGCGCGGCATGGGGGAAACTTGCAAGCGTCAACCTATCTGATGCCCCCACAAAAAAATCCGTCATTTTTCGCAAGTTTAAGTTGGCGCACATCCCAGCGTGTACTTGTCGGACACAGGAGAGCTCGTGCATGAACCCGAATCTTACTCCTGTTACTTCATACGTGATCGATAACGTGCACCACGCGCACGACGAAGTATGCGAGAGGACGGACCTCGTCGAGCGCGAAGGCGAAATAGATCAGTTCTCAGTTGGTGCGCCTGAAGACATCGCGTTCGATCCACCTAGGATGAACGTGCGAAATGTTGAGGCAGCCCTATCGGTCATGAAAGTCGATCCGGCCAAGGTAAAATGCGTAGCGTCCCAATAAAGCCAATGGCCTGCGTGATACGTTGGGCACGTTTGGTCGCAGAGATAATCGACCGGTTTGAGCAAGTCGACCCTTCCGGGATACTTAGACTGCACACGAGCGAGCATTGCATTGATGGCTGCGCCCGCCGCTACCGCGTTCACCTTTGACATGGGCGCACATGGAGGAGGTGGCACATGAGGCAGCGGCCCTTGAAGTAACCGCGGCCGATTGATCTCGCAGCCGGCAGGAACTTGGGCGCCCACAATCATTACACGCCGAACAGGCGTTAACACGCGTAGCGTCTCAGAAAGGGCCGCTTCGAGCTTGGCGAACGATCCAGCATCGTTCGGCCACATGCCTGGTTGGTCGTAATCGATGCCCGCATCGTCATAGGTTTCCCACCGCTGGATGAATATCAGCGGGTGCGTTTGGGTCTCAAGTTGAGCGATTTGCTCATCGCGAACCCGAAGACAATCCACGCGTCGTCGCGATCTGATGGCTGCTCCTTTGACAATCGGGCATCCGGCAGTGCCAACGTACTGAAGGTTTCCACCTAGGCTCTCGACTAACGGCAACATTGCCGCCACGTACATTTCAGCATGGGAGTCTCCAGCCAAGTCAACAATCGGTAGGCCCGGCGGCCAAACGACTTGATCAGTAGTGGGAGAACTGTCGAGCCTTCCATCCGCCAAAACCGACTCAGGCACCCGCCATGCAAAACCCTTCAGAATGAATGTTGCGTGAGTCAGAATCGCAAATGCCAGAATAGCCGCGCTGAATTTCATCAATGTCTTCAACGGCGCTCCAGAGGCTGCGCCTCCAGCAACGATGAAGCGACGTTCCACGAAATAGTACATGCTGGTAGCGACGAAAAGCATCGTCACAAGCATGACTATATTGCCTCCAGCAGTGTCGGCCGCCTCACCAAAGATGAAGCGCGAGTAGAAAATGATCGGCCAGTGGCAAAGATAGAGTGAATACGAGATTGTTCCGATGGCGGTTAGCGCCTGAGAGCGTAGAGCGCGAGAAACGAAGGTTGTATCTCCGGTCCAAATCACAGCAGCAGCGCCAAGGCATGGGATCATAACGAGCAATTCTTGCCGTGACGTGTCTGGCCGCAACAAAAGGGCACTGGACAAGATCACAGCGAAGCCAGCCGCCGAAAGCAATTCACGGACCGGTTGGCGGCGTGGCGTTTGACCGGCGAAAAGCACCAAGGCGCCACAACCGAACTCGAACATGCGAAACGGCATCAAGAAGAAAACGGCAGAGCTGTCGATGGGGCCAACCCATATCGTGGCCAAGAAGGATGCAAGCGACAACAGGACGATTGCCGATCTTATGCATCCAACGCGCGCCGCGGCGATCAGGAGTGCGGGCCAAATAAGATAGAACTGCTCTTCAAGCGACAGCGACCAACAGTGAAGCAGAGCGAGTTCGTCCGACTTCGCTGCGAAGTAATGGCTTGCTTCTCTCCAATATTGGATGTTTGCGATCGACAGCAGCGCATGCGTGCACTCCTTCGCAATATCGAGAAACAGTAGAGGCGCCGTCCACAACGCGCCCGACAGGTACGTCATAAGCACCGTGAAGATCAGGGCTGGATAGATGCGCCTCGTTCGTCGCAAGTAGAACGCGCTAAAGGAAAAGCGACCGCCAGCGTCGTCCATGAGGATATTGCGAGTAATCAAGTAGCCGGAGATGACGAAAAAGACGTCGACTCCGACGAAGCCGCCCTGAAAGCCCGGTACTTTCAGGTGAAACAGCAGAACGCTCAGGACAGCAATCGCTCGAAGTTGAACGATTTCCCCGCGAAAGCTCGTCCCCTCCGAACCTATCATCTCCAATGAGGCCACCAGAAGCTGCAACGTTTCCAAATATTTCTACTGGATTGCAGTCTATTACCTGAGAGGATTTCAGGGTGTAAACCTCAATTTTGGTTTCTAATAAAGGTAGCCGTCCTACCCTCCGAACAGCGATCTAGACGAACAGCTAGGGCCAATCCAGCTATTGGGGTCTAACTCTAGGGGAAAAAGGCAAAAGACAGATGCACGAGGGAGTGGACGGGGCGCTAGGCCCCGCCCTTTCTTAGGTTCTCGCTTCGCCACAGCGGTTGGAGGTTGCTGAAGTGGCATGCCGACGCATCCGTTACGCTCTGCACGCCACTTGCAGCGTTCCCATGCAAGTCGGAATGAATTGGCGCTGACGGGGAATGCGTACTCGGCATCTGTGCTACATTCTGCTCTCCGCTCTGTAAGAATGGCCTTAGCTCGATCAGTGAGCGGAATTGTGCGGGCCTTATCAGTCTTGGTGACCGGCACATGCAGGACGGCTGTATCGAGGCGAACGTGCTGCCATCGGATACCGGGCAGTTCGCTGCGTCTCAGGCCCGTTTCAATAGCGAGTTGAAAGCCATGCAACAGCCATGAGCCGGCCACTGTGCTGCACGCCTTGGTCAACGCCTGTAGCTCGCCCGGCTTCAGCCTGCGTTCGCGTCCCTCCGGTGCCTTGGGCTTCCTAAGTCCTGCTATTGGGTTCTGCAACGCAGTGTAGCCCCAGTCCCTGCGTGCCATCTCGAAGATGGTTCGTAACAGCCGCAACTCTCTGATCACTGTACCGGCCTGCACCTGTTTCAAACGCGTGTCGCGGTACCTCTGAAAAGCGCAGCATCGGTCTTTGCTAATGGTAGGGCACCCCACCGTTGACGAAGGAATACTTCGATCCGCTTACGCTCTGGGATAAGCCCACGCTTCTCATTGGTGACGTTGTCGCGATAGCGTGTGAGAGGCTGCGCAACAGTGATTGCATTGAGAGATCGTATGTCGTTGGGGATCAAAGTCCGATCCAACTCGGCTTCGATCTGCCGTGCCCAACGTTGTGCATCAGATTTTGATTGAAACGACTTGGCTTGTTGTGTGTGTCCGTGGCGTCTGACTTGGACCTGCCACCTCCCGTTCCTGAACCGTAGGCTTGCCATTCAAAAAGCTCCTCTCGTGTGACCAGCTTGTGACCGGCCGGTCTGAGGAGCTTTTGAGGAGCTACCACCAACGCTCTAAGAGGTTGGTAGATCGAGAGAAACACTGGCGCACCCGACACGATTCGAACGTGTGACCTTTGCCTTCGGAGAGCAGCGAGCGGCGTAACGTTCGGATATTGAGCCGTGTTTCGAAAACCTGATGCCAATCGAGCCCGCGGAATCCCGCGGGCTTTGTTTGTATGGCGCCTCTGACGTTCGCGCGCTACACCGCAGCAGCCGGTCCAAACCAGGTGGTCAGCGCGTCCTCGAGTCCTCGTTGGCTTTCATCGCCGACCCACGCCACGTGCCCGTCTGGCCGAACCAGCACGGCTTCGGGCGCGGCGACCTGCCCGATGGCGGGGAGCTCCCACGCGCCGTCGTGGCTGGCGTTGACGATCCTGATGCGATCTGCCCAGGGTGGGATGTCGAACCCGCCGGACTTGCCGAAATTGATCAGCAGGGCCTGCGCTCCGTGCAGCAGCGTGAACAATCTCTGCGGATGGCCCTCGACGATCAGGTCGAGATCGGGCATCCGGCGCCCGAGCAGTTCGTGTCCTTCGCCGAGATCATAGCGGATGTCGAGTCCGCTCATCATCGCGCCAAAACGTTGGCGCGGCTCGTCCATGGCGAGCAGGTCGGACACCACGTCGCGCGCGGCCTTGAGGCCAGCCTCGCCGCGGCGGAGCATGGCGATTTGCGCCAGGGTGTTGCGCAAGACGCGCGCAGCAACGGGATGACGTTCGGCGTGGTAGGTATCGAGCAGGCCGTCGGGCGAAATGCCCCTGACCACCTGCGCCAGCTTCCAGCCGAGATTGACCGCGTCCTGCACGCCGGTGTTGAGGCCTTGCCCGCCGACGGAGTGATGGATATGCGCGGCATCGCCGGCGAGCAGCACGCGCTCCCGGCGATAGGACACGGCCTGCCGCGCCGCATCGGTGAAGCGGGAGATCCAGGCGGGATTTTGGAGCCCGAAGTCGGTGCCGTACACGGCGACGAGCGCATCGCTGAGATCGCGCCGGCCGGGTTCGCCGGTGCGGTCGAGCGTCGCTTCCGTCACGACGACCAGCACGCGACCGCTCTCCGCCTTGCTGAGGCCATGAAAGCCGATGGCGTCGTGGCGGAGACCCCATACCGGCTCGTCGCGCATCTCGACTTCGGCCATGAGATTGCTGAGCGTCGGATCGGAGCCGACGAAATCGATGCCGACCTTCTTGCGTACCAGGCTGCGACCGCCGTCGCAGCCGACGAGGTAGCTTGCACGCAATGTCTTGCCGCCGGCGAGCGCAACGTCGATGCCGGTCGCATCCTGAACGAAGCCGATCACCTCGGAGTTTCGATAGATAGGCACCGCGAGCTCCTCGACCCAGTCGGCCAGGATGCGCTCGATGTGGCTCTGCCGCAGCGCGAGGCCATAAGCGTGCCGGGTGGGGAGATCGCCGATGTCGAGCTTGGTCCAGGCGAAGCCCGCGAGCTGGGTGACTTGCCCCTCGCGCAGGAAGCGCTCCGCGACGCCGCGCTGATCGAGGATCTCGATGGTCCGCGCGTGCAATCCGCCGGCCCGCGTACCGACGAGCTCCTGATCCGGGCGCCGCTCGACCACCGCGACGTCGACATCCGCGAGCGCGAGCTCGGCGGCGAGCATCAAACCGGTCGGGCCGCCGCCGGCGATCAGCACGGCATGGTGACTCGCGCGGCTGGCGCCGGCCCGCTCGGTACGGCCGCGCGGCCGGGACGACGGAAGCAATACAGGCATGTGGACCCCCTCGCGTTGCTGCTTTGGATGCTCATTGGGTCGGGGGTTCTACGGCAGGGCGGGGGACTTGAAGCAAGCCCCTTGCGCACCACATATCAAGCTGGGAAGAATGACACCTTCTTCCGCGTTCGCCGCGTTGACACGTCGGGCAAAACACCGGCAGAATGGCATCATCGGCATGAGTTTGGTTCGACCCGCGCGGGAGCTCCCGCCGCGGGTTTTCTTTTGGGCTCTGGCGTTCAGCGAACGCCGGTGGTTCGCCGCATGGTGTCGGCGAGCTCCTCGAACGAAAACGGCTTCCTGATCATTGGCAGGCCCCCGCGCCGCGGTTCGCGCCCCGATAATTGCTGGATCTTCAATTCCGGGCGTAGCTGCTTCGCCAGTTCGGCCAGTTCGTGACCGTCCAAACCCGGCATATTGACGTCCGTGATGAGGATGGAGATGTTCTCGTTCTGCCTGAGCCGATCAAGCGCATCCGGGCCGCTTTGGGCGGCTTGTCACCTCGCAGCCGAGATCTTCCAGCATGCCCACGATGACGTCGAGGACGCCGGGATCGTCGTCAACAACCAGTACAGTATGGCTCATCGCGCGCACGGTCCTTTGACTGAAGGAATAAACGCGCCGCTCTTCGGCTAAGTTCCGGCACGGTGTGGTCGAACGAGGGATGTTTGACATGTCGAAACACTGGCAAATGACATCATCGAGACGAGTTTGGTCACCCGCGCTGGAAGCACCCGCCGCGGGTTTTTCGTCTCGATTTTGAGATCGGACGGTGGCCGCGCATCCGGCCACGCACTCGCTAGACCACGTTCAAGGAACGCCGACCGGCGCGGCGCCGGGTCCGTTGCTCGCGCCGCTGCGGTCTCGGGGCTCACGGACATAGGGTTCGCGCCCGAAACGATCGCGCTTGGTCACGCGATCTGTCGCTTTTTTTCATTTTCGTGGAGAGACGATGACCGCCTAACTGATATCGCTCGCAATCGCGGGCTTGGTTGCAATCGTGTTGTGGGAGACGTTTTCTTGAACGATGAGATCGAAGGCGAGCTCGCGAGCGAGCCGGCCCGCCCGCCCGCGCGACGGAAGACGTCTAAGGCGCGGATGCTGACCGAGACTGATTGTATCCTTCTACTTCGCCAAGTGTGGTTTCGAGAACGTTGCAAGGATCATCAACCAGATGATGAAATCAGGGCGATCGTGGCTGAGACACTTGCCGAGCAACACAGGCTGCAACAGGAGAGCATCGATGCCTTCGTACTGAAGGCCGTCGCATCGGTGCTAACTTCCTTCGGAATCGAACACGACGACCGGAAGGAGCTAAGGGCTGATCTCCAACACGTGCGGAGGTGGCGAAAGAGCGTGGAGCAGGCGCAGAGCTACACCTTCAAGGCCGTTATCACGGTGATCGCGACCGGACTGATGGGGGCCGTTTTGCTAGGCGTTAGGGTCGTGCTGGGCAAGTGAGCTCCCACGGTGCCGACATCTCTGCACTTGCACGCACGCTATTTCCCGCAAGCGGGCCGTACAAAATTCGCATCGTTGATGCATCCGATGACGACCTCGTCGATACGTTGGCTGATCTGCATCGGTCGACGTTCTTCGACGCGGCGGCCATGCCGCAATTCGGGTTGGGAGCGTGGTGGCTTGCCTAACATGGCGATGAGGCGGTCGCATTTGCCGGCGTCATACCGTCGACGCACATTCGAAACGGCGATACTTCTCGAGGGTCGGCGTGCTGCGACGGCATTGGGGGCAGGGACTTCAGGGGGCTGCGTATCGAAAGGGATGCCATTGTCTTGAATACGACGGACAACTTCATCCAGGCGGGCTATCGGCTCTTCGAGCCAGAGGTATCCGAGGCCTCGGCGCACACGCTCTATTGGCGGAAGTGGCTTCGCTGAGCGGGGTTTCCCGTAATGCGGAACGAGTTTTTCTCGGTGCAGGATGGCCAATGCGAGACACAGCATAGCTCGCACTCCCAAAATGTTCGGGGGCCCGGCAGCTCGATGGCTGTCGGGCCCTTTTTGCGTATTGAAGCGATGCGGGTGAAGCACTTGCGAAGTTGGTGGTGCCGGGCTTTAAGTTTGCTCTTGCAGGAAATTCGGCAACTATAAGCCGATGTAAGGGAGCGCCGTCGATGCCCACCAAGCCTCAATTACCGGAACGTTCGTCGCGGGCGACGGGCGCGCCCACCGCGCTCGACGGTCTCTTGGTCGTCGATTTTACGCGGGTCGTGGCGGGGCCGGCCTGCACGCAGACGCTTGCCGATTTCGGTGCACGCGTCATCAAGATCGAGAATCCGGATGGCGGCGACGATACGCGCGCCTACGAACACGCCGAAATCGGCGGCGAAAGCGCCGCTTATCTGAGCCTGAACCGCAACAAGCGCGGCATCGCGCTCGACCTGACCGTGCCTCAGGCTCGCGAGATCGCACTGGACCTGATCCGGAAGGCGGATGTGGTCGTGGAGAATTTTTCAAGTGGAGTCATGAAGAAATTCGGCCTCGACTACGAGGCGGTCGCGCCGCTCAACCCGCGGCTGGTCTATTGCTCGATCTCGGCTTACGGACGCACAGGACCATTTGCCGCGCGGCCCGGCTTCGATCCCATCACGCAGGCGGAGAGTGGCTTCATGTCGCTCAATGGGTTTGCCGATGGACCTGCGGTTCGTACCGGGCCGCCGATCGTGGACATGGCGACGGGGATGTCCGCCTGCAACGCCATCTTGCTGGCGCTTTTGGCACGCGATCGGCTCGGCCGCGGGCAGCATGTCGAGGTCGCCCTGTTCGACGTCGCCATGGGCATGACCGGCTTCTACGGCATGGCCTATCTGATCAACGGCGAAAACCCTGGCCGGTTCGGCAATTCACCGAACGGGTCCCCCACTGTCGGTGTCTATGAAGCTTCCGATGGGCCGCTTTACATGGCCTGCGCCAACGACCGGCTCTATCGTCGGCTGGTGGTCGAGGTGCTGAACCGGCCCGATTTGATCACTGATCCGCAGTTCGCGTCGCGCAAAGCGCGCTCTGAGAACAAGGAGCTCCTGCGGGCGGCCATTGCAGAAGTCTTCGCGAGCGATACCCTCGAGAATTGGATGGCAAAGATGAAGCTGGCCAATATCCCGGTCGGCTATCTCCGAACGGTCGAGGAGGGGTTCAATGCGCCCGAGGCCCGCGAGCGCCATCGCCTGAACAGGATTCCGCACCGTACGGCAGGGTGGGTCCCCAATATCGAACCTCCGATCAATATGAGCCTGACGGGAGCGATTGATCCCGTCGCTGCGCCCCTATTAGGCGAGCATACCGAAGACATCCTGCGTGATACGCTCGGTTACGACGAGCGCCGGATTTCGGAGTTCACTCAGAAGGGCGTCTTTGGATCAGGCAAGCCATCGACCTCAGGCCAAGCCTGAGCGGACAGGTCCGCGGAGCCAGGCACCGCAAAGTTTGCGGAAAGCTGCTTTGAGAAGACGGTGTACGTGACATCGCATTCCTGCGGACAGCCGGGATGCAGGGCGACCACGCAACGTTAATCCTGCCCAGCTTGATTTGGCGAAGTTCCCGCCGCATAACTATGTGAAAGCGAGGGACTCGAATGGCGCCTGGTCAAGGGCCGAGCATGGGCCAGCCGACGGGGCAGGAAGCCGGCGAACGCGCCTATGCGGCAATGATCGCGAGGACCCGGGCGCTCGTGCCGCGGCTGCGAGAGCGGGCTGCCCGCACGGAGGAGCTGCGGCATCTTCCGACGGAAACCGAGAAGGATCTCCACGACGCTGGCCTGTTCCGCATGCTGCAGCCGAAGCGCATCGGCGGTGCCGAGCTTGACTATGTCGCCCTTGTCGACTGCGCCGAACTGCTGGGAATGGCGGATGCGTCAGTGGCGTGGAATCTCGCTAACCTGGCGAGCCACCATTGGATGCTCGGCATGTTCGAGCAGAAGGCGCAGGATCTGGTCTGGCGCCGTGATCCCGACGCGCTGATTGCGTCCTCGTTCATTTTTCCAGCTGGTCGTGCCACGAGGGTCGAGGGCGGTTACAGGTTGCACGGGAGCTGGCCGTTCTCCTCGGGCGTTGCCTCCTGCGAATGGAACATGCTTGCAAGCGTTGTCTATTCTGACGACGAAGCGGACGGGATCGAGTACCGAATCTTCCTGTTGCCGAAAGTCGACTACAAGGTGCTCGACACCTGGAATGTTACGGGACTGCGCGGTACCGGCTCCTGCGACGTCGAAGTCAGGGACACTTTCGTGGCCGACTATATGACGGTCGCGGTTGGTGATCTTGCCGGCGGCCCGACGCCGGGAAGCAACGTCAATCCCAATCCGCTGTATTCGCTACCTGTGTTCTCGCTTTTTCCTTACGTCCTCTCTGGCGTCGCGCTGGGGAACGCTCAAGTATGTCTCGACGATTATGCGGAGGTCGCGCGTCATCGCATCTCGACCTACAACCGTGCCAAGCTCAGCGACTTTCAAAGCACGCAGATCAAGATCGCGGAAGCCTCGGCCAAGATCGACGCTGCGCGCCTGATCATGCGTTCGGCCTGCGTCAATGCAATGGAAGATGCGAGGCGCGATCGTACTCCTGATATGGCGACCAAGACCAGGTATCGTCGCGATGGAGCATTTTCGGTGAATCTATGCACCGACGCGGTCTCGATGCTGTTTGCCGCGAGCGGAGCGCGCGGTCTGTTCACGACGGGCGTGTTGCAGCGGCAGTTCCGCGATGCGCACGCGATCAACTCGCATCTTGCGTTCAACTTCGATGCGGCCGGAACCAATTACGGACGGGTGGCTCTGGGCCTGCCGTCCGAGAATCTCACGCTGTGAGGCCGGCCGATGAATGATCTGCCGAAGCAGCCGGCCATTTCCGATCCAGCCAATGAACTCGCCAGCGACAGTTCGCCGATCGATCCTCGCGATTTTCGCAACGCGCTTGGCACATACGGAACGGGCGTAACGATCATCACGGCCATGGCCGCTGATGGAAAGCCCTATGGCATCACCTGCAATTCGTTCGCGTCAGTCTCGCTGAATCCCCCTCTGGTCCTGTGGAGCCTCGGATTCTATTCCTCAAGCCTCCCCGTGTTTCAGAACGCCAGCCATTTCGCCGTTCACATACTCGGCACGTCGCAGCAGGCGCTTGCAAACAAATTTGCAAAATCGTCCGAGGACAAGTTCACCGGGGTCGACTGGACCCCGGGCCTCGGGAACGCGCCGGTCCTTGCCGAGAGTGTCGCCAACTTTCAATGCCGATCGGTCAATCGCTATTATGGCGGTGACCACGTGATCTTTCTCGGCGCGGTCGAGGCCTATGCCTACAGTGCCAAGGAGCCCCTGCTGTTTGCGCGCGGGGGGTATGGCCGGTTCCTAGCTGATGATGAACGCAAGAAGTTGCCATAAGGCGATTCAAGGACGCGCGTCGGCTCAGCGGTCTGTGGCCGAGAGCTTGTAGATTTCCAAAGCGTCCGCGTCGGCGCCGCGTGCAGCCTTGGCCAGCCTGAATATCTGTCCCGCGAGGGTCGCCATCGGCACCGGCGTTGACGTCGCCTGGGCGACATCGGCGACCGTGTCGAGATCCTTGAGCATTGTCGCGATATGGCCAAGCGGCGGCGAGTGGATGCCCTGGACCATGCGCGGCACGAAGAGCTGAAGCGGGATGGAATCCGCAAAGCCGCCGGCGAGCGCCTCGGGCAGCCGGCTTGCGTCAATTCCTGCGTTCGAGGCAAGGCGCGTTGCTTCCGCCAGAACGGCCATCGCGCATCCGACGATCACCTGGTTGCAGAGTTTTGTGGTTTGGCCAGCCCCGATCGGGCCCATGTGGGTGAACCTGCGTGCCATGTGCAGCACGTAGGGCCGTGCCCGCTCGATGTCAGCAGCTTCTCCGCCGGCCATGATGGCGAGCGTGCCTTCCTCTGCGCCCTTGGTGCCGCCGGACACCGGCGCATCTATCCAGCCTGCGCCATTCGCGTCTTTCAGCCGCGCTGCAAGATCGCGCGCGGCGTCGGGATGGATTGACGAGAAGTCAACGACGAGCTTGCCTGCGCCGGAAGCCGCTGCAAGACCGTCGGGGCCGAAAATCACGTCTTCAACGGCGGCGGCATCGGTTACGCACATAAAGACGATATCCGCGTTCGCCAACATGTCGCGGGACGTGGCTGCGCGCCTGGCGCCGGCCGCGACGAGCGGAGCGACCTTGCCCTCCGAACGATTCCAGACAGCGACTTGATGGCCGGCTTTGAGCAGGCGCCGGGTCATCGGCGTTCCCATCAGTCCAAGGCCGAGATAGCCGAGCCTCTCGACGCCCTGCGGGTTTGTCTTGCTCGCATCAGCCATAGGTTGCCTCCTTCTGTCGCAGCGCAAACGCCGCCTTACCATACATTGCAGGTCGGACAGCGAAACCGTCCGGCTCGCATGGCTTGCCTGATTGTTTGAACCATGAAACATTTGAGTGGTCGGGTTGGGCGGCGCCGGTCGGCGCCGGAGCAGCGGAGTGGGCATGATGCGAACCGTTTCGAAGTGGATCCTGGCTTTGGGAGCGGCCGCGGCTGCGAGCGCGGGGGCAGCCCCGTCATGGGCACAGCAGACCATTCGCGTCGGCTGGACCATCCCGGCCGAGGAATCCAAGTACTGGATGATGCGCAGGCCGGCTGAGTTTCCCAATATCGGCAAGGCCTACAACATCGAATGGACCCAATTTCAGGGCACCGCGCCGATGACGCAGGCATTGGCGGCCGGCGCGCTGGATTGCGCGACGCAAGCGCCGCTCTCGCTGGCCAACGGTGTGGTCGGCGGCAATCTCAAGGCCTACATCGTGGCGCAGCACGTCTTCGAGAAGCCCGGCGGTTTCTCGGTCTATTGGGCGGTGATGGATGACTCGCCGATCAAGACGATCGCCGATCTCAAGGGCAAGACGGTCGGCATTTCCGTGATCGGCGGCGGCACGCAAGGCCCCTTCAACCTGTTGCTCAAGCAGAATGGCGTCGATCCGGCCAAGGACATCAAGCTGGTCGAGGTCGGCTTTGCCGTCTCCGAAGATGCGCTGCGCCAGGGCCGTGTCGACGCGGTCAACATGAACCAGCCCTTTGCCGCACGTGCGGAGGCGAAGGGTGGCACAAGAAAGCTGTTCTCATTGTCGCAGGCGATGCCGAACATCGTGCACATCCTGGAAGCCTGCCGCGCTGATTTCGTCGACAAGAACCCCGACTTGGTGAAGGCCTACGTGCGTGACATTACCTCAGGTATGAAGAAAGCGCTGGCCAACCGCGAAGAGACGCTAAAGGTCGTCAATGAGGTGCTGAAGGCGCCTATTCCGGTGCTCGAGACCTATCTGCTCAAGGACAACGATTTCGGCCGCGATCCGGGTGCGGCGCCGAACTTCCCCGCGATCCAGAAGATGCTGGACATCTACGCAGAGACCGGAATGCTGCCGAAGCTGGATGCCATGCAGTTCAAGCACGCGACGATCGTCGCGCCGCTGGAATAGGCGACGGGCGAATTGTCCGAACGAGGGGGCGCGGCGTTCCGGATCATCCCGGACGTTGCATGAAAAAGATGCGCGCATGAAGAAGTTGCGATCACGGGTCACGACTGACGGCCTCGACCGGGCCCCGCACCGCGCTTTCATGCGCGCAATGGGGCTCGACGACGCCGCGATCGCCAAGCCGATGGTGGGCGTCGTCAGCATGAAGGGCGAGCAGACGCCCTGCAATATGACCCACGACTTCCAGGTGGCCGCGGCCAAGACGGGAATCGAGGAGGCGGGCGGCACGCCGCGCGAATTCTCCACCGTGTCGGTCTCCGACGGCATCAGCATGAATCACGAGGGAATGAAGTTTTCTCTCTTTTCACGCGAGCTGATTGCCGATTCGATCGAAGCCGTCGTTCATGGTCTCGCCTATGACGCGCTGATCGGGTACGGCGGATGCGACAAGACGCTTCCCGGCGTGATGATGGGCATGGTTCGTTGCAACGTACCGTCCATTTTCATCTACGGCGGCAGCTCGTTGCCGGGCCGGGTGGACGGGCGGACTCTCACGGTGCTCGACTCCTATGAAGCTGTCGGCAGCTTCATGACCGGAGAGATCGACGGCGCCACGCTCGAGCGGATCGAGCGCGCCTGCCTGCCGACTATTGGCGCGTGCGCCGGCCAGTTTACCGCGAACACGATGGGGATGGTGTCGGAGGCGATGGGGCTGACCATTCCCAACGTCTCGATGGTGCCCGGTGTCTATGCCGAACGTGCACAGATCTCGCGCCGCGCCGGGCGACTGGTGATGGAGATGCTGGAACGTGGCGGCCCGCTACCGCGCGACCTCGTGACTCGGAAATCCCTGGAGAACGGTGCGGCGATTGTTGCCGCCACGGGCGGCTCGACCAACGCTGCACTGCATCTGCCGGCGATCGCGAATGAAGCCGGGATCGCATTTACGATCGATGACGTCGGCAAGGTCTTTGCCAGGACGCCGCTGATTGGAAACTTGCGGCCGGGCGGCAAGTACACTGCGAAGGATGTCTACGACATCGGCGGCGCGGCCGTCGTGATCCGCGAGTTGATCCAGAGCGGGCACATCGATGGGAGCTGCTTGTCCGTCACCGGGCGCACGCTCGCCGAAGAATATGGCGCGGCCAACGCTCCCGACGGTGAAGTCGTTTACGCGTCTCGTGCGCCGATCATGCCTGATGGTGGCGTGGCGGTTCTAAAGGGCAATCTCTGTCCAGACGGTGCGGTGATCAAGGTCGCAGGTTTGAAGAGTCAGCACTTCGAGGGCGTTGCGCGCGTCTTCGAAGATGAGGAGGCGTGTGTCAAAGCGGTCCGTGACCGCGCCTACACGGCGGGCGAGGTGCTGGTGATCCGCAATGAAGGGCCGGTCGGCGGCCCGGGCATGCGCGAGATGCTCGGCGTTACCGCGCTGATCTACGGCCAGGGTATGGGCGAGAAAGTGGCCCTGATCACCGATGGACGGTTCTCCGGCGCTACTCGGGGTATGTGCATCGGCTACGTGTCCCCCGAAGCGTTTGTCGGCGGTCCGTTGGCGCTTGTTCGCGACGGCGACAGAATCCGGATCGATGCCGCAAACCGGCGGATGGATATGCTGGTCGACGAGCAGGAACTCACGGCGCGTCGACGCGATTGGAAGCAACGTCCGCCGCGTCACCGTGCAGGTGCGCTCGCAAAGTATGCGCGGCTGGTCGGACAGGCGCCGGGCGGAGCCGTCACCCATGAGGGCCCGGCAGAATGGCCCTGGTTCGAATGACGCGCTGCTCCCGTGCGAGATTGACCGCCTGTCTGGCAAGTTTCTTGCTAAGCTCGAACCGCTGATGGGGGACATCAGCGGATCGGTTGCGTGACGTTCGGGCGTGAGTAAAGCGAGAGACGGGATGAGGGTACTGCCTTCGAGATCGACCGAATGGGTGAATCCGGTGACGTCACAAGAGCCGGCTTCTGCGATCATCGAGATCGACCGCGTCTCCCAGGTTTTCCAGACCTCGGCGCGCAAGGATCATTTGGCGCTATCGGACATCTCGCTGAGGATCGAGGAAGGAGCCTTCGTCTCCATCCTTGGTCCGTCCGGCTGTGGCAAGTCGACACTGCTTTATATCGTCGGCGGCTTCGTTAGCCCGACCAGCGGCGCGGCGAAGATGAAGGGACAGACGATCACGGGACCGGGTCCGGATCGCGGACCGGTGTTTCAGGAGTTCGCTCTGTTTCCCTGGAAGACCGTGCTGGGCAACGTGATGTATGGCCCGCGCCAGCAAGGTGTGCCTGCCACCGAGGCCGGAGCACAAAGCCGGGCCTTGATCGAGATGGTTGGCCTCCAAGGCTATGAGAATTTTTATCCCAAGGAACTGTCGGGTGGCATGAAGCAGCGCGTCGCGCTGGCCCGGACATTGGCTTACCACCCTGAAGTTCTGCTGATGGACGAACCGTTTGGCGCGCTCGACGCGCACACCCGTACACGCCTCCAGAATGATCTCCTAAACATCTGGGAGCGTGACCGCAAGACGGTGCTGTTCGTGACCCATTCGGTCGACGAAGCCGTCTTCCTGTCGGACAAGGTCGTGATGATGTCGAAATCTCCCGGCCGTATTCGGCAGGTGATCGACATCGATCTGCCTCGGCCGCGTCGCCGCAACGAGCTGTTGCTCGATCCACGCTACCAGAAATACGTCGTCGACATCGAGCGCATGTTCGACGAGGTCGACGAGACCGGATCGCCGTCATGACATCGCTGGCTGCCGCCGCCAAACGTGCCGCCCCGGTGTTCGCTTGCATCGGGCTGCTGGCGGTGTGGCAGGTTGCGTCGCTCGCGCTGAAGAATGACAGCTTTCCGACGGCAATCGAGGCGATCCGCGCGATCCCGGACATCCTTGGCGACAAGGAGTCGCTGATCAACATCCTGGCCTCGCTTCGCCGCATGGCGATCGGGTTCGGTGTAGCCGTGCTGGTTTCGATCCCGCTGGGTCTGTTGATGGGGCGTAGCCGCGCCGTCGCGGCCTTCTTCAACCCGCTTCTAATGGTGATCTATCCGGTGCCGAAAGCGGCGCTGATGCCGATCATCATGCTTTGGCTGGGCGTCGGCGACATCACGAAGACGCTCGTGATCTTCCTCGGCGTCAGCCTCCCCGTGATCTATCACAGCTTTGAGGGCGCCCAGGCCGTCGAAGAGAAGATGCTGTGGTCGGGCGCCGCAATGGGACTTTCGCCGTTGCAACGGCTGGTGCGGATCGTGCTGCCGGCGGCGCTGCCGGAAATCCTGACCGGATGTCGCACCGGTCTCGTGCTGGCGCTGATCACGATGATCACCAGCGAGATGATCGCCCGCCAGTCCGGCGCCGGCAACATTCTGTTCAATGCGCTGGACATGGGCCAATACGACACCGTCTTCGCGATGATCATCATCGTGGGGGCGATGGGAATTTGCCTCGATGCGATTTTCGAGCGGGTCCGCGCACGGCTGGTGCGCTGGTCCGAGCCTCAGTTCGACATGCCGCTGAGCTTCTCATGACATCGCGTCTTCCCTCAGCAAACGTCGTTCTCGGGCTTGCGCCAATTGTGCTGGTGATCGCGGTTTGGCAAGGCCTCGTAACGTTCGGCTTTGCGCCTGCGGTCTTGCTGCCGCCCCCGGGATACGTCTTCAGCAGGTTGCTCCAGCAACTCGTGACGTGGACGTTTCAGCAGGAGATCGCGGCGACCCTGATCCGGCTGTTTGCCGGCTTTGCGATTGCGGTCGTGCTCGGTGTAAGTATCGGCATCGCCGCGGCCGCCAGTCCAGCGATCAATGCCGTGGTTCGGCCAATCGTGCGCGTATTGGCACCGTTGCCTAAAGTCGCACTCTATCCGGCGTTGTTGCTTCTGCTCGGCTTCGGCCACGGATCGAAGATCACGCTGGTGGCGGCGGACGCACTCTTTCCCATTTTGCTGTCCACCTATTATGGCGCATCAGCCGTCGAGCAGAAGCTGATCTGGTCGGCGATGGCAGCGGGAACGCCGCGCTATGAAATCTTGTTCAAGGTGGTCTTGCCGGCAGCGATGCCCTCGATCCTGACCGGCTGCCGGATCGGCCTTGTCATTTCCTGCATCGTGGTGTTTCTGGCCGAGATGATCACGTCGACGGACGGGTTGGGGCACGTGCTGGTGACGGCGGCCCGAACTTTTCAGGCCGTCGACATGTTCGTGCCGCTGATCACGATTTCGCTGCTGGGGTTGATCCTGAACGGCTTGCTGGGTGCCCTGCGATCGTATCTCTTGCGGGGCTTCCCCGAAGCGTGATCTGACTGAACAAAGAAACCAGAAGACCGGGAGTGAACCATGCTGGCGGATCGCATCGAGGCAAAATGGATCGACGCGTTTTGCGAGATCTTTGAGCGCTGCGCCGTCAAGGCCGGCGATACCGCGGCGATCCTCTCGGAAACCCAATCGCGCGCGCTGAACGTTCATTTGGCGGAGCTCGCCCTGCTGCGGATGGGCGCGCGGCCGTTTCATGTGGTGATGCCGACGCCGCGTAACCGGAATATCGTGCCGGTTCGCTCGACCGGGGCAAGCGAGGCAATCCAGCGGCTTGGTCCGGTCATCACCGCACTCCAGCAGGCCGGCTTTGTGGTGGATTGCACCATCGAGGGCTTGATGCACGCGGTGGAGACGCCGGAGATCCTCAAGGCCGGTGCACGGATATTGGTGATCTCCAACGAACACCCGGAAGCGCTGGAGCGGATGGTGCCGGATCCCGCGCTCGAGAGGCGCGTTCGCGCGGCGGCGAAGTTGTTGCGTGGGACGAAGCGGATGCGCGTGACATCGAAAGCCGGCACGGCGCTCGACGTTGACATGGTCGGTGCGTCCACGGTCGGCGTGTGGGGCTGGACCGACAAGCCGGGCACGCTGGCGCACTGGCCGGGTGGCATTGTGGTGAGCTTTCCCAAGAGCGGAACGATCAACGGGACCTTGGTGATGGCGCCCGGTGACATCAATCTGACCTTCAAGCGCTACCTGGCGTCCCCGGTGAAAATGACGCTGAAGGACGATTATGTCGTCGAGCTGGAGGGCGAGGGCACGGATGCGGCGATGATGCGCGCCTATCTCGCGGCGTGGGGCGATCGCGAGGCCTATGCGGTCTCGCATGTCGGGTTCGGTATGAATCCGGGAGCCCGCTACGAAGCCCTCTCGATGTATGACCAGCGCGACACCAACGGCACTGAAATTCGTGCCGTCTCCGGCAATTTCCTGTTCTCGACCGGCGCGAACGAATTTGCCGGCCGCTACACGGCGGGCCACTTTGATTTGCCGATGATGGGAACGACGATCGAACTCGACGGCGTCGCGGTCGTTCGCGAAGGCGTGCTGCAGGACGTCTTCGGCTAGCGGCGGTCGAGGACCGGTGGGCGCGCCAGGCCGAAATGCCGGAGCAGGTCGACCATGGCCTGAAGCCGCTTCACGCGATAGGCATCGACGTCCATGCCTGAATAATCGAGGAAGCCGGCACCCGTTCGCAAGCCGATCCGGCCTTCTTGCATATTGCGGGAAATGACGTCCGGCGCGCGATAGCGGTCGCTGCCGAGCGCGCCTTCGAGATACCGGCTGGCATAGTACAAGATGTCGCCGCCGCCCCAGTCGATGAACTCGAGCAGTCCGAGCACGGCATAGCGGAAGCCAAAGCCGTAACGGATCGCTTTGTCGATCTCCTCGGCGCTGGCGACGCCTTCCTCGACCATGCGTGCGGCCTCGTTCATCGCCAGCGCCTGGATGCGCGGGACGATGAAGCCGGGCGTCGCCGCGCAGACCACGGGGACCTTTCCGATGGCTTCGAGCAGCGCCTTGACCTCATCGATGATGGCGGGATCGGTGGCTTTGCCGGGCGAAATCTCGACCAGCGGGATCAGATAGGCCGGATTGAGCCAGTGCACATTGAGGAAGCGGCGAGGGTTCACGATTGCACCGGAGAGATCGTCGACGAGGATGGTCGACGTGGTCGAAGCGATGATCGTATCCGGGCCGACTTGTTTTGAAGCCGCCCCCAGTACCTCGCGCTTGAGCTCGACGACCTCCGGAACGCCCTCGAAAACCATTCCGGCGCCGGACAACGCTGCGCCGCTTCGGCTGGCTGGCACCACCGAGACCCGTGCGATAAGCGGATCGACATCTGCCTCGTTCAGCAGTCCCAGCTTCGACAGGCTGGCAAAGGTCTTCCTGACTTCGTCGAGCGCGTCCGCCTCCAGCCTGGCGAAATCTTCCGCGGAACGGCCCTTGATGTCGATCATCGTGACCATATGCCCTGCGTAGGCGAACGCGACGGCGATGCCGCGCCCCATGCGGCCGGCCCCGAGGCAGGCAATGTTGGCGCGGCTGGTCATCGGTCAAAATCCCCTGCGAAGAAGCGCCTGGAGCTCGGCTTTGCCGAGATTGCCAAGCCCCAGCGTCTCGAGCGTTCGGCCGCGCTGCGCAAAATCCTCGCCGCAAATCGCGCCGCCGATGGCCAGAAAGGCCTTGGCCAACGGTGTGGGCGTGCCCGCCAGGGCGGCGGCGGAGACCAGCAGCGACAGCCCAAGCCGCAGATCCTCACGCATATAGCGGTGCTCGGTCAGCACGATCCGCTCGCGCCAGTCGCCGGAATCGGTCAGCCGGTCGTGCGAGCCACGGCCATACATCCAGATCTCGCCCTCCTTGGCGTAGTGGTGGGCCAGCGGAAAATGCGGTGCGCCATAGCCAAGCGCTTCGCGCACCGCGATTCGTTCTGCGTCGAGCGCGTCGGTCACCCGGCGGATCGCGGCCTGCGTTCCTTCCTTGTGGATGTCCCATCGTTCGAAATGCTCGATCGGGCCCGCGTTCATCACGATCAGCGGCGGGTGAATGATGGGCCCAGCATTCATCAGCGCGCCGGAGAGCGCATCGCCGCACGGCTCGATCGCATCAGGGAAAGCGCGTCCGATCACTTCGATTGCATGCGCGGCCCGATCGAGCGGAAGCACGCCGACCGGCAGCCGCTTGGCACGGATGGTAATCGCGACCTCGAACGGCCCGTGCTTGCGGGTCAGCCAAGGCAGCGTGCCGGTCTCGGCAAAGCTCGCCTTGGCGTGGTTTCCGGCATCCCGCGCGGCTTGGGCGAAGATCATCGAGCCGAATGTGGCGGGTGGCAGGAACACGACCTGGCCGTCCCGCAAATGCGGAGCGAGCAAACGAGCAATGTCCGGCTGCGCGAAGGCAGGGGCGGGGCACAGAATCAGCTCGGTGCCATCAATTGCTTCGGCGATGTCGGTCGTCACCAGCGCGAGCCTCACATCGTGCCGGCCATTATGATCCTTCACCAGGATGCGCGAGCCGGCCGCGCGATGCGCCGTCACCTGATCGGTGTCGCGGCGCCAGAGCCGGACCTCATGCCCCGACAGCGCAAAATCGCCCGCGGCCGCGAAAGAGCCGTTTCCCCCACCCAGAACTGCAATCTTCAAGATGCTTCTCCTTGCGCGCGCGACTGCGCATCAAGCTGCTTCAGCAGGAAATGCTGGACCTTGCCCAGTGCCGTGCGCGGCAGGTCGTCGACGAAGACGATGTCGCGCGGAATCTTGTAACGGGCGAGCTGCGTCTGAAGATGCGCTCTCAGCTCCTCCGCTTCGAGCCGGCAGCCGGACCGCCCGATGACATAGGCGATCGGCACCTCGTCCCAGCGCGGGTCCGGCCGGCCGATCACGGCGCATTCGCTGACATCGGGATGTTCGAGCAGGACGCGCTCGACCTCGGCCGGATAGACGTTCTCGCCGCCGGAAATGATCACATTCTTCTTGCGGTCCCGGACCCAGAAATACCCGTCGGCATCGCACAGGCCGATATCGCCGGTGCGATACCAACCGTCGTGCAGCGCATCGCGCGTGGCATCCGCATTGCCCCAGTATTCGAAGAACACGTTGGGCCCGCGCACGGCGATTTCGCCCGGCGCACCCGCAGGGACCTCATTGCCGGCCTGATCGATCACCTTCGCTTCGCAGCACAGGCCGGCAAGTCCGGTCGATCCCGCGCGCGAAAGATCGCCGCCAAGCCGGGTGTAGACTGCGATGGGGCAGGTTTCCGTCGATCCATAGACCTGAAGCACCGGAACATCGCGCGCCACGAAGCGATCGATCAAGTGCGGTGGCACGATGGTCGAGCCGGTCGAGACGGCTTTGAGCGACGAGAGATCGGTCGTTGTCCAGGCGGGATGCTCGCTCACGGCCTGGAGGATTGCAGGCACCATCACTGTCAGGGTCGGTCGCTCCCGTTCAATGGCCGCGAGCGCGGTATCCGGCGTGAAGCGGGCGTGGATCGTGACGGTCGCGCCAAGCTGCAGCGCCGGCGTGGTCTGGATGTTGAGGCCGCCGACATGGAAGAACGGCAGCACCGTCAGCACGTGATCATCCGACGTCATGTTGTGCATGTGCTGGCTCATGACGCCGTTCCAGAACAAGGCTTCTTGCCGCAGAACAGCGCCCTTCGGCCGTCCCGTCGTTCCAGACGTGTAGACGACGAGCAGCGGGCAGGAGAGATCAGTGTGCGGATTGCGGCCGGTGCCTTCGCTGCGAGCCAGCAGGTCTTCGAATGTCACGCCCCGCGACGGCGCGAAATCGAGGCCGATGACGGCCGTCCCCGGCGCAAGCTCCGGGAGAACTCCCGCAAATGCCTGCTCGAGTACCAGGACCTTTGCGCCCGCATCGGTGAGAATGAAGCGCTGCTCGGCAACCGCCAGCCGCCAGTTCAGCGGCACCAGCATCGCACCAAGTCGCGCGCATGCGTAAAGCAGAACCAGATAGTCCGGCCGGTTCAGGCTCAGGATTGCGACGCGGTCGCCTCGGCCGACGCCGAGCTCCTGCTTCAACGCCGTGGCGGTCCGTTCGATGCGCGCGGCGAGTGCGGCGAAGCTCAGCCGCTCACCCTCGAAGGCGATCGCCGTCTTGTCTGGCGCGAACGCCGCATTGCGATCGATCAGACTACAGAGGTCCACGGTCAGTCGTCCGTTTCACCGGCCTCGTACAGCGCCTCGCGCCCGATCCGGTCGAGGCAGAGCTCGGCGGTCCAGGGCAGCATCAGCGAGCCGCAGCGGCTGTCGCGATAGATGCGCTCCAGCGGCAGCGAGCGGAGCATGGCCTGACCGCCGCAGGTGCGGATCGCGAGCGCGGCGAGCTCATTGGCGCCCTCCATCACCGAATATTGCGCGGCATAGGCGCGCAGCACCTGCTCCTTGCTTGGATTGGCGTGGGCCTCGGTGACGGCCTGGAACCAGATCGCCTTGATCTGCTCGAGCTTGATCTGCATCTGCGCGACCGCGATCTGCTTGGTCGGGTACATCCGGCGCTTGACCGGCGGCATGCCCGGTACCTCGCCGCGAAGATAGCGCACGGTGAAATCATAGGCGGCTTGCGCCAGGCCCATATAGGTCGGCGACAGCGTCAGGAACATGTGAGGCCAGCGCATCGCCGCCTGGAAATAGACGCCGCGTGGCATCAGCGCGGAATCCTCAGAGACGAACACATCCTTGAACAGCAGCGTGCGAGAGACTGTGCCGCGCATGCCGAGCGGATCCCAGTCGCCGACCACCGAGACACCGTCCGATTTCGCGGAGATCGCGAGGTAAAGGGTGTTGCGGCGCGAGGCTCTTTCGCCCTCCTCCATCTCGGTGCAGAGCACGCCGTAATAGTCGGCATGACCGGACAGCGATGCAAAGATCTTCTTGCCGTTGACGATCCAACCGCCCTTTACGGGCTTTGCTTCCGTGCCGAACGCGACACCGCCGGCCGCGGCCGCTCCGCCCTCGGAAAAGGGCTGCGAGTAGATCGCGCCATCCTCGACGATACGCTTGTAATGAACCGCGCGCCGCCGCTCGTGCTCGGCGCGGGTCTCCGCGTCCATGTCGAGATCGTCGGCGAGCGGACCTGACCACAGGGTCGAGCAGACGTGCATGTTCCAGGTGAGGGCGGTCGCGCCGCAATAGCGGCCGATTTCCGCTGCCGCCAGTGCGTAAGTTTGATAGTTCGCGCCGAGCCCGCCATGCTTCTTGGGAACCGCGATGCCGAGCAGGCCGACGCGATGCAGGTCGCGATAATTCTCAGTCGGGAAGATCGCCTCGCGATCGTAAGTCGCCGCGCGACCAGCGAACACGCTCTGGCCGATCTCGCGGGCGCGCGCGATGATGCCGGCCTGCTCGTCGTTCAGGCGGAATGCGATGGGATCGAAGATCGGCGTATCCAGCGCGACCTTGTCGGTTACGCCGATGTTCTTGCTGACTTGCATGGTCATTGCGCAGCCATCCTACGTCTTGGTTGCGACGGAATTCAGGAACCGGCCGAGGGCTTCGTCGAACTCGTCAGGGCGTTCAAGGTTGGCGAGATGGCCGACGCCAGCCAGCTCGACATATTCGGCAGTGGGAATGAATGTTGCCGTCTTTGCCATCATGGGGGCAGGCGCGTTGTTGTCCTTGGAGCCGGACAGCAACAGCGTCGGGACGGAAATGTCCTTGAGTGTGCTGCGCTGATCGAAGCCCATCAAAGCCAGCATCATGGCGCGATAGCTCGCCTCGGGCACGCTTGCCATGCACTCGCGCGCAAGCTCCATTCCCTTCGGATCAGGATCGTCGCCGACAAGCTCCTTCACCAGGGAGGGCGCCAGCGACTTCATGGTCTCACCGCGATCGAGCGGCCCAAGCCGCGCCGCGATGAACGATTTCTGCCAATCGCCATCGGCCTTGCCGAAGGCCGGGCTGGTCTGCGCGAGGACGACCGCGCGGGCCAGTTTCGGAGATTGCGTCAGCCATTTCTGCACGATCATGCCACCGATCGAATGGCCGACCAGAATTGGCGTTGTCGCACCAAGCTGCTCAATGAATTGCTGGAGCGCATCGGCAAGGGCCGCGATGCTGACGCTGGCGAGCGGCGCCGATCTGCCGTAGCCCGGCATGTCCCATGCAATTGCGCGGAACTGGATGCTGAATCTGGTAAGCTGCTGCCGCCAAGCCCGTGCCGCGCCGCCAATGCCATGCAGGAAGATCAGGGGTGTCGCGTCCGGATCGCCCGCGGCTTCATAGGCGAAGCGGCCGTCTTTTGTTATCATTGGCGCAGGCTGCGACACGCGACATCCTTTTGCTCGGCCGGGCGATGCTAACAGGCCTGTGGGGGATGGGAAGCGATAATTTTATACTTAAAGCAATATTCGGGCCGGTCTCTCGCGCGAAGGCGTTCGCGGCGCCGCTGCACCTTCGTTGCAAAAACTTGAAGGTTAAAATATATCGAGGAACGATCAGCAGAGGCAAGGAGCCAGCGCATGTCCGGATTGCCGCACTCGCCGCACGCGCTCGTGACCGGTGGCGGTCGCGGCATCGGCCGCGCCATCGCAGCCTCTCTTGTCGGGGCAGGCGCAACCGTGACGGTGCTCGGCCGGAACGCCGCTGTTCTAGAAGAGGCGGTCGGCGCAGGTGCCGCGCATTTTGCTGCGATCGCCGACGTCTCGAACGAATTATCACTGAAAGCCGCTATCGCTGAAGCGAGCGCGCGAAAGCCGATCGACATCCTGATCGCCAACGCGGGAAGTGCAGAATCCGCGCCGTTCGCGAAATCGGACGCTGCCCTGTTTGCGCGCATGATGGACGTCAATTTCATGGGCGTTGTCCATGCCATCCAGGGCGTTCTGCCGGGCATGAAGGATCGTCCCTATGGCCGCATCGTCGCGATTGCCTCGACGGCAGGGCTCAAGGGCTACGCCTATGTCAGCGCGTATACGGCGGCGAAGCACGCCGTCGTCGGTCTCGTGCGCTCTCTTGCCCTCGAGACGGCCGGAAGCAACGTGACCGTGAACGCGGTCTGTCCGGGCTTCACCGACACCGATCTGGTCGCCGGCAGCATTGAAAACATCATGAAGAAGACCGGCAGGAGCCGCGAGCAGGCGATCGCCGAGCTCGCGAAGCACAATCCGCAGGGACGGCTGATCACGCCTCAAGAGGTGGCTGACGCAGTGCTTTGGTTGTGCGGCGAAGGCGCTGGTGCGATCACCGGGCAGGCGATTGCAGTCGCAGGCGGCGAAATCTAGTTGCGCGGAACAAACATAGTTAGGAGATCGCATGAGCAGACCAGCTAATCCTGTGACCGTGCCGCTCGCGGATTATTCGCCGCAGCACTTCCTGCTGGCGGTGGTCGACGGCGTTGCCACGGTGACGCTCAACCGTCCCGAGCGGAAGAATCCACTGACCTTCGAGAGCTATCGGGAACTGACGGATTTCTTCCGCGCCTGCGCTTTCGATGATGCAGTCAAGGCCATCATCGTCACCGGCGCCGGCGGTAACTTCTCGTCCGGCGGCGATGTGTTCGAGATCATCGGCCCGCTCGTGAAGATGGACACCAAGGGGCTGACCGCTTTCACGCGGATGACCGGCGACCTCGTCAAAGCGATGCGGGCCTGCCCTCAACCCATTGTGGCCGCGGTCGAAGGCATCTGCGCCGGCGCCGGCGCGATCATCGCGATGGCATCGGATATGCGGCTTGCAGCGAGCGGCGCGAAGGTCGCGTTCCTCTTCAACAAGGTCGGCCTTGGCGGCTGCGACATGGGCGCCTGTGCGATCCTGCCGCGGATCATCGGACAGTCCCGCGCCTCCGAGCTGCTCTACACCGGCCGGTTCATGACGGCGGAGGAGGGCGAGCGCTGGGGCTTCTTCAGCCGCATCGTCACGCCCGAGCAGGTGCTGCCCCAGGCGCAGTTGCTGGCCAAGCAGGTTGCGGAAGGCCCGACCTTCGGCAACACCATGACCAAGCGGATGCTGGCGATGGAATGGGCGATGTCGATTGAAGAGGCGATCGAAGCGGAAGCGGTTGCTCAGGCGCTGTGCATGACCACGGCGGATTTCGAGCGCGCCTTTGAAGCATTCGCCAACAAGGTCAAGCCGGTCTTCAGGGGCGACTGAGCCCCGGACTTGCTGCGGGAAGCCAGCAACGGTGACTTGCGCCGCAATACCTGCCCGGAAAAGATCAGATTTTCCGCAACGGCGTGCGCGACCGGCGGGATCTCGAGGAGCTGAGAATTAAGGCTAAGCCCAAGACCCGGGCCGAGCTCAAGGCGGAGGCGACAAAGCCGCTTGCGGCGGAGTGACCGCCCGTGCGACTTTAGCCCCATTGCCTGGCGTATTTTCGAGTGGAGTAAGGGCGATGAAGGCGATTATCGTCGGTGGCGGTATCGGTGGTCTCACCACGGCATTGATGCTGCGCTCGCGCGGCATCGGGTGCGAGATTTTCGAGCAGGCCGACACGATCCGCGAGCTCGGCGTCGGCATCAACACGCTGCCGCATGCGATGCGGGAGCTTGCCGGCCTCGGTCTCCTCCAGCAGCTTGACGACGTCGCGATCCGCACCGACCAGCTCTATTACCTCAATCGCCACGGCCAGGAGGTCTGGCGCGAAGCCCGCGGCATCGACGCCGGCCATGACGTTCCGCAATTCTCGATTCACCGCGGCCGCCTTCAGGGCGTCATCCATCGCGCCGTCGAGGAGCGGCTCGGGCCGGAGGCAATTCACACCGGCTGCCGCCTCGGCGCCTTCACGCAGGACGAGGGCGGCGTCACCGCTTATTTCTTCGACCGCTCGGGCGCGCACATTCATACTGCGCGCGGCGATATCCTGATCGGCGCTGACGGCATCCATTCACGCGTTCGCGACACGCTGTTCCCGAACGAGGGACCGCCCTGCTGGAACGGCCTGATGCTATGGCGCGGTGCGCGCGATTGGCCGCTGTTCCTCACCGGCAAGTCGATGATCGTGGCCGGCGGCCTCAACGCCAAGGTGGTGATCTATCCGATCGCGGAGGGATCGAGCCCGGCGAGCCGTCTCACCAACTGGGCGGTGCTGGTGAAGGTCGGTGAAGGTAATGCCCCGCCGCCCCGGAAGGAAGACTGGTCGCGGCCCGGCCGGCGCGAGGAGTTGATGCCGCATGTCGCGCGCTTCTCGGTGCCCTATATCGACGTCAAGAGCCTGATCTCGGCAACGCCCGACTTCTACGAATATCCGACCTGCGACCGCGATCCGTTGCCTTACTGGTCGTCCGGTCGCGTTACGCTGCTCGGCGACGCCGCGCATCCCATGTATCCGGTCGGCTCCAACGGCGCATCTCAGGCGATCCTCGACGCGCGCTGCCTTGCCGATGCGCTGGTGCGCGCCGAGCATCCGCGCCAGGCTTTGCTTGAATATGAGAAGAAGCGTCTGCCGATGACCGCTGACATCGTCCGCTCCAACCGGCGCGGCGGCCCCGAGGGTGTCATCGACGCCGTCGAGCAGCTTGCGCCCGATGGCTTCGACAACGTCGACAACGTGCTGAGCTATTCCCAGCGCGAGGCGATCGTGCGCGGCTACGCCACCAAGGCCGGCTTCGCCGCAGTGCCGGGTCTGGCGGCGGTGCGCGCTTAGGACTCGCTGCTAGCCGCCGGGCGGCGGCGGCAGGAAGTGGATGTTGAACTCGGCGGCCATCGCCACCACGTCCTCCGGCTTCTGTTCCTTCATATTGTGAAGGCCCCAGAACAGGTCGAACAGCTTGCGGGTCGGCGACACCCAGAACAGCACCTTTGCGGTCTGCTCCGACTTGTTGAAGATGCCGTGCGGCACGCCCATGCCGAGGCGGATCAGATCGCCCGCGGTCGCCTGCGACTCCGAATTGCCGAGCACGAAGTCAAGCTTGCCCTCGAGCATGTAGAGATACTCATCCTGGTCGGGATGGATGTGCGGCGGCACGAATGTGCCCGGCGGCAAGGTCGCGTGCCAGGAGAAGCTGTGCTCGGTATTGCTCTTCGGCACATAGGTCTGGCCGAGGATGTTCCAGGAAATGCCCTGGATCCCTTCATTAGCCCGTGTGATGCCGGTGATCTCGCTTTTCATTGCAGTCCTCCCGTAATGCGGTGCGGCTTAGTTTGCCGCCTTGCAGTCCTTGGCATAGCGGTCGCCATAGTTCTCGAAGACCTTCTGAACGATCTCGGTCTGGAACTTGCCGTCCGCACGCTTGGCGACCTTGGTCAGATAGAAATCCTGGATCGGATAGCCGTTGGTGTTGAACTTGAAGGCGCCGCGCAGAGAGGTGAAGTCGGCCTTCTTCAGCGCAGCCCCAACCGCATCCTTGTTCGAGAGATCGCCTTTCACGGCCTTGACCGCGCTGTCGATCAGCATCGCGGCGTCATAGGCCTGGAAAGCGTAGGTGCCGGGCACGACGTTGTAGGCGGCTTCATAGGCCGCGACGAACTTCTTGTTCTGGGGATTGTCGAGATTGGGCGCCCAGTTCGCGCCGCCAAACATGCCGACGGCCGCATCCTGCTGTGCCGGTAAGGTCGATTCATCCACCGTGAAAGCCGAGAGCACCGGAATGCTGTCGGCAAGGCCAGCCTGCCGGTATTGCTTGACGAGATTGACGCCGAGGCCGCCCGGCATGAACGTGAACAGCGCATCGGGCTTCTGCGACGAGATCTTGGAAAGTTCCGGCTGGAAGTCCAGCGTGTTCAGCGGCATGTACGACTCTTCGACGATCTCGCCCTTGTAGTCGAGCTTGAAGCCCGCCACCGAATCCTTGCCGGCCTGATAGTTCGGCACCATCAGATACATGCGCTTGTAGCCGCGATCCTGCGCCACCTTGCCGAGGATCTCATGGACCTGATCGTTCTGGTACGACGTCACATAGAAGAACGGGTTGCAGTCCTTACCGGCGAAAGTCGATGGGCCGGCGTTGGGGCTGATCAGGAACGTCTTGGACTCCGTAATGGGGCGGTGGATCGCCTGGAGGATGTTGGAGAAGATCGGGCCGACCACGAAGTCGACCTTGTCGCGCTCCAGAAGGCCCTTGACCTTCGTGACCGCTGCGTCGGGCTTCAACTCGTCATCGGCGACGATCACCTCGACATCTCGGCCGCCCATCTTGCCGCCGAGATCCTTCACGGCGAGCGCAAAGCCGTCGCGGACCTGCTGGCCAAGCGCGGCGGCGGGGCCCGACAGGGTCACGACCACGCCCAGCTTGATCTTCTCCTGAGCGAGAGAAGGGCTCACCGCGGTGCCGAGCAGCAGGGCGGCAGCAGCAAAGGTCATTTGCGTCTTCATGATATGTCCCCGTGACGATCGGGCTTGCGCAGCAAGCCGCGTACTCCAATCCAAGCTTATGCCGATGATGGCGGCCGCGGCAAGCAAGCTCAAGGCGTGGCCATCCTGCGGGCAGTGCGCATGCAAGCGGCGCGCCAGTTATTTGAAGCCTAAAGAAATTCGGTGCGGTCGATTGTTGCAGCTTTAGGCTTGCGGCCGGGGCCGATTTATTTGAAGCTCAAAACGTTGGGGAATCCGTGCTGGCGCCAAGGCCGGCCATGAGTGACTGCATCGAGATGCTCGATTCCGAGACCAAGGCCGTCGAGACGCCGGAGGACCACGCCGAAGAGCTTCGGCTGTGGCTGCGTCTGCTCACCTGCACCACCCTGATCGAAGGCGAAGTCCGTAGCCGCCTGCGACAGCGCTTCGACGTCACGCTGCCCCGGTTCGACCTGATGGCGCAGCTCGACAAGGCGCCCGATGGCATGACGCTGTCCGACGTCTCCAAGCGCATGATGGTGTCCAACGGCAACGTCACCGGCCTCGTCGAACGGCTGGTGGAATCGGGCCATCTCGACCGGCGCACCTCGGAGACGGACCGCCGCGTCCAGGTGATCCGCCTCACAAAGCTGGGTCGCGCCGAGTTTCGCAGGATGGCTGCGGAGCACGAGACCTGGATCGCCGATCTCTTCGCCGACCTGACCCCGAAGGATGTCCGCGAATTGATGCGGCTCCTGGCCAAGACAAAGGCGTCGGCGCAGAAATCGGCCGGTCGCCGCCGGCCGTAGTCCGCCAGCGGGGCACCCGCCAGTCCCACCTTGCCGCAGGAAAATGCATGGGATGCCCAAAATCCGCTATTGCGCCGAATTGTTTTAAGCCTAAAATGTTTTCCAGATGATGCTGCCGGGTGCTTTCCATGCTGAAAGGAGCGTGCGATGGCCAACGCCGCTAAGGCTCAAGAGTCGGGCTCGTATGACGGCAACGCCGCGACGGCCCACGTCGATACATTCGCACGGCAGCATCTGCCGCCGCGCGAGTTCTGGCCCGAATTCATCTTCACGCGGCCGGAGCTGCACTATCCGCCGCGATTGAACTGCGTCAGCTATTTTCTCGACCGCTGGGTCGAGCAGGGCCACGGCGACGCGCCGTGCGTCATCAGTCCGGCCGTCAGCTACACCTATCGCGAGCTGCAAGCGCTCGTGAACCGCATCGCCGACGTGCTGGTTCGCAAGCTTGGTCTCGTAACCGGCGGACGCGTGCTGCTGCGCTCCGCCAACAATCCGATGATGGTCGCGACCTATCTCGCGGTGATCAAGGCTGGCGGCATCGTCGTGGCGACCATGCCTCTGCTGCGCGCCAAGGAACTATCTTATCCGATCCAGAAGGCGGAGATTGCACTCGCGCTCTGCGATGGAAAACTCTCGGAGGAGATGGAGAAGGCGAAAGCGGCGGCGCCCGGTCTCAAGCACGTGGTCTATTGGGGCAACGGCGCGTCGGACTCGCTCGAGGCGCTGATTGCTGATGCGAGCCCGGAGTTCAAGGCGGTCGATACCGCCGCCGACGACATCTGCCTGATTGCCTTCACGTCGGGTACGACGGGCGATCCCAAGGGCACCATGCATTTCCATCGGGATATGCTGGCGGTCTGCGACGGTTATGCGCACAACATCTTGAGGGCGGAGCAGAAGGATCGCTTCGTCGGTTCAGCCCCGCTCGCCTTTACCTTCGGCTTCGGCGGCGTGTTGTTTCCGATGCATATCGGCGCTTCCTTCGTCGTGCTGGAGAAGACGACACCGGACGACATGCTGACGGCGATCGAGCAATACAAGACCTCGGTCTGCTTCACCGCGCCAACCGCCTATCGCGCCATGATCGGCAAGCTCGCGGGTCGCGACATTTCTTCGCTGCGAAAGTGCGTCTCTGCGGGCGAGACCCTCCCCAAGCCGACATTCGATGCCTGGCTCAAGGCCACCGGCATCCAGCTGATGGACGGCATCGGTTCGACCGAGCTGCTGCACATCTTCATCAGCGCGACCGTGGACGAGATCCGTCCCGGCGCAACCGGCAAACCCGTGCCGGGTTACGAAGCAAAAATCGTCGATGACGACGGCAATGACCTGCCGCCGGGCACGATGGGGCGGCTCGCGGTGCGCGGCCCGACCGGCTGCCGCTATCTCGCCGACGAGCGGCAGCGCAAATACGTCCAGAACGGCTGGAACATCACCGGCGATACCTATCTGATGGATAGCGACGGCTACTTCTGGTACCAGTCGCGCTCCGACGACATGATCGTGTCAGCCGGGTACAACATCGCGGGCACGGATGTGGAGGCGGCGCTGCTGACGCATCCATCCGTAGCCGAGTGCGGCGTCGTCGGTGCGCCGGACGAGGCGCGTGGCATGATCGTGAAGGCCTATGTCATCGCCGCCCCCGGCGTGACGCCGGACGCTCAGCTCGCAGCGGAGTTGCAGGAGCATGTCAAACGTGAGATTGCGCCTTACAAATATCCGCGCGCGATCGAGTTCGTGGCGCAACTGCCGAAGACCGAGACCGGCAAGTTGAAGCGATTTGCCCTGCGGCAGTTGGCGCAGGCTGCAGCGACGTCCTCTGGCGTTGCGGCGGAATAAGAGAAGGATGAAGAATTGTCCGTGACGACGCCGAAAGGCCCGCACCTCGCGGTGCTGCCGACAGCAGCCGAGGGCGAAACCGGCTCCAGGGCGCAGGTGCTCCAACCGTCCGGCTGGCCGCTACCGAAAGGCTATGCCAACGGCATGGCCGCCGAGGGACGCATCGTCGTCACCGGCGGCGTGATCGGCTGGGACACCGAGGAGCGTCTCGCGGACGGCTTTGTCGCGCAGGTGCGCCAAGCCCTGAGCAACATCGCCGAGATATTAGCCGAGGCGGGTGCGCGGCCCGAGCACCTCGTGCGGCTGACCTGGTACGTCGTCGACATGGACGAATACCTGGCGAACCTGAGGGAGCTCGGCAAGAGCTACCGTGCCACCTTCGGTGCGCACTATCCTGCGATGGCGCTGGTGCAGGTCGTCCGCCTCGTCGAGAAGGCGGCGCGCGTCGAGATCGAAGCCACCGCCGTCATTCCCCGCTAAGCCGCCTTCGGTTCGCGCCTAGCTGGCCCTGGCGAGATCGTCGTCCTCGGGCGAATTCAGATAGACGCCCGATACGGTGTCGACCCAGCACAGATGGTCGTGCACCTTCTTGACACCCTCGACGTTCTCCGCCGCAACGACGGCGGCCTGACGCGCGCGTTCCTCGGTGATGACACCGCTGAGATGAACGATGCCGTCCCGGACGATGACGTTCAGTCCGAACGGGCACCAGTCGTTTTTCTCCATGGTGTCGATGATGCGGCCGCGAATGTGATCGTCGTCGGCCGTCGGATCCGGTACCTCGCGGGCGAGCCCCGCCACCGCCTGCAATAGATTGGCGCGCGAGACGATGCCGACGACCTTGTCGCCGCGCACCACCGGCAGCCGCTTTACGTTGTTCCGTTCCATGAGGTCAACGATCTCCGCGAGCGCCGTATCCTCGGTGATGGTCACGACCGAGGCGGTCATCACCTCCGAGACCTTGCGGCCATGTTCGTGGACGAAATCGCTGGCGGATGTGCCGGGGCCGAGGATGAACCGCAGCCAGCGGCCTCGCTTGCGCCCGGTGCCGATTTCGCTGCGGCGGACGAAATCCCCCTCGGAGACCACGCCGACCAGCTTGCCGGCATCGTCGACCACGGTGAGGCCGCTGACGTGCCGCTTCAGCATGATGTTTGCCGCCTCGACGATGCTGGTGTGGGGGGCAACCGAGATGACCGAGCGGGTCATGATCTGGTGGGCGCGCATGGGGAAGCTCCGCAAGTTCACACGAATATCGATGTGTGGAGCTTAGGTCACCGGCAGGAAGCTGATTTGACCCAAGTCAAGCTGGTCCGCACCTAATCCTCGGGCTCTGCATTCGGGGCGAGGTCGGAGGAGCGGAACGGCTTGGCCTTGTCCAGTTTCCGGTAAGCGTTCGAGGCGGTCCGCAACAGCTTCTTTTGGCGCTTCCGGTTGAGGAAGCGAATGCCCGCCTCGGGGACGGCCTCGGTCAGCGACGCTGCCAGGGTTTGCCCTCGCGCATCGTCGTTCAATTGCCCGAGAGACTTCTGCGCCTTGCGCAATTGCTTGAGGATCGACTTCTGTTTGGTCAGCGATTCGTCTGCAAACAAATCCTCTAGCGATTCGATCGAATAGGTCAGCCGCTTGTTGAGGAGCCGCAGCTTGTGCCGTTTTCCGACGTCGAGCTTGCGCAGTTTCCGCGCCTTCCTGAGCAGCGTCGTTTCCCATTCCGTGAGCTGCGTCGTCGCGTGGTCGGCAAGCGGGCAGCGGCGCAATCGGATGGCTTCCTTGCTGCGCCGGGTCGACCAAGGACCGCTCTCGATCCAGGCCGAGGTCTGCTCGACAAGACGGCGATACCGCGCCGATTGCAGCGCGCGCGCCAGCAGGCGGTGGCTCTCGGCGCGCTTCTCGTCCCAATGTTGAAGCTCGGCGATCACGTCAAGCTCGCCTCCGCTCTCGGCGATAACTCGCTCGATCGCCACGTCGAGGTCGCGCACCATGCCGAGCTGGCTGTTCAGCCATTTCAGTTCGGCCCAGACATTCGGCCGCAGGGCATCGTCGACCATGGGCGAGAAGAAGCGGATGGCGGTGCGCAGATGCGTCAGTGCGATCCGGATCTGATGCAGCGCCTCCGGATCGCCGTGGCAGGTGCCATCGTGCTGGGCGAGGACGGCATCGAGGTGACGGCGGGCGATGATCCGGAACGCGGTGTCGCAGGCCATGCCGGGGCTGAGGCGGCCGGGCAGAACATTGCGCCGCGCCGCAGGCTTGGCGCGAGCGGTCGCCATCGAACTCGTGGTGGGTCGCGCCATCCTAGCCCGCGCCAATTGGATTGCCTTATTTGCCCTCAGCGATTACGTCCCGGCAATTCTGGAGCGTCTGCGCTTGTGTCCCGGATGCATCGATGGTCGCCCAACCGACATGGCCGATATTATAGTGCTCTTGCTGCGCGGCAACCTCTTGCGTGGCGTCGGACGCGTCGCCCCGGCGACCGCCGATTCGCGCCTTGCGGGTGGCGAGGTCGGCGACGAGGAATAGTCCATTGAGCGGTACGCCGCACTCGCGTGCCAGGGCGGCCATCTCGTCTCGCTCGGACTCGCGCGCAAAGACGGCGTCGACGATTGCCGAATGGCCTTGCGCCAGAACCTGCCGGGCGCGCTGCATCAGCACCTCGTAGACCTGCGCCGTCACGTCAGGCCGGTACGTGGACGGCGGTAGCCGTTCGGCGTGTCCCACCTGAAACAGCTGCTTGCGAATGACGTCGCTGCGCAGCACGACGGCGCCGGGCTGTGGCGCCACGGCGGGCGCCAGCGCGCGGGCGAGCACGGATTTGCCGGTGCCCGATAGTCCGCCAACCGCGATCAGGCGAGGGGCGGGGGGATGAATCAAAGCCTGGGCGAGCTCGAAATAGCGGCGCGCCTCGTCGAGAGTGCCGGGGCCGTCGGCATCAGGCCGCCTCAGCCGCGCCAGCGCCACCTGCGCACGGATCGCCGCGCGAATGGACATGAATAGTGGCAGCGCCGCCAGGGCGTCGAGCGTTTCGTCGGGCGCCGTCATCAGATACTGGTTCAGGACGGCATTGGCCGTGGCCGACTGGTCATGGCGCAGCAGGTCCATCAGCGTGAACGCAAGATCGTAGAGCACGTCCACGGTCGCCATCTGCGCGTCGAATTCGATCGCGTCGAACAGGACAGGCTGCCGGTCGATCAGCACGATATTGGCAAGATGCAAGTCGCCATGACAGCGACGCACGAAGCCGTGGCGCGCGCGTTCTTCCAGTGTAGCGCGGACGCGCAGGAATGCCTGGTGTGAGGCTTCGCAGAGTTGCTCGATCTGGGCTGCTTCGAAATGAGCGCCATTGCGCAGTCCGGTGCCGTTGCCATCGATCAGCACGGGAATGGAGGCAATCCATGCGGTGCCGTCCGCGACGGACGCTCTCGCATGCGATGCTGCGATCGCATCCGCGATGGCCGGGGCGAGCTCTGCATCCAGCGGGCCGGTTTTGGCCACATGGTCCAGCGTAAGGTTTTCGTCGAAGCGGGACATGTCGACCGCATACTCGATCGGCCGGCCGCCACCGTCGATCTCGATCGATCCATCCGGCTCCTCCGTGACCGCCACGACGCGGTGATAGATTTGCGGCGCGAGCGGCCGGTTGATCCTGATCTCCTCTTCGCAGGCCGCCTCGCGCTTTTCGAGCGTCGAATAGTCGAGGAACGGAAACTTGACAGACCGCTTGATCTTCAGGGCGCGCGTTCCGTCGAGAAACACCGACGCTGCGTGGGTGTCGATCCGCTTTACGCCGGGACGTGCGTTTAGAGCTTCGAAGACCCGTTCCTGGATTGCAGAATCATCTGTCATCTCAGCAGGCATTTCCAGATGCGTCAGCGGTGAGGCAGCAGGCTAATCCTTAGAGGCGGATCGGGGCCAGTCCTTGACATCGGTCAAAGCCTGTCGTCGGCTGGCTGCGCGGTGTTCCCGCCTTGAGGAGGATCAAGCTTCCCGGCGAAAGGTGGCTTATCCTAACCGGTAAGGAGAATCCCGATGCCCATCAAGGATGTCTTTCTGCCGCTTGTCGGCCAACCGCGCGGACCGGCCCTCGCCGCGATCGCGACATGCGTGGCTGTCACCGCCGACCTCGGCGCCAGGATCACCGCGCTCGCGCTCGAGGAAGATGTTTTCGTGCGGCCGAAGGTCATCATCCCTGGCGATCTGGATTCCGCGGAGGCGAGCGGTTCGCGTGAGGTAAGCGACGTGCAGCAACTCCTCAACGCCTTCACCAATGCAGCCTCCCGCGCCAACATTCGCGCCCAAAGCCGATCGGGCAAGGTGCCCGCGGACCAGATCGCGTCGATCCTGGCCGAGCATGCGCGCTTCAGCGATCTGACGCTGGTCCCCGTGAGGCCGCATGACAGTCAGACGGAGCGCATCATCGAAACGCTCCTGTTCGAATCCGGCCGGCCGCTGCTGCTCTGCCCGGAACAGCATGTGGACGAGCTGCGACCGGAGTTCGAGAACGTCATGATCGCCTGGGATCACTCCGCCCGCGCCGCGCGGGCCGTCGGCGACGCGCTGCCCATTCTTCAGGCTGCTTCATCCGTCCGGGTGGTCACGGTGGCGGACGACAAGACCGATGCCATCGTGCAATCCGGAACCGCGCTCGTCGATCATCTGAGGGAACACGGGGTCTACGCCTCGTTCGAAACGACGAAGGGCGGCGGCAGCTCGATCGGCAAGGTGCTCGGAAGCTGGGCTAATTCCCATGCCGTGGATGCGATCGTGATGGGCGCCTACCATCATTCACGCCTGAACGAGATCGTCTGGGGTGGTGTGACAAAGACTGTCATTGGCCAGCCGCCGTGCTGGGTTATGATCTCGCACTAGGCGCATCGCCAGTTTATCGGCCTAATTGTCAATCATCGGAACCGCCACCGACCGGGCGCATTTGCTTTCATGTCAACCTATCGCTTGAAGAATCTGCTGTCGCCGCGTTCGGTTGCGCTCGTCGGCGCGAGCGCCCGCCCGGTCTCGGTCGGACGCGCCGTTCTCGAGAACATTCACAAAGCCGAGTTCAAGGGTCGGTTCGGCCTCGTCAATCCGCGCCATGCCGAGATCGGCGGCATCGCTGCGGTGGGCAGTCTGGACAGGCTGGACTTCGTGCCCGAGCTCGTGGTCATCACCGCGCCGGCGCGGGAGGTTCCCGGCATCATTGACCAGGCCGGACGTCGCGGCTCGGCCGGCGCGCTGATCGTCTCGGCGGGCCTCGGTCACGGACCGGGATCCCTGCACGAGGCCGCGATCGCTGCTGCACGCAAATACGGCATGCGGCTGATTGGGCCGAACTGCCTCGGCATCATGATGCCGGGCGTCAGCCTCAATGCAAGCTTTGCCGCGCACATGCCGGGGGCGGGCAACCTCGCGCTGATCTCGCAATCCGGCGCGATCGCGGCCGGAATGGTGGATTGGGCTGCGCAGCGCGGCGTTGGGTTCTCCGGCATTGTCACGATCGGCGATCAGATCGATGTCGATATTGCCGACCTGCTCGATCATTTCGCGATGGATCCCAAGACCCGCGCGATCCTGCTTTACATCGAAGCCATCAAGGACGCGCGCAAGTTCATGTCGGCGGCACGGGCCGCGGCGCGCGTCAAGCCGGTCGTCGTGGTGAAGTCCGGCCGCATGGCGCAGGGTGCCAAAGCGGCGGCAACCCATACCGGCGCGCTCGCCGGCGCCGACGCCGTCTATGACGCCGCGTTCCGCCGTGCGGGCGTCCTGCGGGTCTCCGATCTGCGCGAGCTGTTCGATTGCGCCGAGACGCTCGGTCGCGTCGAACCGCCGGCGGGAAAGCGTCTCGCCATCCTCACCAATGGCGGCGGCATCGGCGTCTTGGCCGTGGATCGGTTGGTGGACCTTGGTGGAATCCCGGCGCCCATCTCGGCTGAGACGCGCAAGAGCCTCGATGCAGTGCTGCCACCGACCTGGTCGGGTGCAAATCCCGTCGACATCGTCGGTGATGCCGATGCATCGCGCTACGCGGCCGCACTGGAGGTGCTGCTCGCAGATCCTGATAATGATGCCGTCCTCGTCCTCAACGTGCAGACCGCGATCGCCCCGGCGGCCGACATCGCCGCGACCGTGACGGAGCTCGTCCGCAAATATCGCGAGAAGCAGCGTCGATGGGCGAAGCCGGTGCTGGCGGCTTGGGTTGGAGCCGATCAGAACATCGTTCAGGCGCTCTCCGGCGCGGGCATTCCGAATTATCCGACCGAAGATGACGCGGTGCGCGGCTTCATGCATCTCGTGAGGCATCGCGAGGTCGTAGAGGAGCTGAGCCAGGTTCCTCCCGCGATGCCCGACACGTTCGTGCCTGACGCCCGAGCTGCCAGGCAGATCGTCGCCGCTGCGATCGCGGACGGCCGCAAATGGCTCGAGCCCATCGAGATCAAGCACCTGCTCGGAGCCTATGACGTCGCGATGGTACCGACCCGTGCTGCGACCGATGTCGAGCAAGTCGTCGCCTGCGCCAGCGAGATGTTCGCGCAGGGCGTCACAGTCGTGCTGAAGATCATGTCGCGCGACATCGTCCACAAGTCGGACGTCGGCGGCGTCGTCCTCAATCTGACCACGCCGGAGGCCGTGCGCGCGGCTGCCACCGACATTCTCGCGCGGGCGAGGAAGCTCCGTCCCGAAGCCCGCATCGAGGGCGTCATCGTGCAGGCGATGGTCGTCAAGGCGAAGGCGCGCGAGCTGATCCTAGGTCTTGCCGACGATCCCACCTTTGGCACCGTTGTCGTCTTCGGCCGGGGCGGGACGGCGGTCGAGATCATCAACGACAAGGCACTGGCGCTTCCGCCGCTCGATCTGCAACTCGCCCGCGACCTGATCGGCCGCACGCGCGTATCACGGCTGCTGAAGGCCTATCGCGACGTACCCGCGGTCGAGCCGGACGCCGTCGCGATGGTGTTGGTCAAGCTCGCCCAGATGGCCGCCGACATTCCCGAGATCCGGGAATTCGACATCAACCCACTGCTTGCGGACGAGACCGGCGTGACCGCGGTCGACGCCCGCGTCGCGGTGGGGCCGCCGCAGCGCAAATTTGCCGGCTCCGGCCCGGCCAACTTCGCCGTCCGGGCCTATCCGTCGCAGTGGGAGCGCCGGCTGGCGCTCAAGGATGACTGGCGCATCTTCGTACGGCCCTTGCGTCCGGAGGACGAGCCGACCATCCACGAATTCCTGCGTCACGTCACGGCGCACGACCTCCGCCTGCGCTTCTTCGCGCCGATGAAGGAGTTCACCCACGAGTTCATCGCGCGCCTGACCCAGCTCGATTATGCCCGCGCAATGGCCTTCATCGCATTCGACGAAGCGACCGGCGAGATGGTCGGCGTGGTCCGGCTCCATTCGGACTCGGTCTATGAGAGCGGCGAATATGCGATCCTGCTGCGGTCGGACCTCAAGGGTAGGGGGCTCGGATGGGCGTTGATGCAGTTGATCATCGACTATGCGAGGTCGGAGGGGCTGAAGACCATCTCGGGCGATGTTCTCAGGGAGAACACCACAATGCTTGAGATGTGCCGCCAGCTCGGCTTCGACGTGAAGCCGGATTCGACCGAGCCCGACCTCTGTGACGTCAGGCTCAAGCTCTGAGCGTTCCGATCACGAGTGCGCTTCGCGCGATGCGGCGGATTCCGTGGCCGTTTTCCGCAGACTCTTGACGATGATCGCGATCAGCGGCACCAGCACCGGCACAATTGTGCTGAGCGGATGATGGACCGCGCCTGACACCTGGGCCTGGAGCGCCCGCGCCTCGAGCTGCAAGGCTTCGATGGATGCGCCGTGAATTTCATTGGCGAGCTCGATGTCGCGGCCGGATGGAGGACGGCCGGCAACGACGAAGAGAACCGCCGCGATGGCGAAATTGACGGCGCCGAGGATGGCAGCCGCCGCAATTGCGCTCCAGATCTGGACCAGCGCGAAATAGGCCGACAGCTCCAGCATCAGGAGCCCGAATGTCGCGATCAGGGCCGCGAAGGCCCGCAGGCCGAGGCCGATCAACAGATGGCGCAGCTTGATGTCCGCGATGATCCTGTCCGCGCGCCACAGCACGCGCAGATGTTTGACGACATTCTCGGTATTCACTTAATGTCTCCTCAGCATGACGCCGACGACGACGCCGAGTGCGAAAGCGGAGGCGAGCGATGTGACCGGGCGTTCCACAATGAGGCGCTGAAGCTGCTCCTGCTCGTCGCTGACGGTTTCTCCGAGCTCGGCAAGCGCGGCCTTGATCTGATCGGCCAGAGCCTCGGCCCGGTCTTTCGAGCTGTCGAACATCTCTTCGCCTGCGGTGCTCAGCAGACGCGTGACGTCAACCTTCAACGCTCGCAGTTCTTCGCTCATCCTGTCGCTGTTGAACATGGATTTGAGAACTCCCTTGAATGGAAGCGACCCTAAGGCCCGGCGGCGCGGCCGCGCTTGATTTGCGTCAAGGGACGGCGCGTGGCCCTGGTGTTGAGACAGGTCAACCCGGCCGCCACATGCTGGCCTAGAAGTGGCGGCTGAATGGGGGCCAATTGTCCCGATGAGGTGGAAGCGTGAACTCCGAACCGCTGTTGCTGGCAACGCCGTCCGGCGATGCGCTGAAATTGCGCCCGGAAGGGCCGTGGACGGCAGCCAACGTCTCGGCGCTCGAAACGCTGTCCCGATCGGTCGGAGCGGATGTCGATCGATCCAGCGCCGTGACGCTGGACATGTCCGGCGTCAGTGCGCTCGACACGCTCGGCGCCTGGGTGTTGGAGAAGCTGTCGCGACGGGCCGCATCATCCGGCAGATCGGCCGAATTCGTCGGCGTTGCCGATCATTTCAGCGGCCTGATGGATGAGGTGCGTCAGGTCAACCGCCACCCCCCGGCGGTTGCGGCCGCGCCAAACCCGATTCTGCTCAGGCTCGGCGATCTCGGCAAATCTACGGTTGGCGCGCGCGAAGACGTCACGATCTTTCTTCAAATGCTGGGTGCATTGTTCATCGCCGTGATCGGCGTGCTGCGCCGGCCACGCTCGCTGCGGCTGACATCGCTTGTCTATCAGCTCTACCGGATCGGCTGGCAGGCCATTCCGATTGTCGTTCTCATTACCTTCCTGATCGGTGCCATCATCGCCCAGCAGGGGTTCTTTCATTTCCGCAGATTCGGTGCGGAGTCCTACACTGTCGACATGGTCGGCATCCTGGTGCTGCGCGAGCTGGGTGTGCTGATCGTCGCCATCATGGTCGCAGGACGTTCGGGGAGCGCGTACACCGCCGAGCTCGGCTCGATGAAGATGCGCGAGGAGATCGATGCGCTCTCGACCATGGGCCTCGATCCCGTCCATGTCCTGATACTGCCGCGAGTAGCAGCCCTCGTCATCGCGCTGCCGATCCTCGCGTTCATTGGGGCGGTTGCGGCGCTCTATGGTGGAGGGCTGGTCGCGCAGTTCTACGGCGGCATGGCGCCGGCGATCTACATCGCGCGGCTGCATGAGGCCATCTCCGTCACCCATTTCGAGGTCGGCATCCTGAAGGCGCCCTTCATGGCTCTGGTGATCGGGATCGTCGCCTGCAGCGAAGGATTGCGCGTGAAGGGCAGCGCTGAATCGCTCGGGCGGCAGACGACCACGTCGGTGGTGAAGTCGATCTTCCTGGTGATCGTGCTCGACGGCCTGTTCGCGATCTTCTTCGCTTCGATCGGAATGTAACAATGGACGAATCGCAAGAGGTATTGGCGATCCGCGTTCGCGACCTCGTGGTCGGCTTCGGTCGCCAGACTGTGCTCGACCATCTGTCGCTCGACGTCCGCCGAGGCGAAATCCTCGGGCTCGTCGGTGCGTCCGGCGGCGGCAAGTCGGTCTTGATGCGCACCATCATTGGCCTGATCCCGCGCCAGGGCGGGAGCATCGAAGTCATGGGACGGCCGATCGGTGGCCGCAAGGACGGCGCGGCCAAGACGTGGGGCATCCTGTTTCAGCAGGGTGCGCTGTTCTCCTCGCTGACAGTTCGTCAAAACGTGCAGTTTCCGCTCCGCGAAAATCTCGTGCTGTCGCAGGAGCTGATGGACGAGATCGCCATCGCCAAGCTCGAGATGGTCGGGTTGCGAGCGCAGGACGCCGACAAATATCCGTCCGAGCTCTCGGGCGGCATGACCAAACGCGTGGCGCTGGCCCGCGCACTCGCGCTCGATCCGCCGATCCTGTTCCTGGACGAGCCGACCTCCGGTCTCGACCCGATTGCCGCCGGCGATTTTGACGCGCTGATCGGGACGCTGCAGAAGACCCTCGGCCTCACCGTGTTCATGGTCACCCATGATCTTGCGAGCCTCACCACGGTCTGCGACCGCGTCGCCGCGCTCGCCGACGGCAAGATCGTGGCGATCGGTCCGATGCGCGATTTGCTGCAATCCGAGCATCCCTGGGTGCGCGCCTATTTCCACGGCAAGCGCTCGCAGATGCTGCAACACGAGATGAGATGAGACATGGAAACCCGGGCTCCCTACGTGCTGATCGGCAGCTTCGTGCTGGCCGCTATCCTTGCGGTGTTCGGCTTCGTCTATTGGCTGAACAACACGGGCGGCATCGGGCCGCGCGCGAACTATCATGTGCAATTCCAGGGTCCGGTGCCGGGTCTGCTGGTCGGTGCCGGTGTGCTGTTCAACGGCATCCGGGTCGGCGAGGTGACGCAGATCGGCCTCGCGCCGGATAATCCGCGCTTCGTCAATGCGACGATCTCGGTTGCCTCGACGACACCCGTGCGTACCGACACCAAGGTCGGGCTGGATTTCCAGGGGCTGACCGGCGTGCCGGTGGTGACGCTGGAGGGCGGCATGATCGTTGCCAAGGCCGGCGAGCCCGTGACCCTGGTCGCCGATGCCGGTGCAGGCCAGAGCATGACGCAGGCTGCGCGCGATGCGCTGCGACGGGTCGACACCGTGCTGGAGGACAATTCCGGTCCGCTGAAGGACACTATCGCGAACCTCAAGATATTCTCCGACGGGCTCGCGCGCAACACCGGCAAGATCGACGGTATTCTGGCAGGCCTGGAAAAGATGACCGGCGGCGGGACGCCGGCGCAGAAGATCACCTATGACCTGCGCACGCCGCAGAATCTTGGGCCGGCCGGCAAGACGCTTTCGGCGTCACTGGCGATTCCCGAGCCGACCGCGGTCGCGATGCTCCAGACCCAGCGCATGTTGTTTGCACCCAGCGGGGATAATCCGGGCTTTGCCGAATTCCTCTGGGCCGACAGCATTCCGAAGCTGGTGCAGGCGCGGCTGATCGACAGTTTTGAGAATTACGACATCGCCCACGCGCCCTTACGCACGAGCGATCTCGGCCAGGCGGACTACCAGCTTCTGATCGACATCAGGCGCTTCCGGATCGCCACGGAAGGCGAGGCTCGGGTCGAGATTGGACTGTCGGCACGCATCGTCGACAAGAACGGCAAGGTGGTGGCGTCGCGCCTCGTCGAGACCAGCGAGAAGCTTGACAAGGTCGAGCCGGCCGCAGCGGTCGCAGCGTTCGACACAGCTTTCGCCCGCATTGCAAAGGAGCTGATCGGCTGGACGGTGCAGGCGGTCTAGCAACAGCACAAGACGGCCATGCCCGCCAAAATTGATCTGGGTCAATCGGCTTTGGCGCAGTGCAGTAAAATGCAGCCCGCGCGGTGGGCTCGGCCTGATGCGGGGCAGCCGGTGCTTGGAGCGGTAGATGAAGGCTTCCGTGGTGACGATCGAGCCGAACGGGCATTTTTGTAGCGATTGTGCGGTCCGCGACTTCGCGGTGTGCTCGTCGCTGGACCCGGCCGAGCTCAGGGAATTCGAGCATCTGGGGCGCCGCGTCCTCTTTGACGGGGGCGAGACCGTCTTTTCCGAGGAGGACAGCACGACCTCGTTCTACAATCTCCTCGACGGCGTCATGCGGCTCTACAAGCTGTTGCCCGACGGCCGGCGACAGATCGTGGGATTTGCGTTACCAGGCGATTTCCTGGGGATGAATATTTCCGGCCGTCACAATTTTTCGGCGGATGCGATCGGTGGCGTCACCGTGTGCCAGTTCGCGAAGGCGCCTTTCGGCCGCTTCGTCGAGAGCCGGCCGCATCTCCTCAGGCGGATCAACGAGCTGGCGATTCGCGAGTTGAGCCAGGCGCGCGACCACATGGTCCTGCTCGGCCGCCGATCGGCGGACGAGAAAGTCGCGACGTTTCTGCTCGCCTGGCGCGAGCGGCTATTCTCGCTGAAGGGGGCGTCGGACACTGTTCAGCTGCCGATGAGTCGTCAGGACATTGCCGATTATCTCGGCCTGACCATCGAAACCGTCAGTCGCACCTTCACCAAGCTGGAGCGACATGGGGTGATCGAGATCGTTCATGGCGGCATCAGCCTGCTCGATCCGGCGAAGGTCGAGGCCTTGGCTGCGGCCTGATCGGGCGCTCGCCAATTTTGATCCCAATCAATGACGGCGGTCGTGCGCCGCCAATAATGCCCAAAATAACAGGGGAGGGCATCATGCCGACTGACGCACTGCTGGTGACGATCGCTGTCGTGGTCGTTTTTGTCACATTCGCCGGGGCCTTGGCATGGGCAGACCGGCAAACCAGCGCAGGTCGGCCCGATTCGGACGCCAAGCACTGACGGTCCCGAGATCACAATCGCGTTTTACCGTGCTTGCCGCGGAGGCTTCCACGGCCAGCTCGCGGCCGTTCGGCAGCGCCTCAACGCAATGGTGCGCGCGATAGCTGCAACTCTGCATCGACCGGGACACATTGGCTCATCCCCCGGATGCCGCCTTGGCGCCCGACCGCGGCATTTTCGCCGTATTCGGCTCAAACCGTGCATATGCTTTCCGGTTGAAAAGCCTGCTAACGTTGACTACGCAGGAACTCCAGTGCCTCGCAGTCTTAGGAGCCGAGCGGCGTGCCTCAGGACAAGACCGGCGACCCCCGACAAGCGGCGGGTAACAAATTATCGGTCCTGCGCAAGCACCCGATCTTCGCGGATCTGGAGCCAGATGCGCTCGATCAACTCTGCCGCTACGCCAAGCACACCACGGTGAAGCGCGGTGCGACCATCGCCGCCAAGGGCGATCCCGGCAACAACCTGTTCGCGGTGATCACGGGAACAGTGAAGATTTCCTCTTCTTCGCCGGATGGAAGGAACGCTATTCTCAATCTGATCGGTCCTGGAGAAATCTTTGGCGAGATCGCGGTTCTCGACGGCGCGCCGCGCTCGGCCGACGCGACTGCCAACACCAATTGCGAACTCTACATCATCGACCGTCGCGACTTCCTGCCATTCGTGAAGAGCCAGCCGGCGCTGGCGATGAAGTTCATCGAGCTGCTTTGCGCGCGCCTGCGCTGGACCAGCCAGCAGGTCGAGCAGGTGATCCTGCAAAATCTGCCGGGCCGGCTTGCGAGCGCGCTGCTCGGTCTCACCGAAGAGCGCAAGTTCGACTCCGGCAGCGGCACGCTCGCCATCACGCAGCAGGAGATCAGCGAGATGGTGGGGATGACGCGCGAGAGCATCAACAAGCAATTGCGCGCCTGGGCCGGCCGCAACTGGGTTCGTCTCGAGCACGGCGCCATCGTCGTGCTGGATACCGATGCGCTGCACGACCTCGCCGAGAGCGGCCTCAACGGCGAGTGAGGCCTCAGACCTGATTGTCGACGATGGCGACCGCTCGGGTCCACCCTGCGGACGCTCGCTCGATCTTCACCGGGAAGCATGAGACCGTGAATCCGGTCGACGGCAGCTTGTCGAGATTGTGCAGCTTCTCGAGATGGCAATAGCCGATGTGTCGTCCCGCCTTGTGACCTTCCCAGATCAGGCCGGCATCTTTTGTTTCGGCATATTTCTTCGCGGTGTAGACGAACGGCGCGTCCCAGCTCCAGCCGTCGGTGCCGGTCAGCCGCACGCCGCGTTCGAGCAGGTACATGGTGGCCTCATAGCCCATGCCGCAGCCGGAGTTGACGTAATCGGCCTGGCCGAATTTGGCGCCGGCGCTGGTATTGACGACCACGATCTCCAGCGGCGACAGCGTGTGCCCGATCCGTTTCAGCTCCTTCTCGACATCGTCGGCAGTCACCACGTACCCATTGGCCAGGTGGCGGAAGTCGAGCTTCACGCCGGGCTGCAGGCACCATTCGAGCGGCACCTCGTCGATCGTCCATGACCGCTCGCCGCGATTCATGGTCGGGTGGAAGTGCCAGGGCGCGTCGAGATGCGTGCCGTTGTGGGTGGACAGCGAGACCTGCTCGACCGCCCAGCCCTGGCCATCCGGCAAATCCTCCGCCTTGAGGCCGTCGAAGAACTGCAGCATGCGGGGCAAGCCCTGCTGGTGATCAATATACTGGATCGTCGGGTGATTGCCCGGCGGATCGGCCGTCACGTCGTTTCCGAGCGGCACGGAAATATCGATCAGCTTCCGCGGCATGGGCATTTCCTCGCGATGTTCCGTTTCGGCGCATCTTGGGCGGGCTCTCCCTGTGGCGTCAAGTAACGCCCCAGTGCAGGCGATTTCGGAAAAACGGGGCATTCGCCGATCGCGCCCTCGAAGTGATGCATGATCGATCGATGCAACTCCAGCATTGATCGATGCCGGATTTGGCTTGGACTCAGAATGCCGCCCGCCCTAGGGACGACGTTGGCGACATCGCGCTGACCAGCGCGCATCGCACAAGGATGGGGCGACCGTCACGTCTGCACCTCCAAGCCGCAACCAATAGCGGTCGATTCTAAAACCAGAGGAACGTCCATGGATATGACGAGCATCGTCACCTCGCGTCCGGCATTGGCCGACGGCGAGGCGGGATTAAAGGGAAGCCGGCACCTGCCGCGCCAGTCCCCGCCGGAGAGGGCGCGATGAAGCTCGCACCTTTCCTCGCCGTGATCATTCACCAGTCAAATCCGCTCGACTCCGCCGCGCAATCCTACCAAGGTGGTGCGTTTGCAACGCTTGACTTTACACCTGAAGTGGAGCGACCCAAGGCGGCCTGCAGCATCGGCCCGACAACGACATAATTAACTCAGGAGGAAGCCCCAGATGAAGACACTCACCGGCATCATCGCAGCCGCCGTACTGGCGGTCTCAGCGCCGCTGGCGACCGCACGCGATTTCCGCTCGGCCGACATCCACCCCGCCGATTATCCGACCGTCGAAGCCGTCAAGTTCATGGGCAAGCAGCTCGCAGCCGCGAGCGGCGGCAAGCTCGGTGTGAAGGTGTTTCCCAACGGAGCCCTGGGCTCGGAGAAGGACACCATCGAGCAGCTGAAGATCGGCGCGCTCGACATGATGCGGATCAACGCATCGCCGCTGAACAACTTCGTGCCCGAGACCATCGCGTTGTGCCTGCCCTTCGTGTTCCGGGACACGCAGCACATGCGCACGGTTCTCGATGGTCCGATCGGCGACGAAATCCTGGCGTCCATGGCGCCCGCGGGCCTGATCGGCCTTGCCTATTACGACAGCGGCGCCCGGTCCATTTACACCGTCAAGGCGCCGGTCAAATCGCTCGCCGACCTCAAGGGCCTGAAGATCCGCGTCCAGCAGTCCGACCTCTGGGTCGGCATGATCCAGAGCCTCGGCGCCAACCCGACACCGATGCCGTATGGCGAGGTCTATACCGCGCTCAAGACCGGCCTCGTGGACGCCGCCGAGAACAACTGGCCGTCCTACGAATCCTCGCGTCACTTCGAGGCCGCCAAGTTCTACAACGTCACCGAGCACTCGCTCGCGCCGGAAGTTCTCGTGATGTCCAAGACGGTCTGGGACACGTTGAGCAAGGAGGATCAGGCGATGGTCCGCAAGGCGGCCAAGGAATCGGTGCCCGTCATGCGCAAGCTCTGGGACGAGCGTGAGCAGGCCTCCCGCAAGACCGTCGAGGCGGCCGGCGTGCAGGTCGTAACGATCGCCAACAAGGCGGAATTCGTCGATGCGATGAAGCCGGTGTACGACAAGTTCGCCGGCGACGAGAAGCTGAAGGGCCTGGTCAAGCGTATCCAGGACACGAAGTAGGGCCACAGCGTCGGGTCCGGCGTCGCCGCGAGGCGGCGCCGGACCCCCGCAAGGAGACGCCGATGACAGACCCACATGTCGCAAGCCACGAGCAGGAGGTAACCGGCCGACCGTCGACCGGCTTGCTGTCGCGGATCAATGCCGTCGTTGCCCGCCTCGGCATGTATCTGTCCGTGACCGGCCTGCTCATCATCGTTAGCATCGTGTTCTACCAGGTGTTCGGACGTTACGTGCTCAATTCCAGCCCGACCTGGACGGAGAACCTTGCGCTGGTCCTGATCCTGTATGTCACGCTGATCGGCGCCGCCGTCGGCGTTCGCGACGCTGGACACATCGGCATGGACAGTTTGCTGGTGATGCTTCCGGATCATCTGCGAGAGAAGATCGAGCTCGTGATCCACGTTCTGGTGGCCGTGTTCGGCATTGCGATGGCCTACAACGGCTGGATCCTCGGAGCGTCGGTCGGAACCGTGAAGATCCCCAATCTCGGGCTCCCCGAGGTCATCCGCTACGTCCCGCTGATCGCCTCCGGCGTCCTGATCGTCTCCTTTTCAATCGAGCACATCATTGCGCTCCTGCGCGGCGAAGAGGTCGTCCCCTCATGGAACTGATCATTCTGGGCGCGACCTTCTTCGGCTTCCTGATCCTCGGCGTACCCGTCGCCTTCGCGATCGGTCTCTCCGCGATCTGCACCATCCTCTACGAAGGCCTGCCGGTCGCAGTCATCTTCCAGCAGATGATGTCGGGGATGAACATCTTCTCCTTCCTCGCCATTCCGTTCTTCGTCTTCAGCGGTGAGCTGATGCTGCATGGCGGGGTCGCCGACAAGATCGTGCAGCTCGCCAAAAATCTCGTTGGGCACATCCGCGGCGGGCTCGGCATGTCGAACGTGGTCGCCTGCACGCTGTTCGGCGGCGTCTCCGGCTCGCCCGTGGCCGACGTGTCGGCGATGGGCGCGGTGATGATCCCGATGATGAAAAAGGAAGGGTTCGATACCGACTACGCCGTCAACGTCACCACCCATGCCTCCCTGGTGGGGGCGCTCATGCCGACCAGCCACAACATGATCATCTATGCGCTCGCCGCGGGCGGCAAGGTCTCGATCGGCGCGCTGATCGCCGCCGGACTTCTGCCGGCGATCGTGCTGATGGTGTGCATGCTGGTCGCCGCCTACGCGGTCGCGGTGAAGCGCGGCTATCCGGCCGGCAAGTTCCCGGGCTGGGCCGAGGTTTTCCGCTCGTTCGCGGCCGCGCTGCCCGGCCTGCTGATCGTCGGCATCATCCTGGCGGGCATCCTGTCCGGCGTCTTCACGGCAACTGAATCCGCAGCCGTCGCGGTCACCTACACGATCCTGCTGACGTTCTTCATCTACCGCACCATGACCTTGCCGAACTTCCTGCGGGCTGCCGCCAAGGCCGTGAAGACGACGGGCGTGGTGCTGCTGCTGATCGGCGTCTCCACCATGTTCCAGTACCTGATGGGACTCTACGAGGTCGCCGACTTCGCCGGCGACTTAATGAGCAAGGTGTCCTCGCAGCCTTGGGTCATCTTCCTGCTCATCAACGTCATCCTGTTTGTGCTCGGCACGTTCATGGACATGGCGGCGACCATCCTGATCTGCACCCCGATCTTCCTGCCGATCGCGATGAAGGCGGGCATGGATCCGGTGCAATTCGGCATGCTGATGCTGATCAACTGCGCACTGGGGCTGAACACCCCGCCGGTCGGAACGACGCAATTCGTAGGCTGCGCCATCGGCGGCATCTCGGTGGGTGCGGTGATGCGCACCATCCTGCCGTTCTATGCCGCTCTGATCGCAGCTCTGATGTTCGTGACCTACGTCCCCGCGTTCTCGCTGTGGCTGCCCCGCCTGCTGATGGGCTACAAGGGATAGCAGCAACAGGGAGAATCCGTTCGTGACTGACTATCGCAAGCTCTTCGATCTCACCGGCAAGACCGCCGTGGTGCTCGGCGCCGCCTCGGGCATCGGCAAATCGTCGGCCGAGGCGCTGGCCGGGCTCGGCGCCCGCGTCGTTTGCGCAGATCGCGCGCTTGACGTCGCCGAGGCGACTGCAGCCGGAATTCGCGACAAGGGCGGCTGGGCGGAAGCAGCCAGCTGCGACGCCGCGAGCGCTACGGACGTCAATGCGCTCGCCAAGATCGTGATGCAGAAATTCTCGCGGCTCGACATCGCCGTGACGACGCCCGGGCTCAACATCCGCAAGACCATCCTCGACTACACCGAGGAGGATCTCGACCGCGTCCTCAACCTCAACGTCAAGGGCACCGTCTGGTTCTTCCAGGCCTTCGGCCGCATCATGGTCGAGCAGAAGGGCGGCAGCATCATCGCCTGCTCCTCGGTGCGCGCGGTGACCATCGAGCCGGGCCTTGGCGTCTACGGATCGACCAAGGCGGCCATTGGCCTCCTGGTGAAGGGTTTTGCTTCAGAGGTCGGCCACGCTGGTGTCCGCGTCAACGCGATTGCGCCGAGCATTGCCGAGACCGCGCTGACCGGCCCGTTCAAGCAGCGGCCCGACATCTACAATCTCTATGCCGGCCATACTGTGTTCAACCGCTGGAGCAGCGCCGACGAGGTCGCGACCGCAGTGGCCTATCTCGCTTCGGATGCTGCGAGCTATGTCAGCGGCAGCACGCTGTTCGTCGACGGCGGCTGGACCGCGGTCGATGGTCCGCCGACCGGTCTCACCCAATTGCACAAATAGGACGGCGGCACCTAGCCGGTAAAGCCCATGCTCCGGCGCAGCTCCTTCCGGTCTGCGCCGGTCAGCAGCGCAATCAGCGCGGCGGCTTCTGTCGGATGTGCGGCCCGCGCGGTCACGCCGGCCGTGTACATCGTCACGAGCTCGCAGCCCGGCGGCAGCGATCCTGACAGCGCGATGCCGTCGGTCGCGATGATCTCGGTCGCCTGCGTGCATCCAATCGGCCGTGCGGCGGTGGACGACGCAAGCTCGCGCATCGCGGTCGCTCCGTTCGGAAAGATCTTGAGACGCGATGCGACCTCATAGGCGATCCCAAGCTGATCCAGCACTTTTGCGACATGCTGTCCCGCGGTCGAGGCTTTGGTGTCCGGAACGTAGATGGCATCCGCGGATCGCAGTACCTCGCGGAGATCGGCCTCAGTCTTCACCGTGACTTTCGGATCGCGGTTACGGACCGCCAGCGCGGTCTCGACCCGGCCGATATCTGCGATCGAGGAGGGGACGACGAGCTTCTCCGCGGCGAGCTTCGCAAGGAGCGCCTGCGTCAGGATCACGAGATCCGCCGGCGTGCTGGCGCGCAGCTTGTCGGCCATGAGACCAACCGCACCGAACTCGCCATCGATACTGAGGCCGGTCTGCGTCTTGAAGGGCTCGCTGAGGCCGCGCACCAGGCCTTGCGCCGCACCGCCGCTCAAAATGGTCACTGTCGTCACGATGCAAGCTCCATGGCTGCAATGATCTTGTCGCGCGTGATCGGCAGGTCGCGCACGCGCACCCCGAGGCAGTCGAAGACCGCATTAGCGATCGCCGCCGTCACGGGACCGTGCGCGGCCTCGCCGGCGCCGACCGGCTCGATCTCCGGCCGCTGGATGATCTCGACATCCACCGCCGGCACCTCGCTGAAGGTCAGGATCGGATAGTCCGTCCAGGACGTTGATGTAATGTGCGTCCGGTCGAAGCGGACGCGTTCCTTCAGCACCCAGCTCGTGGCCTGGATCGCACCGCCCTCGATCTGGTTGATGACGCCGTCCGGATTGACGGCCTCGCCGACGTCGACCGCAAGCGTCAACCGCTTGACGCGGATGTCGTCGGTGCCTTCGATCTCAGCGATCGCGGCGCAATAAGCGCCCGTGTTCTTGTAGCGGGCGAAGCCGACGCCGTGGCCGATGCCAGACTGTTTTTGCGGTTTCCACTGCGCGCGCCGTGCCGCCGCGCGAATGACGTAGCTGGCACGCTCGTCGCGGAGATGACGCAGGCGGAACGCGATTGGGTCCTCGCCGCGCAGGACCGCGATCTCGTCGAGTATGGATTCGATCGCGAACACATTGCCTTGCCCGCCCAGGGTCCGCAGCGCCGACGTGCGCACCGGCATCGTCAGCAGCCGGTGGCTCGTGATGGTCCAGGCCGGAAGGTCGTAGAGTGGAACGGAGTTGCGGTCGCCGCCCCCGCCATTGGCGGCCGGTGGATTCGTCGAGATCATGCGCGGGTAGGGGTTCGCGATCTCGGTCGCCGCAAGCAGCGCCGGCTGCGCCGCGCGTCCCGGGCGCGCGGCGTGGCCGTTGCTCCAGATCGCATGGCGCCAGCCGACGATCTCGCTGTCCGCATCGAGGTCGGCCTCGATCTCGATGGCCATCGCTGCGCCGAACGGCGCATGAGACATCTCGTCATGGCGCAACCACTGCACCCGCACCGGGCGGCCGCCGGCGGCTTTCGCCAGCAACACGGCATCGAGCGCGACGTCGTCGGCCGCATTGTGCCCGTAGCAGCCGGCCCCCTCCATATGCTCGACGACGATGTTTTCGGCCGGCAGCTCGAGCACGATCGCAAGATCGGCGCGCAGCAGATAGACGCCCTGGCTGTGGGTCCAGACATGGAGACGATCGCCGTCCCATCGCGCCATGGCGCAAGATGGCGCGATCGACGCGTGTGCGATGTAGGGACGGGTGTATTGCCGGCGAAGGGTGCGCGCTGCTTTCTTCGTCGTTGCCGCTGCTCTGGTGTCGATGACGGTGGTTTCGACCGGCTGGCTCTTCAGGAAGCCCGCGAGATCGTCTTCGTCGGGCAGCGGCTCGCCAGCCGACCAGGTTGCGCCCCTGCGCAAGGCTTTCAGTGCAGCTTCCGCCGCAGCCTCGCTATCGGCAACCACGCCGGCAAAGCCGCCGTCGCGGACGATCGCGACGAGGCCGGGTACGACGCGCGCCGCCGTCTCGTCGAGCGCGATCAGCCTGGCACCCGAGATGTCAGGCCGCAGCACGCGGCCGTGCACCAGGTCCGGCAATGCACAATCGTGAATGAAGCGCGGTCGCGCAAACACCTTGTCGGGAATGTCGACCCGCTGGACCGAATGTCCGGCGACACCGCGTGTGGCAGCGGGCTTCGCAACGACGCCCGCGGTGGCGTCGCGGTCGAGCGAGACGTCGCCAGCCAGCTCCCAATAGCTGGTCCTGACATTGCCGGGACCCGAGATCGTGCCGTCATCGACATCGAGCAGCGCCGCATCGACCCCGAGACGCTCCGATGCGGCAGCGAGGAAGCGCTGGCGGACCTCGGCGCAGACGTGTCGCAGCGCGCGGCCGGATTGCTGGACCGAAAGGCTGCCGGAGGTGACACCCTCGTTCGGGCTGGCCGCCGTCGAGGCGCGGATCAGCTCGATCCTGCCGATGTCGACGTCGAGCTCGTCCGCCGCGATCTGCGCCAGCGCCGTGACGATGCCCTGGCCGATCTCGACCTTGCCGGGCGAGATTGCGACACCGCCTTCGCCGCTGAACCGCACCCAGGACGACAGCTTTGGATTGGCCGCGAGGCTAACCGGCAGTTTCGGGACGGGGGAGGGCATACTCATGACGTCGCCGTCTCCGCTGCCGCGCGCAGCACAGCGCGGACCATGCGATTATGCGATCCGCAGCGGCACAGATTGCGATCGAGCGCGGCTCTGACCTCAGTCTCCGTCGGCGAGGGATTGCGCTTCAGCAGCGCCGTCGCGCTGATGAGGATTCCCGATACGCAGTAGCCGCATTGCATCGCCTGCTCGGAGACGAAGGCGCGTTGCAGCGGATGCGGCTGCTCGGCCGTGCCGAGGCCTTCCACCGTGACGACGTTCTTGTCCTCCACCGACCACATCGGCATGTCGCAGGAGGCCATCGCGCGGCCATCGACCATGACGTGACAGGCCCCGCATTCTCCGGCCCCGCAGCCGAAATGTGGACCGGTGACGCCGAGCCGGCCGCGCAGCACATCGAGCAGCGTCTGGTCGGGATCGGCCTCCACGGCCATCGCCGCGCCGTTGAGCTGAAATTGAATGGTCGGCATGATCGCTCCGCGACCTCAGGACTTGTCGAACTTCTTGACGACATCGGCCCATTTCTCGATATCGCCGCGAAGGAATTTCTCGAAGTCCTCCGGCGTCATGGACATGGGTACGGCGCCCTGCTCGGTCCAGAGCTTTACGATGTCCGGTCGCTTCACCATTGCGTTCACGGCGGCATTGAGCTTGTCGATGACAGGCTTCGGGGTGCCGGCCGGGGCCATCAGGCCAAGCCAGATCGTCGCCTCATAGCCTGCTACGCCGGCTTCGCCCGCAGTCGGCACGTTCGGCAGCACCGCCGAGCGCTCCTTGCCGGTGGTCGCGAGCGCGCGGACCTGGTTCTCGCCGATATTCGGCGCCATCGCCGGCACGGCATCGATCATCATCTGCACCTGTCCACCGATCACGCCGCTGCGCGCCTCGCCGCTGTTGCGGTAGGGCACGTGGACCACATCGATGCCGGCCATGGCTTTGAACAGCTCGCCGGCCATGTGATAGGGCGTGCCCTGGCCGGAGGAGGCGTAGTTCAGCTTGCCCGGCTGCGATTTGGCGAGCGCGATGAACTCCTGCAGAGTCTTCGCCGGAACCTGCGGGTTCACCACGATGACGAGGTCGGAGTAGTTCACCGGCGCGATCGGCGCGAGGTCGCGCATCAGCTCGTATTTGCGCTTGTCCGGCGTCAATAGCGATTCATTCGCGGTCTGGGTGTTGGACATCATCAGCAACGTGTAGCCGTCGGCCGGCGACTTCGCCGCTTCGACCGTGCCGATGACGCCGCCCGCGCCGGTGCGGTTCTCGACCACGAAGGGCTGGCCAAAGCTCTCCTGGAGCACGTTGCCGATCAGCCGGGCCGCGACGTCCGCCGGCCCGCCGGCGCCAAAGGGCACTACGATCCGGACGGCGTGGGTCGGGTAATCCTGTGCGAATGAGGGGGCCGCAGCGAATGCACCGAACAGACCGGCGAGCGCCAGCATCAATCTTCGGGCCGTCATGCCCACCTCCCTGTTGTCGTTCTTGTTGCCGGGCAATGTAGCGGCAGGGGATGCGGACTGTCGACGGCTCACAAAGCCGGTCGCGCCGGGAATATCGGGCCGTTCTCGGTGTGGCCGCGCCGCTCTTCGCGGTCGCGGCAGGAACCGGCAGGGCACGTGATCTGAGCAAATCGCATGGGCATTGCCGGATAAATGCCCTCGGCTGGCTGCTATTTTGATGTTACGAACTGGACATGAACCAGCACGCCAAGATCGAAATCCGCCATTCGACCTGTCCGCATGACTGCCCCTCGGCCTGCGCGCTCGATATCGAGGTGGTCGAAGGCCGTAGCATTGGCCGCGTCCGAGGTTCGAAAAAGCAGACATACACGGCTGGCGTCGTCTGCGCCAAGGTCGCCCGTTACGCCGAGCGCATCCATCACCCCGAGCGGCTGATGTATCCGATGCGCCGCACCGGGCCGAAGGGCTCCGGGCAGTTCGCGCGGATCTCCTGGGACGAGGCGCTGGACGAGATCGCGGATCGCTTCAACCAGGCTGAGCGCGAGTACGGCGCGGAATCGATCTGGCCTTATTACTACGCCGGCACGATGGGGCTGGTGATGCGCGACGGCCTCAATCGCCTCACGCATGTGAAGAAATATTCGCGCTTCTATCAGACCATCTGCGCCAATGTCGGGCGCATCGGGTTCGCGATCGGCACCGGCAAGATTGCCGGCGTCGATCCGCGGGAGATGGCGCTCTCCGACCTCGTCGTGATCTGGGGCACCAACCCGGTCAACACGCAGGTCAACGTGATGACGCATGCTGCGCGTGCGCGGAAGGAGCGGGGCGCCAAGATTGCCGCCGTCGACATCTACGACAACGAGACCATGAAGCAGGCTGACATCAAGATCATCCTGCGGCCCGGCACCGATGGTGCCTTCGCGTGCGGCGTGATGCATGTCCTGTTCCGCGATGGCTACGCCGACCGCGCCTATATGGACAAGTACACGGACTGCCCCGATGAGCTCGAGGCGCATCTGAAGACGCGCACGCCGGAATGGGCGTCCGCGATCTGCGGCGTGCCGGTATCCGAGATCGAGGCCTTTGCGAAACTGGTCGGCGAGACCAAGCGGACCTTCTTCCGGCTCGGCTACGGCTTCACCCGCTCGCGCAACGGCGCCACGCAAATGCATGCGGCGCTCTGCGTTCCCGCGGTGACCGGCGCCTGGCAGTATGAAGGCGGTGGCGCTTTCTTCAACAATTACGCGCTGTGGCACTTCAATGAATCCCTCATCGAGGGCCACGACGCGATCGATAAGACCACGCGCGCGCTCGACCAGTCGCAGGTCGGCCGCATCCTCACCGGCGATGCCGAAGCCTTGCTCGGCAAGGGGCCGATCAAGGCGATGCTGATCCAAAACACCAATCCGATGACGGTGGCACCGGAGCAGGCGCTGGTGCGTCAGGGGTTTGCGCGCGAGGATCTGTTCGTGGCGGTGCACGAGCAGTTCATGACCGAGACGGCCGAGATGGCCGACATCGTGCTGCCGGCGACCATGTTCATGGAGCATGACGATCTCTATTACGGCGGTGGCCACCAGCACATCTCGGTCGGGCCGAAGCTGATCGACCCGCCCGGCGAATGCCGCTCCAACCATCAGGTCATGCAGGCGCTGGCGCCGCGGCTTGGCGCGAAGCATCCGGGCTTCGAGCTGACGCCGCGCGAATTGATCGACGCGACGCTGAAGCTCAGCAACCACGGCGACATCGCTGGTCTCGAAGCCGACATCTGGCGCGATTTGCAACCGGACTTCCGGACCTCGCATTATCTCGACGGCTTTGCCCATGCCGACAAGAAATTCCATTTCAAGGCCGATTGGGCGCATCCGCCGTTCGGCCAGACGATGGGCGATTTCGACAAGATGCCGTCGCTGCCGGACCATTGGGCGGTGATCGAGCATACCGATCAAGCCCATCCGTTCCGGCTCGCGACCAGTCCATCGCGCAGCTTCCTCAACACCACCTTCAACGAGACGCCGTCCTCGCAGGCGCGCGAAGGCAGAGCGTGCGTGATGATCCATCCGCTGGATGCGGCCGCGCTCGACATCGCCGACGGCGACGCCGTGACGCTCGGCAACACCCGCGGCGAAACCACGCTGCTCGCAACGCTGTTCGACGGCGTGCGGCGCGGCGTGCTGATCGCGGAATCCGTTCACCCGAACAAGAATCATATCGGCGGCCGCGGCATCAACGTGCTGACTGGAGCCGATACGATCGCGCCGATCGGGGGAGCTGCATTCCACGACAACAAGGTCTGGATCAGGAAAACGGTCTCGGCCTGAGCGCACGCTTCGCTCGCCCGCCAATTTGTGTCGAGGCGCTAAAGCAAGGCCTCGCTACAGATTGCCCTTGCGCCTGCCGCCCGAGCTGCCGCAAATGGCTGCAAACGGGAGCAAGGAAGCGAGCGTACCATGACCGACACCACAGCAATCATCACCGAAAAGCGTGGGCAGGCGTTCTGGATCACCATCAACCGGCCGGAGAAGCGCAACGCGCTGAACGGCGAGGTCATCGCCGGCATCACCAAAGGCTATCGCGACGCGCATGACGACAAGGACGTCCGCGTCATCGTGCTGACGGGGGCAGGCGACAAGGCGTTCTGCGCCGGCGCCGACTTGCAGAATTCCGGCGCGGCGTTCGCGATGGATCATTCCAAGCCGAATGTCGACTATGCCGATCTGCTGCGGTTGTCGCAGAACGCGACGAAGCCGGCGATTGCGCGGGTCGGTGGCGTCTGCATGGCCGGCGGCATGGGCCTGTTGTGCATGACCGACATGGCGATTGCGGCCGATCACGTCATCTTCGGCCTGCCGGAGGTGAAGGTCGGCGTATTCCCGATGCAGGTGCTGAGCCTGTTGCAGAGCATCGCGCCGCCGCGACTCGTCAACGAATGGGCGCTCACCGGCGAGCCGTTCGACGCGAAAGCGGCGCAAGCTGCGGGCCTGCTCAACTACGTCGTGCCCACCGTCGAGCTCGATGCCAAGGTCGACTGGCTGATCGGCCGCATCGTCGACAAGTCCCCGACCGCGATCCGCCGCGGCAAATATGCCATGCGCGCCATCGCCTCGATGTCGTTCGACGAGAGCATCGCCTACACCGAAAGCCAGATCGCGTTACTCGCCATGACCGAGGACGCCAAGGAGGGCCTGAAGGCGTTCAGCGAGAAGCGGAAGCCTGCCTGGACAGGGAAATAGCATTCCCACCCCACGGGGTTCAAAGTAGATCGCAGTTGCGGGGCGTTCGCCTGTACGTCTCGCGTAAGCTCCAATTATCTTGAGAGCAATCTTCGGTCGTGTAAGCTCTGATGTTGTTGGTGTGGTTGCGACTCCGAACTCGCATCAGTCCTGGCCGCTGAAGCGCGCCAACAGGGAAGCTCATCAAGATTTTAGCCCGCGCGAAAACGTTGCCCGTACATTATCGCCGATGGTGCAATCGGCGACGACGCTTGGGGTTTCACGAGCGAGGGGCCTCCGCCCAGTCTGCTCCTTTGATTCCGAAGGCGGACTGAGAAACTTGATCCGTGTCGGAAGTGACCTTCCGGCAACGGCATGAGCGTCTGATGGTGTCGAGATAGCGCAACCAAGATGCGTCGAAGTCGGTCGGCCGGTAGTCGCAAGTCTCACGCTGCAGAGTCCGTCAGGGTCCCCGCCGGCCTTTCGATCAAGGTGCTGGACCGGGCAGGGCCACATCGCTCCAACTCGTAAGGATACGTCGTCACAACGGAAGGCGCTTTCTGAGATGTCGCAGGATGAGCTCGCTGCCTCTATCGCGAGCAACCAGGCTGAAATAGACAAGGTCGAGGGCGAATTGGCATCGCGAGCGAAGGACGTATCATATCTTGTATGATCTCGCGTCAGAACAGGGCCGCCAAGCGTCCCGATCCGAAATGGCTGAATATCAAGCAGCTCTGCGTCCAGTTTCTCAAACCGGAAAATATCATCATTGGTGTTCGCTCTACACCGCGCCGCGTTGATCCGCTCGCTCCAGCCCGGCAGCAGGTCTATTTCGACGCGCTCGCTACCATTCCTGAAATTTCTCTGCACATGGGGAGCTTTCTGAGTGCAAAGAAATTCTTAGGCCTGGTCCACCCGCCGGCGTTCCGTCCGCCGCTCGCCAATCAACTTCCGCAGCCATGGCCAGCCGTCGTCAAGGTTCACAAGACCGAGGAAAAAGGCAGCGACGCAAATCTCGCCTCGCATCTTCTTCTCGGGGCATTTCGAAACGATTACGATGTTGCGGCTGTGCTCTCAAATGACACTGACCTTGTCGAACTTAAGCATGTTGCTTCTCAAGATTTTAGCGAGTTGTTGCGATCCTTGAGTAATTCGCAACACGCCTTCTCCAAGAGGGCCCAGACCCTCTGTCTGCGGTGGTGCGCAACCACCATGCACTCTGCCTTACGCGCTGGGTCGCCAGTCAAAGGGTTTGCGGTCTCCGTAATCTCGACATGGTAGTCCGAGCAGTCAGCGAGGTCGCTTACGTTGGATATCTGCATCGAAGCGACGGCGCGGCTCTCCAACTCAATGCCTCCGGGCACCAATTCGATAGTTATCCTCAGCATTTGTTCCGCCTTCTTTGTTTGATGCGGGAAGCCCGGCCCGATGCCGATTGAACGTTGCCCAACCGGAAGCCTGAGCAGTGATCGAAAGTTACGACTTTGGAGCGCCCATCGGCATCCGACGAATTGCTGAACCGTAGCAACTCATAGGAGGAGTTGCGCGAATTGCAGGAGAACTTAAACGCCAATAATGGAAGTGAGGTTTGCAGCTTCGCATACATGGAAGGCTGTCATTCCAGCCCTAACGACGCAGGAGACACATCGGTAAAGCTGTTGGTTTTCGGATCGTATCTTCTGCAAGACAGAATTTGAATCTTGCCGTTGATCTCGCCTCGACGGATGTAAATGTTCTCGAGGCCAGGCTTCATTGGCACTCGTTCACCTTTAGCGTGAAGGTCGCAAGCGGTTGCAAGGTAACTTCCGCGGCGGTAGAGCCGACCCTCCTCACTGCAGATTTCACACGTGCATGCTGAACAAGCACATGCGAGCTCAATCAGCTTATCCGCGTTAGCGGTGGTGGATTGCGAAAGTAGCCCATTCCAAGAAACCCGTAGGAGGCCTTGCTCCTCCTTGATCTGCATCAGCTTAATCGTATTGCCTTTACCTTCTTCGTCGAGAAGGTATTGGAGCTGTGTACAGAGCCGATCGAGAATGCCGAGCCATCCTATTCCGCAGTCGGGAAGACCTTCAGCTAACTCCGGATGTGATTCTGGTGGTTGGAAGAGCTTGTAGTGCACCCAGACAAGTTCAGCTCTCCAATCTTCGGGCGCGGGGCACGAAGGCATGCCTTCCTCTTCGAGGTCCAGATTATCATGAGAAAAGACTCGCTCGTCTTCTGCCATCTTCAAATGTCTATGATGAGTTCAGGGTCGAAGTGGCCGCCTTCGACGGGATTGCAGATTACGCGGGTTCGACCGTATTCTACGTGGTAGGGAGCATGAACATGACCGCAGACCCAAAGTTCAGGCCGGACATGATCGGGTAATGTTGGGAGGACGTTTGATGTGTAGAAGGCGGGTGCCCACCAAGGAAGCCGAGCACCTCGATATGCATCGACGCAGGCAGCGAGAGGAGGGTGGTGTGTAACTACTACGGTTGGGCCTTCGTGGATAGAAACGAGTTCGTCAACGAGAATAGCCCTTTCCCGCGCATGCTCGGCTGCGGCATCATATGGGGTCCATCTGCCTCTTTCGGTTGTGATCGCGCCATACTCACGGGGACCGGTCTTTGGATGAACCGCGATAGCGCGCGCGCGGGCTGCCCACTCGATTTCATTGTCAGTGCCCCACATCCAGCGACCGGCTTGAGCCCAATCCCCCCAAAGCGTCAGTCCGATAAAGCGCGTATCGTCAATTTCGAATGTAGGACTGTCGGCGCTTAGAACGGTGACAACCTTTCGACGAGCCTCGGCGTTTTGTCGATCCGCCTCATTACGCATTAATTTGATGACGTCAGCGATGGTGTGTCCACCGGTCTCATGAGTCCAAAACTCATGATTACCAGGAACAATTAGCGCGGGCTTTCCACGCGCGATTTGCGTGACACACTGAACAGCTTTTTGGGGTTCGCCTTCCCAAATGTCACCGGCGCAGACCAGCACGTCGAATGGCTCACTCAGGGACGGTAGTTCGTTTAACGCCCGGCGTTCCAAGTGCAGATCCGAAATAGCGAGTACTCTCATAAGATCGAATCCAGTCGGAATCGCATGATGTGAATACTATAGTCTGTAGTCCTTTAGTGTTCAAGCTCGGACTATCGCGGGGTGACAAACCCCAACATTGCCTTTGGAAAACTGGTCGCTAGTCTACGGCAATCCGCCCAACTCTCTCAGGAGGAGCTTGCGGACCGGGCGGCTATTCATCGAACCTACGTGAGCCAGCTTGAACGTGGCTTAAAATCGCCCACGCTTGTCACACTATTCAGGTTGTCGAAGGCGCTTGGCACAACTCCAAGCAAGCTGGTGCGGCAATTGGAGACCGATCTCGGCGGAATCTAGTTCGAGGTCTCTTGGCTGAATGGCGTTTTCCGGAACATAGGTGGCAAATATCATTCGTGCACGGACCGCTCACCTCGCTTCAGCTGGTTATCGAGGATGCCCGGTGGTTTGCGGGCGCGCCGGATACCTTACTAGTCGATGCTAGACCACCGCGCGCCGCTGTGCTTGCCGTACCGGATCCAGTCGACGGGCACGCTTTGATAACGCTCGACCAGAGCCTCGCGGACCTCCGAATAGTTCAAGGTCGCTTCGGCCACGTGCAGCATGGTCGGAAATCCGACTGCACCTGCCGCAGGTGACCCGCAGCAGGTGACCCGCAGCAGGTGCTGCGTGATCTGTGAGAGACGCTGCGTCCGGATAGACGGGGCGGGCTGGCTGGCGTCGGCGCAAGCGTCCCGTAGGAGGGCGTCCCAACACGCAGGCCGCAACGGAGCCGCCGGGCCGGCCGCGGGGGTAGCCGGCGCGTTCTTGCCGACCGAAGACTGCCCGGCCAACTTTTCCATCTCTTTTCTGTTCGGCATGCGCCAGCTTGCGGGTCGATCTGCTGCCATTCTTTACGAGAATATAACGAGAACATGGAGTGCGGTCGGACTTCGACGGCGTGGCTGGGGATTTCGTCCGCGGAGGGGATCCGGATCTGCCATCCGTAGTCGGCGCCGAGCACCACGGTTGCGCCCACGGTCCGTACGCTTGCGCGACTGTCGCCTTCCTCGCTCAGGAAGCTCAAATTGACGAGCCCGTCGGTCCGCGCCGGGCCGTCCTTGGCCAGATAAGGCCGCAGCCGGCGGGTGGCTGCCGCGGCGTGGAAAGACACCACCTCGTCGGCCAACCGCATGGTTGCCGAGCTGCAACTCAATCCAACTTGGACGTCCTCGAGCCCGCCGGATCCGACGCGATCTTCGCGCGTCGACTTGACCTCTTCCAGCCAGGCGGCGATCGCGTCGTCCTCAATCGCGGGATCGTAGATCAGTGTCTGGAGATCATCGATCCGGGGATTGCGTCCGACTCCCTCGATCGACAGCAGGCCGAGCTTGCCGCGATGGGCGATCTCGGCGCGGTGGACGCGCAGCGTGTCGGGAAGAGCGGCGTCGCGGAGCGCGTTGAACACGATGTTCGACGCCGTGAGTGGCTTGCCTGTGCGCCAGCGCTCTGGTGTCGGGCGGCCAGGGGCTGCAAGGCAAGGACTGGGGGTCCGGAAAGCGCCTTCGAAATCCTTGTCTCTCTCTCTTCCTGCTTGCTGGCCGGCGTGGCATGTAACGTTCATGACCAAGTACAAGCCCATCCTTCATGGCGACGAGCTCGCCGCCGCGATCACGGCGGAGGCCGATGCAACGTTCGCCCGCAGCGGTAAGTTCGCTCGCCGCGCGCGCAAGCGCGCGAAGCAGACCGAGGCTGTCCGGAAGGCGAAGGCTCGTGCACGCGCGAAGGAGTGGCGCAGCAAGAACGATGGTCAGGGCCGGCCGGAAACCGTTGACGTGGCGATGGCGATGCTGCGCAGTTTCCTGCGCCAGTTTGCGATCGCCGAGACGTTCGCCACGGCGATGAACAAGCAGGAGCAGAACTTGATCGCCGGCATGCTGCTTGACCTGCTCAAGCAGGGCTACAGCCAGGACCAGATCGTGCTGGTCTGCAAGCGCTATTGCCAACGCGTCGACGCCGACGACGCCATCCAGGGGGGCGTGAACGACGAATAGGCTGAAAGCCGCGAGGAGAACGCGAGGATTTCTCTGCGCCGCCACCTAAGGCCGCGGCCGCCTGGGAATACTGACCACCTGTTCCATCGAGGAATGCATAAGCCCAATCAATCAGGCGTTCCTCGGGCTGTCCGGAAGCCGCCGGCGGTCATCCGGATAAGCGCCCCCCTAGGAAGACGCGTTTGAACGCGATGCAATCAGAAAGCCAACTGCCAGCGTGAGATTGTGCCCGCCACGGCGCCGGTCGGCGGCTTGGCGGACGAGATCGACGCGTACCTGATCTCCACCGGATCGCGTTTCGCGACCTTTTCTCGCGAACTGTGCGCCTTCGTCGTCTCCGAGGGAGGCAAGGTCCGGTACAGCGCCCGCTCTGCCCAGCTTTGCGAAGCGAAGGGGTGGATCAGGCCAGGTCCGCCGTTGCCGACAGATGGCTACAGCGCCCGTGTTCGCGCCGGTGAAAGGCCGTCGGGAGCCGAAGACGCCAATTCGGATTCATTCCTCGAGCAGTTGGCGCGGGATGGAGAGCTCTTCGAAAATGCGCTGCACTTGGGACAGCGTGACCAAACTTTGACGCTGCTGTGGTTCGACGACGAGCAGCTGTCGGCGCCGGCTCCGGCGCGAAAGCAGTGGGACGAGGACACCTACAGACTGCGCAAGCTCGACGGAGTGCTTCCGTGACTTGATGCAGGTTGCCAATATTGGAATGGCGCGATCGCAACGGTGAGACACCGGTAGAACACATTGCGATCGCGATTTTTCGAATTGTCTGAATTGGTTACGAGGCGTCGACTGACGCCGCTGGAAGAGCTGCTTTTCGCTATCTAACCTACGTCGCGAAGCGCTTCTGGAAGCCCGCTCACCGGCATGCGCTTCGGTTAGCCCTTCGTTCGTCTGTGATGCCTTGCGCTTACTGCCGGGTGCCGGGCTTGCTTCTATCGGATTTCTGGCCTGGGCTCGGTTTCTAATTGCATACGCGTACGTAATTACGCGTCCACTCCAGAAAATGTGCGCCCCCCATTACATGGCACAAAAAGAATCGATGATTTGGTGACCCTTTTGTCAACGGAGCGTGGCTACATCCCTGCCAGCACGCAAAGAAAAGCCCGTGGCCAGAAGGCACCGGGCGACGTTGCGCTCGAAGTAGCCTAATCAAACGAGCGATCTCGAAAATGCATCGGGAAGACGGCGCCTCGCCGTCCTCCAACTCGAACCAAACCGTATGCCGCCCTTGGGCTCGAAGCGCTGGCGGTCTTGCCTGCCGATAGCTAGGTCGGCCTGCAGAGCGCTGAAGTCGGTCCGCTCGTTGACGACCACGACGATCTCGCCGTCGACGATCGCGCTGCCGAGTCCGGCCGAGGCGTAGGCTGCCGCGATGCCGGTGAAACGCTTGGTCCAATTCAGGCTCTTCCGGGTGAAGATCTCGGTGCCGGCGTCCGAGACGTGCAATTGGCTGCGGTAGCCGTCGAACTTGATCTCGTGGAACCAGCGGTCACCAGCCGGCGGCTTCGGCTTTAGCGTCGCGAGTTGAGGGGCGATGAACCAAGCATCTGCGCGAGGGGAACTACTCCCTCGACAGCCGTCAGGTCCGGGATCCCGCTACGCTTACGCCTGCCCATAGGGGCTCAAGTCCCTGAAATCGAATCATTTCTTGCGACTTGCAGGTCTGTTCCCGATTATCGGGCGTAGATCGAGGAGAGCTATGCTGCACACCAACAAGCCCGTTATGCCGGTCATCAACGGCATCCTGGAACCCCGCGAGGGCTACCGCCGTCCGCTTGGCGGGCGCGAACAGCGCGTCGTCGACGCTGGCCGCGCGCTCTATGGTGAGCGGTGGATGCGCCGTCTCGCACAGGAATCCGGCCTGTCGCATTCATTTATTACATACGTCGCTCACGGCGATCGTCGGCTGTCGAAGGCGGCCGAGGCCAAGATCTTGGCCGTTTTGGACCGCGAAATCCGCCGCCTGGCCGCGGCCACTCGCCAGCTCCTGGACATCCGGTCGGAGCTAGCCGGCCGGTAAGGCTATCCAAATTCGGAAGATTTGGCCCGCCAGAGGAAAAAGATGTGGGTGGCGTTTCCGACTTGCCGGCGACCATGCCACATTCAAGTGACACGAAATAGGATTTGTCACTCAGATGTGGCATTAGGGCAATATGATACCGACAAAGACCCAGCCGCAGTTGATCGCAGAATTGATGGCGGAGAGCCGCGCTTGGACCTCGAGCCAGCTCACGGACGGAGGCGTAGAGCGTAAGGCTTTGGCCCGCGCTGTCGAGGTCGGCATCGTGGTTCAGTTCGCCCGCGGCATCTATTGCCCGCCGATGATTCCGGACGGCATGGGCTATGCCGCCATTTCTCTGGTCAATCCCGGTGGTGTGGTTTGCATGCAGTCGGCCGCGGTAATCCACGGCCTGTCCGACGAGAACCCACAGGTCATCTGGTACGCGACCGACCGCAACAAGACACGTGGGACGCCGACCAGCCCGAACCGCGAGCCGATGCGTCTCATGTTTTGGTCCGACGCAGCGATGGCCGCTGGCGTTGAGACGATGAAGTTCGCCGGCGTCGATGTGCTGGTGACGTCGCCGGCGCGGACGGTGATCGACATGCTCCGCCTCAGCTCGAAGGCTGGACACGGCGAGCAGCCGATGCGCGCACTTCGCGACTTCATCTACGCCGCCGGCAACACCGCCGAACTCTGGAGCAAAGCCGAAGCGCTCGGATGCCGCGATCAGATGGTCGCCGTGCTGCGCCTAGCCGACGAGATCCGTGACAACCTGCCGAGCCCGAGGAGCCTGTAATGCCCAAGGTCTACAACAACGCGTCCGCTGAGAGCGTGCTCTCCCGCCTCGTGAATGCCTCCCGTTCGATGGAGGTGTCTCACCAGGCTGCTGCCACGCGCTACGTGTTCGAGCGCTTCCTGGTGCGCCTCGGTGAGTGCGAAGTCTGGAACAAGCGCCTCGTGCTGAAGGGCGCGATGGCGCTGATCGGTGTGACGCAGGATCACCAGCGTACCACCACCGACATCGACGTCTGGGCGATCGACAAGCTCACGCGCGAGGAGGCGATCGAGGCGTTCAAGGCGATCGCCTCCGTTACGCCCTCCGATGCCGATCCAGTGACGTTCAACCTCGATACGCTCAAGGTGGAATCGATCAACACCAAGGCTGACGAGCCGGGTCACCAGATCACCTGTGAGGCCCGCATCGGTAATAAGCGCCTGAAGTTCAAGCTGGAGATCAGCCACGGCCACGTCTGCACGCCGAAGCTGGTCATGATGACCTATCCGACCGTCTTCGACGGCCACGCGCCGGCGAAGATCATGGCTTACAACGCCGAGACGATGCTCGCGGAGAAGGTGCGCGCCATTGTCTCGCTCGGCACGCACACCAGCCGCTACAACGACTTCTACGATGTCGCTCTCATCATGAAGAAGTGCGATCTCGACGGCCATGATACCGAGCAGGCTTTCAAGCGCACGTTCGGCAACCGCCTGACGGATATCCCGGACCTGGACAGCGAAAAGCTCCCCGTCTTTCATCCGGATTTTTTCGCTGAGGGCGAGCGCAACTGGCATGAATGGGCTGATAAGAAGTTCGCCGGACAGCGCGGCTACGTGAAGCAGAGCTACGCTGATCTGGTAGCCGTGATCGAGCCCTTCATTTCGTATTGCTGCTCGATGACCCGCGACGAGGCGATGACGATGGACTGGAAGGCCCAGGCCTGGAGCGTGCCGCTGGTCGACAAGGAGATTCTGGACTGGCAGGCGGACATCGCGTGGACTATCGCGACTGAGCGCCGAATGGCATCTGGCGAGTACGTCAGTCAGCGTGAGCTGATTGAGCGCGCGCGGTCCGTGGCCACCAGCGTGACGGAAGAGGAGGCGTCTGGGCCAGCGTCTCCGATCACGCGGCGCAGCTCAGCGGCGAGCGTAACCACGACGGCGCGCTTCTCATCCAGCATATCGTACTTGTCATAGATCGCAGTGACGTCGCCGTTGATCTGATCGAGCATCGCCTTGACGTCCGGCCGTCGTGCGCCAGCGAGCGTTGCAGCGGTGCGGCGCAGGTCGTGCGCGGTGAAGTGATCCAGCTTCAGGAACTCGCGAATCCCGATCCGGTCCTCGCGACGGCCGTCTCGCCGTTTCTCGTTCTTCTTGCTGTTCAGTCTGCCAGGCTTGAATGCGAATTAAGAACTGAGGACAAGTGCGCTCCCGACAATTGCGCAGCCTCTGGCGTATGCTTCCGGTTTTGCATGATTAGGAGGTTGAGCATGCAAGTCCGCGACCGGTCGGCGTCGACCGTCGCAAAGACCTTGATGTGGTCGACGTCGCCGACCTATTTGGCGATGTTTACGTATGCGAAGACGGTCATTGATCCCTCTTGAGCTTGCGCCGGCCCCAATGCGGCTCTTTTCCCTTCGGGTTAAACTCTGGAAAGTGGTGCCGGTTCATGCCCGTATGATGCCGATCCGGGCGAACATCGTCGGGCCGCCGCGCTCGACTGCCAGCAACAAGGCTTCCATCGCGGCTCGCCACTCCGTCGTGTTGTGCTCCTTCTTCGGCCGCACTGTGCGCCCGGCCGCGGCCAGCATTCGGGTTGTCTACTGCGGCTGACAAGAGCGACCTAGATCTGTAGGCTGGTCTTCTACATCCAGCTTACCGGTTCTGATGATGAGGGTATTGGCGGTCGTCGCCTTGCTACTACTGCCAACCAATCCGCTCCGCGCCGGCGCCACCATCGTGGGTGCCGGCTCGCAGTCGTGCTCGGCTTGGACGAACAGAACCAAGAACGCGGTAGTAAAAGGCGCTTTCGAATCCTGGGTTGTTGGCTTCATCAGTGGTCTGAATGTTAGCGGCGATAGAGAAATTGTCGGAGGCGGTGACTTTACAGCGATAGTTGCGTGGATGGACCAGCGCTGTCGATCTCGTCCGACCGACCAAATTGGAATCGCAGCTCTAGATCTCGCGATGGAATTGGCTGGCAACGCAGCGAAGCGCTGACTCGTCGGCGGGCTTTCTTAGTTGACGGTTCCCAAACCCATTTCGGTGATGTCACGGGATTTCGACTGGCTCCAATAACGCCAGCGTCCATATAATTGCGGCTGGGTGGGCAGTTGGACCTCTGGAGATCGTTGATGGCCAACCCCGAAAGACTTTCGAAACCGCGCGGCCATGTTTGAGAAGCGTGCAGACAAGGCAAAGGATGCAATTTCCCGGACGCACTATCGAGAGATGGCCGCGCACTATCGTACGCTTGCGGTAGAGCATTCCGAAATTATGCGCTGCTGACGCTTAGCGCAAAGGCGTTCGTGCTATGACCCGCCGCGACCGGGGCCCCGGGCGTAGTCTACAGTCCAACTCCCGCCGGCTCACGAGGTCGGCGGGTTTTTTATGCCCGCTCCTCCAGATCGGCGATTGACCCGAACCGTGACGTGGGGCAAAAGTAGTACTTTACGCTCGTGCAGTCATTGGTAGCAGTCAATTTCCGTGGGCAAAGAATTTTCCCGTGCGTCGCAGGTGCGGCGCGCAGCAATTTATTCGGTTGGGATGGCGGGCGGAGTGGGGCTCGCGCTGCTCGTTATGTTCGGCCTGCTCGACGATGCGATCGAGATGCGATTGTACAAAAATTGCCTAAGGGCTCACCGGGACCTGCCAATGGCCTGCCTAACTGAGGAGCGAGCCTTACGGCTGGGATTTTACACGCCGTAGTGTTTCGGCGACCAACAACGACCGACACGCGTCCCTGCCATCAAAGGAGCGTGGGAACAAATGCCGTCACGGCTGCTCATTTGCATCGGCCTCGCGATCAGTCTGGGTTGTGTCGCCTACATTGCGACTCGGCCGGGATTTCGGTTCACGACGACGCTTGAACTGTTCAGGCAGGAGTGCCACGGCGATGAAGAATGTGCGCAAAAGCTCGAGGCGCTACGCGTAGAGTCAACATAGCTGACACGATAGACAAAATGGGCGAAGCAGCCATCGCCAAGCAGGACGCCCTAAAGCGGAGTTCGACTTGTGCCAAACGCAACAATGCGTGCTCCGGAACCTGCGTTGGAAACGATGCTGGGAAAAGCTGTAAATCAAGCAACTTACAGATGAGTGGCAGTTGCAGCTGCCAATGACTCGAAGCGAATTATTAGGTCTGCCGGCTCATATACCGGCAGACCTCACAATCATTGATCCCTCTTCAGCTTGCGACGGCCCCAATGGGGCTCTTTGCCCTTCGGGTTGAACTCCGGGACATAGTGGCGGTTCAACGCTCGCATGACTCCGATACGGGCAAACATCGTCGGGCCACCACCTTCCGCCACCAGGATCAGCGCCTGCATGGCGGCTTCGCGTGGCGTGTGTGAATCATTTAGGCGCTTCCACACGCGCGTCATGCCGGATGGGGAGGGCGCTAGCTTATCAACATGGCCCCGAGGCAGGCCGATCGAAATAGGCTCGCGGCATCACCAGCCAGAGTAAGAAGAGAGTTCCAAGTCCGTTCGTCAGTAGTGCGGTAGACAGGGGAACGTTGAGCAGCGCTAACACAGCCATCCCACCAGAGACGATTACGAAGCGAGCGGGGAGTCGAGATGAGCAGGCATTGCCGAAGGCGAGTACCAAGCCACAACCGAAGACGCTGAGCGGCGCTAACCGCGGACCCACCGACGCAATCCCCTCCGTGGCAAACAGAGAGGCGTTTAGTGTTCCAAACCGATATTCGCGCTCCAACACGACACCCAGTTGCTCGCTGTAGGGGCAATGAAGGAAGGGCTTCAAAAATGATGCCTGGCAAAAATACGTAAGAGGATGGGTCGCAAAGAAGCGGTCGTAGAGGTCTATGGAAATAGCCGGAACCGCGATCAGCCTGAAATTGAAGAGGCCAAAGATGGGGAGATAGTCATCGGGGAGCCCGGGGACCAGGACTAGGGAAATCGACAGCAGCCCAACCACCATTGGGATGAGCAGCGAGAGCATCACGGTTGCACGCGGCCCGTTCCTCGTAGACAGCAGCAACAGGAACAACATCCAGGCCGGGGCGAGAAGATTCATCTTTGTGAGCATTATTGGATAGCCTAGGAAAAGGAGCGCAAGAGCGGCGCCGGCTCCTAACCACCGCCTCGAGAACGCGAAGCATGCGAAGGTAAACGGGAGCAGAGCGCCAGTCACGATGCCCATGAGATACGCGAGTGGCGTCGGCAGCACGATCCCCGACCGATGCAAGTAGATGTTCTCATAACTGACGAATTTGAAATGATATTGCGCTGCCGCGATAAGAACCACTGCGCTAAGCGCGAGAGCGCCAATCAACAGCTTTCGCAGCAAACCAACTGAAAGCTCAGGGACCGGAGGCCGGCGTAGCGGCAGGAACATCGCCGGCAGAAATAACGCTGCGGCAGCGGCCAGCATCTCCCAGCTTGAAGTTGCCTCCGTGAGCGTCACATAGGTCAAAAGAACACTGAAAAAAAAATAGCAAGCGAAATACCCGAAACTGATTCGGGCGAACAGGAACACGAAGCCCAGACAAACAAAGGGCAAGATCTGGATCAGGCTAGCGGCCTGACCGAACGCCGGGGGGTGCACATCGAGGATGTAGGAATAATAGATTCGAACGAAGAAAGCCGAGACCCAACAGACACATATTTGAGCTGCAAAGACGAAGCCGCCCCGATATCTGGCGCCCGGTTTAGCCGACGGCTGCACGAACTCTTCAAAGGACTCGAACCTAACGACCTCTCCGCGCACGACCGCGTCGATCGCCGTACCGTCAACGAACCTGTAGGGCACGCCGTCATAGTAGCCCTCAACGACGAACGGCTCGCCGTCGGGAGCGAGCGCTTCGGGAACTTTATTCATGAAAGTTGAATAGCACAGCCGCCTCATCCGCGCTTTATCAAATTCGTGAATAGCTGGAAGGTGTTCTTCATGCCGGGATAGGGCCGTCGAATGCGCGGAACCAGGACATCAGATCTTGTCGCGCTCAGCTCGAGCTAGATCCTTAACCTGCTTCTTGGCGGTGCCGTCGCTGAATCGCGCCTCGAAGTGTCGCAGTCGGCGACGATCGAGTGCGGATAATGCGGACGAACTTGCTATCAGTCATCGAAACTCTCGAGACATCACTGGTGTGCACGGTTCCTCGGCCCTGGCGGCAATCTGGTCGCGGCGCGGCGGCGCCGGCGAGCGGCATGACGCTCGCGGAGATCACCAAGGCGGATGAAAGCGCCAAGATGGGCGACCTCGCCGCGCAGGATCAATATGACGCCCAGTGGCGGACCGCGCGCATTCCGCCCGCGTCATACTCCTCCATCAGCAGGCCGCCGAGTTCGCTGCCGTACCGGATGCCGTCGAGCTGACGCAGGATCAGCTTGTATTCGGGACCGTCCTCGCGGACCTCGTCCAGCCGATAGACCAGCCTGCTGATGATTCCTTCCAGCTCGGTCCTTTCGGCGGTCTTGGGGATGTCGGGCGAGTACTTGGTTTCCATTTTTGGCGTGCCCCGATGGCCGTTTACTCCTACACCCGCGTCTCGACCACGGCACAGGCCGAGGAAGGCGAAAGCCTCGGTGCCCAGCAGCGCCGGGTCGAGGGCTACGCCATGCAGCACGACCTGACTGTCGACCGGCATTTCGTCGAGCGCGGTGTCTCCGGCCCGGTGCCGCTCGTCGAGCGGCCGGAGGGCAAGACGCTGCTCGCGATCCTCAGGCCCGGCGACGTGATCATCACGCCGAAGCTCGACCGCATGTTTCGCTCCGCCCTGAACGCGCTCGGTGTCCTGGAAGGGCTGAAGCAACAGGGCATCAGCCTGCACATGATCGATCTCGGCGGTGACGTTACTGGCAACGGCATCTCGAAGCTGGTGTTCACCATCCTGAGCGCCGTCGCCGAAGCGGAGCGCGACCGCATCCGCGAGCGCATCGCCGACGTGAAGCGCGATCAAAAGACGCGCGGTCGCTTTCTCGGCGGCAGCCGTCCGTTCGGCTGGCAGATCGCCGCCGACGGATCGCTTGAGCCACTCGAAAGCGAGCGCAAGGCGCTGCTCGCAATGCGCCGGATGCAGAAGGCGGGCAAGAGCCTGCGCGCCATCGCGACCGCGATGCAGGAGCGCGGGTTCGCGATCTCGCACCAAGGCGTTAAGAAGGCACTGGCGCGCGTCGGCGAGGACGCGTGATCCGTGGCCAACGGTCGCCAGACGGGGTGGGGGGACCCGCCCCGTCGTCGCGCCCCTGTTCGATCTAGTAGGCGCGACGAGGCTGCCGATAGGCTGGTTCCCGTAGCGCTTGTGCGTTCGCAAAATATGGATTGGTAACGCACGTGGCGGAGAGGCCGGATGCAGTAGCATGGCACTGCGCCATCGAGCTATAGCCGCAGTAGAAAGTTTCCCCTCCGCCCCAGTACCAACGTTGTAGGCAGATGGGGGCAGTCCCGCCATATGTTTGGGCCTGCGCTGGTCCGGCCGCCACAACCGCGATCGTTGCCCAAATCGCCAAAGCCGGAATGCGCATCAGAATTTCCTTACGGAACGACGCCATCGCATCGAAGAAGACAAAGCCCATTGCTTCAGATCAATTCACATTCGCGGGAGTAGCTTGGGCTACGGCTGTGGTGGTTCAACGCTGTAATAGGCGCAATCTCAGGCTTGCTCGCCACACGCCACATGAGGGACGAAGATGTTTCCGCGCGCAAAGCTGCGGGATGATTGATGGGCGGCAGTGCCAACGCCTCGCGTCGATCCTTGCCGCTCGGACATTCGGTCAAGGCAGGCGCGCAACGCCACCGGATCGTCCACAAGCGTCGCCGCGAAATCGCCAGCGGGGGTGGGGGTCTTGGGGGCGGTATCTCGGGATTGAAATCGATCAGGTATTGGTGGCGGTTATTGCCCCATTTTCCCGCACATGATCCAACCAAAGCTGCCTCGCGACTGCCGCCGACGATGGCGCATGCGCCTTGAGGCGAGTGGCAGCTTAGACAATAGCGTCCGTTGACTTAGATCAAGCGCTCCGCAGCGCCGCCTCGCCACGCTGAGGCATGAAAGAGCCTGCGAAAGATCAGGGCGAAGAACCCGCTCACACCGAGAGCCTGCTGAAAGCGGAAGCGCGTCAAATCATTCAACAATACATCGATGACCTGCGCGAATGGATCAGGAAGCTGCGCCGGAAGCTGAATTAAGGTAGCGCAGCCTCGTCAACGCTGCCAGAAGCCCTTGGATCACGTCGGCGATAGCTCCGTGTACCTGACGAGTGTGTTGGGATGTTCTTACGGCCGAGGTAGGCTTGCAGGGCTCGCGGCTCGGAACTTTGCCGACACCTCGTCGTTCCCGGTGAGCGGGCACGAACGTAGGCAGAAGCTATGAAAGGGACGTGCGTCCCACATGGTGGCGGTGATTAGCAGCCGATCACTGCTCCGCAGCGGCAACCTCCCGCTACATTGTTGCAACAGCCTGCTACGTCGCCTCTGTCGCAGCCAAAGCCGTAGCCGCCCCCTCGAACCTGACGCCGCGCGGCGCCGTAGGCAGCGATCTCCGCGCGCACCTCGAACGACCCGCTCGATGCGGCACCGGATCGCAAGATCACCTCGCGGTGTGCGCCGCGAGGGTAGGATCGACAGATGCGCCAGCACGGTGCCAGCGAACTGGTCGATTGTGCATCGACATCCGCCCGGCGCACTAGTTCTCGCTTCTTCATCAAGCGACCGATAGCGGACGACATCACGTCATCGAGGTGCGACGGGCAGGGGCCTGCAAAAGGGAGTAGGATGTTGCCTTCAAAACAGGAGGGCATCAAATGCCCACAGTTGAACAATGCAGAGCCTATGCTGCGGATTACAAAATCCTTGGAGTTGATCCGACGAATTCAGCCCGCCTATCCGCTGTGCTGAAGAATATTTCGCATAGCTGGACAGCACTAGCGCACCAACTCGAGAGCCTAGCTGACATCGTGAAATCGGAAGGATAGTAAGGCCGACCTCTTGCAGAGGGACCGCGACGGCCCGCGCCGGCACGTCATCACGCGGACACAGCCCGACGATGTCCGCTTCCGGGGGATGATCGGAAGTCAATCTAAGACATCCGATCACGCCAATTCCCTCCGTGGTGACTACGACCGGCTGCTGTCTTGCGTCTCGCCGTGTATCGAATTTGTGAGTGTCCTAATTCGCTGGACGGCTCATATTGATGGGATGGTCATAAATGCTCTCAAACTTGCTGGAGCGGCCGCCCTGCTACTGATCACGGCCGGTGCATGGCCCAATCCGCGCTACGGGGCGGCAATTGCCTTGGGCGTTTGCATCCTGGCGGCTGTCGTACTTCATTTCGCCGCCCCGTGAGGCCGTCTCAGTTGGCGGCCTCTTTGACGGGCGTCGATGGTGGCCCGTCGGAAGGCCTGACGGCGGCCCGGCGCGGCAGGGCCACAGAGACCGGGCCATCCCGCGCCAGCGCACAGGCGGCCACGCGGCGCACGGCAAGCATCTAACCGGCAGCATGGGCGCAGTTGCACTGACACCGCATCATCGTCACGACGACGCCAACACGCGCGGCATCGGTGCGAGGTTGCCGACATAGCGGTTGGCGACGCGAAACAGCGCGAGGATCGCGGCTTGGTTCATCGTGATGCTGTAGAGGTTGCACATGCGGTTCGCAGACTAACGCTTCTTAAAGTCCGTTAGCTTGCGCATGTAGTAGCCCTCTCTCTGAACGGCGAGTTTTATGTCTTCGCTGACGCTCGCTACTTTTTTCTTCTTGCGCCATCTGCCTGCCGCGCCCGGAAGAGGAATTGGCGAACCATTGCTCACAACCAACAGATCACGTCTGTCGTTCAGATACACATCGAACACTCTAAGCCCCCCAGCCGATTGTCAGAATATCGCGGCGGGCAAAAATGGCAACTACTCCGCCCGGAGGGCTGAGACAGACAAGCTCGACAACCCCGAGTGAACAGCCGCGCCTCGGCCCATTTTTCTCTCCCCGGGCATGATCGTGTGATCGCGGACGCGGCAAGTACCTGAACCGCTTCATGCCCCATTTCTCCGAGCGCGATCAGGCGGGTCTGATGTCCGCTATGCCCCTCAAAGCAGCGCGAGAGCGGTCATCGCCTGAGGTCCGCGGCGGGCCAAAACCGGACTTGCCGCCTCCAGCAGACGGGATCATCCTCATCGATCACTTCGCTCGGTGCTGCCAAGCACGCGAGGGCCGCCGACATTCGCGATGATCGCCAACCAGTGCAGATGGGGACGATAAGGGACCTACGTCCAACTTAGAGGTGGCGATGCTACCGACTAACCTCGCCGCGTGCATGTTGATTTAGATCAACTATCGGAATGTCGAACACGGTGGGTCAGTCACTGCGCTATTCTGCAGAGCCTGAGGGTCGCAAGCACTGGCATCGGGCTTTTGCTGATCTCTTGCAAAAAATGGGCATGCGCACAGCCGAGTTTTTGTACCGGCTATTTATGGGCGCCCCGCCTCGGCGTTACTTTGAGCTGCAAGCCCATTGCGGTGAGCACCGCCAAAACGGTTGAAAAATTCGGAAGCTGTTCATTGCCGAAAGCACGATAAATGCTGGTACGCTGCAGCCCGGCCTCCCTTGAGATCTCCGAAATGTTGAAATCTTTGAGCGCCTCTCCGATCGCCCCGCAGATTCTGTGAGGTTCAGCTGATACGAATGCTTGGTTCAGCTCATCGGCGAGTTTCGAGGGGATGACTGGCCGGTAAGTCTTCGTCACTTGAGCCTCCCAAAGCAGAAGGCCGGCTCTTTGAGCCGGCCTTTGTTGTTTGAATGAAGCTACTCAATACCTTGGGATGAGCGGGCCACCAAAACGGTAGTTCACGCGAACCAGACCCATGTCGACATCCTGACCGATGCGAGCCGTGGCGAAAGAAACTCCCGCCGGATCGGTGAAAACGTTGTCGTGATGTCCCAGGAAGATATGGTCGTATTCGAAGCCCACCGACCAATTCGGCGCGAAGCCGAACTCTACCCCGGCGCCGACCGTACCGCCCCAACGAGCGGTGTCGCGTGTGGTAGCCAGGAGCGTACCGGCGCCGACGAAACCAGGCGGAACGTAGGCGTCGAAGCGATCTCCAACTACCGCTGCACCGCCCTTTACGTAGAGGAGAACATTATTCCAGGCATAGCCCACTTGGCCCGTGATCAATCCAAAGGCGTCGATGCGGCTGCGATTATCGGTACCTGAGAAGAGGCCGATGTTGCTGCCGGTGAAATCGGCCCAGTTGCCCTGGCCCTCGACGCCGAAGACCCAGTTAGCCGACTGCCAGCGGTACCCGATCTGACCACCAACCGTGCCTCCAGTTGCGTTGTGGCACCCGTCGGCGACAGCCGGAACAATCGGGAACGCGCCGATCGCGACGATATCCGCGCAAGTGTGCGCCGAGCCGTAACCACCGTTGACGCCAATGTAGAAGCCGCTCCAATCGTAGATGGTGGCGACCATCGGCGGCGGAGCCTTGGTGTACGGCCGGGCGGCCAAGTCCGCCGCATTGGCTGGTGCCGCCAGAGCTAGAGCCAACGTTCCGGCCGCAGCCGCGAAGAGCACTTTCATGCGCGTGTCTCCCAGAATGAATTGCAAGTTCAATGAATCGGCGTGTTCGCCCATCTACCTAGCCAAGTGTATGCGGCTCGCAGGAGATTGCTGTAGCCGCCCTACAACACTTGTTGCCAAAGGTGGACGGTGAATTCCTAATATTTGTTAGATAGTTGGAACTTAATGCCTGTTAGCGTGCACAGGGCATTTTGAGCCACCGCCATTTAAGATGGCGGCGTTTTGGGACGCGGTCAGTGTTGCCCAGCGGACCGCCCCGTTGCCCTCTCAAAGACGTGGTAGGCCCTTTTCGGCGGGCCGAAGACCTTTTGCGATGGCAAGAAGGATTGCGGCAAGCCGGGCTGCTGGAATGACGATCGCAGCCAGGGATTTCGCCCGTGGCAACGAGGATCGAATGACTTCCGCTTCTGGCCCCTAGCGGGCCTTCGTGAAATGTCGGCCTCCGCGCCGCTGTTGGCGAATATGCGGACATCGTGGACTTACGAGTACACGCCCTAGTCGAAGCAAGCCCGTGCCGCGAGCGGCCAGACTGCGCTCGACTCGCGGTCGATCAGATGGTCGGAGTTGGCGAAGGCAGTGTCGTGGAAATCGCGGGGGAGGTCCCTGAAGTCGACGTGTCGAAGCTTAAAGCGATGCGCGATCTCATTCATGTAGCTGTCGAACTCGGCAAACCGGCTATCTGGGATCGAGGTCGTCATCCTCAGGTAGTCCTGAGTGACCGGTGTTCGGAAGAGGCAAACAGTCGCTCCTCTCACGACAAGCCGCGATATGGCGTCCTCGAACTCGGCAGCCGCAGCACTGCGGGAAAAATCCGGCTGCGGGTTTTGCTCTTGGACACGAACCGCTGTCAGGTCTTCGCGCTCATCAGGGGAGAGCCACGTCCAGTTGAAGTGAGGTTGAGAAAACAATTCGACCCATTTTTTCTCCGCTGCTGTTGCTCTGGTTCGCAGCGGAGAGGCGTCGTCCGCGGCGGCCTGGGAGATGATCTGATTTGCGATATCGTAGCCAGATGCGACGAGATTGGGGCGCAGGGTTTCCCAATAGTAGGCCGACGTTAGGACGCTCGAGAAGCGTCGGCTGATCAGGTTCCGTTGAGTGACGAACTTCTGGCGCTGTTCATGATATTTGCCGAACCACTGCGGATCGGCCTGTATGATGATCTTTCCGGGCTTGGTCCCGTCGTAGAAGTATCTCACGAGCGTGTTGAGCTCTTCAGGCTGTTCGCCCGCCCAGCCATAGAATGAAAATCCTGGGATGCGGGATGTGGCCATCACGTGGGAGTCGCCGAACACTGCATTGGTGGGATCTGTGAACGCCGCGTTTTTCAGGAAATAGTAGGTGGTCGCCGCATATCTCCCTGAGAGATGGCAGTAGGCTTCGATGCCGAGCACGCAGGCTGGTAGCGTGAGGATCAGAACCGCAAGTCTGACGAGACTAGAACTGGAAATAGATGAAAGCATTGGGCGTACCGGATACCATGATGACGAGCGAGAAAAAGAGCAGGGTACCGCCGAGCGCGATGAGCCCTAGCCTGCCCGCAGGGATTTGCGCCAGGAAGGCGCTCTCGCTCCCTTTGAGCAGGAAGCTGAAGCGAAACAACTGTGCGGTGTTGGGGCAGGCGAGGATCAGTAGCCAGCAGAAACCGAGAAGGTGGAGGGCTCTCGGTTCGAGGGTGCTCATCGTCCAGGGCGTAAAGAGCGACACGATCATGTTGCGTGATGTCGCGAGATCTACAGCCCTGAAGAAGATCCAGCCGAACAAGACGGTGATCGTTGTCGCTGTCCATCCCGCAAGGGACATGAGGCGAGATTGCGCCAGCGCGGCGGGACGGATCGAATTCCAAGCATGATTGACGATCAAGGCAACGCCGTGGAGCGCGCCCCACAGGATGAAAGCGAAGCCCGCGCCGTGCCACAGGCCACCCAGCGTCATAACCAGCAGCAGGTTGACGTAGGTTTTCGATACCCCGCCGCGGTTGCCGCCAAGGGGGATATAGAGGTAGTCGCGCAGGAAACGTGACAGCGTGATGTGCCAGCGTCGCCAAAAGTCGATGATGGACGTTGCCTTGTATGGCGAAAAGAAATTGATCGGCAGCGTCAGTCCGAGCATGCACGCAAGTCCAATGGCCATGTCGGAATAGCCGGAGAAGTCAAAGTAGATCTGCGCTGCGTATGCGGCGATCGCCAGCGCCGCGTCCGTTCCTGACACGAGCTGTCCGCTCGCGAGACCGAAGATGCGATCGGCCGACGGCGCGAGCTGGTCGGCGAAGGCGACCTTCTTGAACAGTCCGACCGCGAAGATGCAAAGGCCCGTGATCACCAAGTCCAGGCTCGGCCGCTTTTCAGCGCGAAACTGGGGCAGCATCTCGGTATATCGGATGATCGGACCGGCGATGAGCTTGGGAAAGAAGCTGATGAAGGCGGCATAGCGCAACGGTGAGCCGCGTTCGACACGGCCCGCATGTACGTCGGACAGGAATGCAATCTGCTCGAAGGTGATGAAGGAGATCGCGAGGGGCAGGACGATGTTGCTCGGTGTGAATGGCAGGCCCAGAACACGATCGATGTTGCGGGCGGCGAAGTCCCAATATTTGAAATAGCCGAGCGGCGCGAGGTTGAGGGCGATGCCGGCGAGATACAGCCAGTGTCGGCGTCCTTTCTCGACGAGCGTTGCAACGATGTAGTTCGCGGCCGCCGAAGCTCCTAGGAGCCCGAGATAAGCCGGGATGTGAGCCGCATAAAAATACGCGGACGCGCCGGTCAGGGTTAGCAGAAACAGCCAATACGGCCCGAAACTCGCGAGCAGGGTGGCTGCGAGCGCTCTGGGCAAAAAGCCGAAGAGAAAGATTGTCGTCGAAAAGAGCATGCGTCCCCGTCGGGGGGCAAAGCTACTTGGGTGCGGCTGGCGCGACAAGCTGTGAGGTGAGTGTTCCACCTCGGTTTTTGCCGAAAGGCCGACACGGTTCCTGACGTCAAGTTGAGGGCGTCAGTTCATCTCGTTTCAATCAGGAGACTTGAAATGGTCGATCTCTCCGCACTGCGTGCGGCGAACGCGAACCGCTTTGCGCATGCGAAGCTGACGCGGGCGCCGGAATTCAAGCCTGTTGCCGAGCGGCTGGTCGGAGCGCTGGCCAAAAGCCGCTACGAGGCTGTGGCTGCACGCACCGGCGTGCCCTGGTACGTCATTGCGGTCATCCATCAGCGGGAGTGCTCGCAGTCCTGGCGCGGCTCGCTGGCACAGGGCGACCCTGGGATCGCAAGAGCGTGCACGTCCCGGCCGGTCGCGGCCCGTTTGCGTCCTGGGAAGACTGCGGCGTCGACGCCCTGGTCAATTGTACGCCCTATGCCTCGCGGAACAAGGATTGGTCGGTCGGCGGCACGCTGACCTTGCTCGAGCAGTACAACGGCCTTGGATACGCCAGCCGTGGCCGGCCATCGCCCTATCTGTGGTCGGGCACTGATCAGTATGTCAGCGGCAAATACGTTCGCGACGGCGTCTATGACCCCGATGCGGTCGACAAGCAGCTCGGTTGTGTCGGCCTGATCCTGGCGATGATGCAGCTCGATGCTTCGATCAAGTTCGGCGCGCCGGCCGCGAACGACAGTTCTGCGTCCAAGACGGACGCGAAGTCCGGGCAGTCCGTCACCCCGCCGCATCCAGACGCGGCGCCGGCCGCGCCCTCGATCACCCGTCCAGCGGCGGGCTCGATCGGCGCGTGGATCGCGCAGCTTCTCAAGGTCTTTCAAGAAGGCCGCCTGATTTCACTTTTCCCCACTCGTCATCGCCACAAGGAGACGTCGTCATGCTCTGGCTTGTCCTCATTGCGTTCATCGGTTTCGTGCTGGTCTATGTCCTCATCATCCGCCCGATCCTCAAGATCCAGCCAGTGCTCGCGCCGGTGTTCAAGGCCGAGGCGACGCTGTGGCAGCAACTGCAGGCCAAGCTCGTCGGCTTCCGAACCAAGATGATCGCGCGGCTTTTCAGCGTCGCTGCCATCCTGGTCGGTCTTTATGACCAGGTGCTGCCGTCTCTGGCCGGGCAGGATTGGACGCCCCTGACGGCAAAGCTGCCCGGCTGGGCGTTGCCGGTGCTGCTGGTGTCGGTGAATGTCATCTTCGAATGGTTGCGCAAGATCACCGACAATCCGCCGCAGGTGATCGTACAGAAGGACGAGCAGGGTGCGCCGATGGTGGTTGCGATCGAGCCGGCGGCGAAGGCCTGACCGATGGGCATCCTCTCCTGGATCGCCGGCCCCGGCGGGTGGATCGGCGATGCCGTCAAGACGGCTCTGACCGGCCCGCTCGTCGACGGTGTCGTCAACGGCTACAAGGCCAAGCTCGCCGCCGGCAACACGTCGGAGAAGCTCGCCGCCGATCTTGCAGCGCGCGAGCTCAACGTCGAGATCCGCGAGCGCGAGCTCGCGGTCCAGCAGAACATTGCTGACGAGGGCCGGTGGTGGACCGCGGCGCCGCGTGCGATCGCGTGCTGGTCGTTCGCGATCTTCATCGCGAAATGCGTGGTCTGGGACAAGGTGCTGGGTCTCGGCACTACGGACCCGCTCGTCGGTGACCTGTCGATCTGGGCCGGATGGCTGATGGCGCTCTGGTTCGGCGGGCGCTCGGCCGAGAAGATCGCCCGCATCCTGAAGCGGTGAGGGCCATGCGCCTGCTCAACTACTACCTGGAAGGCCGCCGCTTCGAGTGGCTCATCACCATCGCCATGCTCTGGCTGGCGGTGGCGATGTTCATCGCGCCGCAGATCCTGCGGGCGTCGGCCTTCCAGTGGGCCACGCTGGTGATGACGCCGTGGTTCACGGCGTCGTGCCTGTTCGCGATCGGCTGGGCGCGCCTGGTCGGGCTGCTGCTCAACGGTCACCAGGTGAGGGGACGCCGCGTCGGGCCCATGATCCGCGCCGTCACGGCCGCGGCCTGCGCGGTGATGTGGGTGCAGTTCGACCTGGCGCTGATCCAGATGTCCTTCAGTCAGGGGTTCATGTCGCCCGGTGTGCCCTTCTGGTCGATGTTTGTTTTGGGCGAGCTCGACGTTGCTTACCGGGTGGTGGCGAATGGAAGAAATCGTTAAGGCGCTCCTGGTCGCGCTGGGTCCGTCTCCTTTGGCCCTCGGCATCTTCATCGGGCTTGCCGTCGCGGGCCTCGGCTTCTGGGCGATCCGCAAGGGATTGCAGGATCAGAAGCACAGCGGCGACGGCGAGAGCGCTCGCGCGGTGCGCATTGAGCACACCGACGAGGAGAAGCGCTGGCAGTGGGAGGCCTACAAGCAGCTCGGCCATCTCGAGAAAAACAGCTTCGAGATGGTGAGGCACAACGAGGACTCCGTGGAGCTGCTGCGCGAGGTCTTGAAGAGCATCAATCGGCTCGCCGACGGCCGTTGGAACAGCCGGCAATAGGAGGCTCTCCAAAATGCTGAAAGGACTGATGCTGCTCGCCATCGCGGCGAGCGGGCTTGCGATCGGCTACCTCGGCGGACGTCTCGACCGGCGTGCCGGCATCGAGACGTCGAGCTGCATCAGCGGCAACCCACGAACGCAGCCTTGAGCTTGCAAATTTCGCGGTCCAGCGTCTCGCGGACATGCTGCGCGAGTTCAAGAAGAGCTATTTCGCAGCATGGCACGGCGAGACCGGCAGCGGCTGATGACGGATGGCCGGCTGTCCTACTAGTCTCAAAATAGAACGCTGCCGGGCTCGAAATACATGTCCCGGCAGCGCCTCATTCTCAAACTGAGCACTGAAATCCCAGTTAGATTTGATTTTGCAATGGGCGTGCCACAGGTTTGTGACTGCGCCCACCGGTTCACGCTGGCGGGCGTGCGAAACACGCCATCATATATTGCCGAGATTTCCCGGTTTTGGCACTATCTGCATAGACGCTCGTCCCGGTTGAGCGCAAGGTTCCCTCTCAATCGCGAGGGGACATAATGACCGAGCGACTTATTCAGGCAGGTATTGTCACCGTAGGCACCGTGAACGCTGGCCTAATCGTCTGGCTGATCCTGACGATTTGAGGCCACCTTAGTTGGCGGCCTCTTTATTGATCCCTTTTCAGCTTGCGTCGGCCCCAATGGGGCTCTTTGCCTTTCGGGGTAAGCTCCAGGACGTAGTGGCGGTTCAATGCCCGCATGATGCCGATCCGGGCGAACATCGTCGGGCCGCCACCTTCCGCCACCAGGATCAAGGCTTCCATCGCCGCTTGCCACTCCGGTGCGGCGTGCTCTTTCTTAGGCAGCCGGCGTCGAGTAGCGTCACCAGAGTGCGTTCGCCGATCCTGATCGGACCCTCGAAAGGCCGACGCCAGCCTCGTTCGGTCATTCCTTTCGCTTCAGTTCAGGTCCCGCGGCAGCAATGGCGTGTTCAACCTCGTCGGCCAGAACTGTCAGATGCTCGGCCAGCCTTGTGAACAGTTCTCGCTTCTTGGGTTCAGTAGCAAGATCGCGGATCAAGGCGCACTCGGCAGCATCCGTGCGAAGCTTTTCCAACTGAGCCTGCATGTCCTTCATTGCGATCGGTTCCGTTCCCGATGAGAAACTATACCGCTTTGGGGACAAGTGGACAGAACTGATTGCCGGTTTTTCCTATGCTCATGACCACCTGGCGACCCCATTACCGCCAAGGTGACCTCCAAACGGCCCCGGCAACTTAGTCTTTTGCTGGGGCCGCTTTTGCGCTGATGCTGATCAGCCGGACATAGGTCCCGCTCTCGTGCAGCTCGAGCCAGCCCTTCTCAACTGCATGCTTGATGCCGGCGCCGAACTCCGACCCGGTGGCCTTGAGCGTGTAGAGAAACGGAGCATTGAGCTTTTCGATGTGAATGCGACCGTCCTGGACGGCTTCAATGGTCTTCGCGAGCTCGACCAGTTTGCGGGCGGCGGCTTCAGGGGCGGCAAAGGCACGTTCGGCGGCGAGTTTCATGCAGATCGACTACCCGATTCTTCGTCCCCCAGGCCGAACTGCTTCACCCGCACTTGTGGTTTTTGGCGTGCAGCGCGGTTCGATCGCCAGTCATCTCACCGACGTAGTCGTCAATGGCGCTCATCAGCTTCTCGCGGTCGGCGCGGCGATCCTTCCTGCCAAAGATGAGGTAGTGGCGAAGCCGGCCGAGCTCGGCCAGATCGGTCGCTATCGCCTCGGCCCGCACTTCCTCCGCGCGCTGACGCATGCGTTCTTGGTGCCAAGCTCTCGCCGCCGCTCTGTTCTCTGCCTTGGTCATGACGCCATCGAACCGCGGCGCAGGCGAGAGTCAAATTATCGATTCCTGGCGGCGCGGGATGCTCGCGAGCTACTGCCGGTCGTGGGTGTGGAAAAACAAAGGCCCGCCGGTTCACGCTGGCGGGTTTTTGTCGCTGACGCTTAACGCAGCCGAAGGCCCGTCAGTTTATCGGACGGGCGATTCCTTTGCTGAGAGGTGGTGCGTCATGGACTGTCTCAGCTTTATCATACCTGCTGCTATTGGCGTGCGGGCCGGTCTGTTCTTGCACGGCCACAACAACATTGATCGGCGGAGAAGGTGACGCATTTGCCCCAGTCCGCATGAGCATACAGAGCCCGACGAATTCCACGCTGGCGGGCTATTCGCTCAGTGCGGAGATCTCCCACGAGTGCTAAGTTGGCACTGTGATGATCTTCAGGAATCCTCGGGCCGTCTTTGCTTTGATGGGCATTTGGGCGTGTTTCGCCCTGATGCTCTGGCTCCTTGCACAGCTGTGGCCGGTTTTACTTGCTCTCGGTGGTTGACCCACGGCTCACGCTGTCGGGAGCCTATGGGGCAATGTCAGAACGACGTAGGCTAATCCGAACCTTGGGCCGCGGAATGCGCGCGAGCTACTGCGCGTCGTGGGTGTGGAAAAGCAAAGGCCCGCCGGTTCACGATGGCGGGCTGGGCGTCTCTCGCAACTGCCCTAGTAGGCGCGGCGGCCGTGCCGCCGATAAGCTGCGGGGTTTTCCACGCCCGCGAAGTATGGATTAATGGCGCACTCTGCGGCGCGGCCCGATGCCGAAGCATTGCACTGAGGCAGCGATGTGTAGCTGCAATCGTAATAGTTGGCCCCCGCGCGGTAAACGTGCAGGCAAACCGGAAAGGCCGGATTATACGTCTGAGCTGCCGCCGGCTCTGTTGATGCCATCCCGATTGCCAAAATCGCCAAGGCCGGAGTACGCATTGGAACCTCCTTTCGGACATTGACAAAGCGCGCGAAGCTCCACGAGCCAGTACTTCGATCGTACCCCGCGGAGGTCGCGACTGCGCCTGACGATCGCTACCAGCCCGCTGGTCACGCTGGCGGGCCTAGCTCTCCCGGGACGCCTTAGACGACCCTAAACGCGCGGCGTAGATCGCGTGCTCTGACCTCTCGAGCGTACGGGAGTATCTCCGCAACTATGGCGTAGGCGCGCTCTCTGGGCACGCCTAGCGCGACCTTGCCCTTGATGAACTCTTCGAGGCCGACCAAAAGTTTACGTTCAGCCTCTGTCATCTGCTGCTGATGAGCGTCGATTTCCTTCTTGAGTGCGCCGTCGTCAGACATCAGAGCCTCGCCCAATGGCGGTTGCGGCGAACCGGCTTCACTCTAGGCCCGTTGTGACGGATTCGTTCGGCGATGAAGCTCTGACACTCGCCCGGAAAAAACGCTCAGTTCTCGGAGAGAATGTTCTGTGACACCCGACAGTGTCAACGCGGCGATGGTTGCGGCAACGTCCTCGAATTCGCCTTAGGATTGTAAGTCACGGTACCGTTGCTATAGACGTTGAGGCGAACGGAGAGGCGACTGACGGGACCGCCGGTTCGCACCGGAGGCTCTAGCACTCCCGGCGCGCTAATCCGCAATTGGAGCTGGAACCACCCTGCGGCCTTTCCCATTTGACCGCACGCCACAGGTCACGCGGTTCAGGCTGCCTGGAGCACCTATAGTTGCGGCTCCCTCCCAGGCCCGGCATGGTGCGCGCGCTGCCGGAGGCCGACCCCCGGCAGACCTCTCGGCTCCCGCGCTGTGGATCGGTGCGGACCCCACGGCCAACGATGCGCTCCAACTCATCTGCCAAGAAACGCGCGGCCTTGGCGCCATCGCGGAGCCACTTTAGCTCGTCGATCCAGTCCTCGGCGCGGAGCGGTTCGCGCTGGTGGCCGCCGCCGGGGTCGCTTTGTCGGCCGCGCCGGCGCATGCCGCCGATCCCGATCCCTACGCCTGTTTCGGTGGCGCGCGTTACGTCGCCATGGGCGCGGGCTTCCGGTGCGCGGATCTGCCGATGTTCTGTGCCGCCGCACGCGCCCTGCTGGCCGAGGTCGGCGGCAACGAGGCTGCGGCCGAGAAGCTTGCGCGAAGCCGCGGCCACGGCCGACTATCGATCGCGCTCGCGCATCGTTTTTGTCGGGACAGGGGTTGAGGAGGTGTGGCGGGTCGCTCCGTGGTGCTTTCGCAGCTCGGGTTCCCGCTGGTGGGTCTTCATGCTATAACGGGTCCGCGGCCGGTCACCCGGCGCAATCTGCAGTCCAAATTCCAGCCGGCTCACAAGGTCGGCGCGATTTTTGATTGGGCGGCGAGTTTGAGTTTTCAGGCGATGATATCAGCGGCGTGTGTGGTCGTTCTCGGATCGCTGACTTCGGCTTGTCTGAGCACCGATCAGGCCACGTCTAAGCCGACGGCCAATTCGGCTGCCCCTTGGGCTCGAGATCTGAATGAGCCCCCACCAAGTCGGCCGGCCGTGAGGGACGCAAATCCTCGATAGGGCGTACATATTTGACAGGCGGTCTGCTTCATCCGCGGTTCGACCAAACCCATTTCCGTGATGTCACGGGATTTCGACTGGCTCCAACAACGCCAGCATCCATATAATTGTCGCTGGGTGGGCAGTTGGACCTCTGGAGATCGTTGATGGCCAACCCCGTAGACCTTCGAGACCGCGCGGCCATGTTTGAGAAGCGTGCGGACGAGGCAAAGGATGCAATTTCCCGGGCGCACTATCGAGAGATGGCCGCGCACTATCGTGCGCTTGCGGTAGAGCATTCCGAAATTATGCGCGCTGACGCTTAGCGCAGGCGTTCGTGCTATGACCCGTCCGCGACCGGGACACCCCGGGCGTAGTCTACAGTCCAACTCCCGCCGGCTCACGAGGTCGGCGGGTTTTCTTTTGCCGCCCGTCGGTTCACGCCGAATGCCAAGTTGTATCAGTACCAATCGATCGAGGATTTCGCTGGGCCCCAGTTCCATCTACTAGGCAAGTAGCGATTGGTAGGAGCATCTGCGGACTCAGTTCCGCCCGTGTGTGCGGCCGCAAAAGTGGCCTTCGTCGGTGCTCCATTTGCGACAACCGAGCCGCTCAAGACCTTGCCGTCCCACTCGATAGTCCGTGTCCGATCGATTGACATGGTCCGATCTCCAGTGAACCGCCAAAATAGCAGGGCTGCGCGCGAGGCCCTGTGACCAAATGGCCACATCATCGTGGAAAGCGCAGCGGGCATTCCCAGCATCATCAACGCGATCACATTCGCGGCGACAGATAAAAATTCTTTCGCGGTTTATCTTCTTCCGAGCGCAGGCGGTCACGTGCCACGCGAAATATTTGACAGCTTTAAAATGAAAAGGGGCAGCGTTAGCCATAGCAGTCCGTATGCGTCAAACAGAGCTCCGGTTAGAGACGATTGCGCAATATAGTAGGCGAAGACGCATGCTGCGACTGTGGTCACGATCGCTGCAGGGTCTCTGCCGCGTCCCAGACTGGAAATGAGGCCAAGCAGTGATCCGGCAACAAAGGTCGCGAACAATGCGTACCAGGGACCTGCCTCGGCATAGCCGGAGACGTTCACAGGTGCGGGCTGATAGCCTGTCGTGGACGTGACATTTGGAAAGACCTTAGGAAATATTAGTGTTGGCGGGAAGCATCGTTGCTCGCCAAAGACCCGACGTAGCCACGATGGATCGATGCCACATCGGCGTTCTGGGTCTGAGAAGGTTTCTACATAGAAGGGAAAGCCGACGGCCATCCTCAATAAGTTGGAGCGAACCATCCGGATCGCGATGATCCGAAACGTTGACAGGCGATCTGGTCGCGATCCCTCTGGTCGCGATCCCTCCGCAAAGGGCGCGGGCGATACAACGTGTTCAGCAGCGCAAAATTGAGTGATGCTAAGCGCGAGGAAGAGAATGGCAGCAATCGGCAGCACGAGAATGCCGCTGCGTAAAATTCCGAATTCTGAGAGTGCGAGCGTCAGCCCCACCATCAAGAGGTAGATGAATGCTGGCGCCTTCTGCATTGTCGCAAGGTCAAGACTGAGAATGACGACGCTTAGAACGGCGAAGGACAGCAACGCCGGTTTGTTTTTACCCATCACGCCGCGTGCAAGCAGATAGCAACTGAGCATCGGGAGGCTCGCAAAGGCGAAGGCAAAGTAGAAGTTTCCAAGCGCGCTCTGCAATTCGGCCCGACGCAGGATCTTGGCTTCGTAACACGAGGTCAGGTCCCAGGGAGCTGTCAGAAGGTTGAGGCCGCCAGACAGCGAAAGCCGATAGAGGCAGTAGGCAGTCATCGCCAACGCGGTGGCGATTGGAAGCCAAATGGGTACCTTTGATTCTTCAGAGAAGATGGGGCGATCGATCAAGCCTCCTGCCAGCACCGCGGCTGTCGGCAGCGCGACCACAAAGACTAGCAGCAGCATCCAATACGTCAGAGAGCCGAGGGTGGCCCCCGAAATGATATTGGGTTCATGGCCCACGTACGCCATGAGCTGGTCGCGGCCGAATGAGAAAGGGAATATCGCCGCGCCGACTCCCGTCGTAAGGATATAGGCGCCCACTGCAATAGAAATTGCTAGGTAAGTGCGCTTCACAGCTCTTCCCGCATAGTCTGTGGGCGCGCGCTAAACGCCGCGCTTATTCCTCGAATGTGGCCCGGTTGTTCTGGAAACGGTATCGCGACCCTTGAGGGTAAAGAAGGCCTTCGAAAGGCGAAGCGGCAACCCTTGGGGAAATCTACGGGGAGCTACGGGGCTGCAGCACTGTTGGCGGTATCTTTTATTCGTCATCCGCGCTGGTGGTTCTTGGCGTGCAGCGCGGTCCGCTCTCCAGTCATTTCCTCCACGTAGTCGTCAACGGTGGCTAACTGCTTCTCGCGGTTGCCGAAGCGGCGGGCTTGCGTGCCGAAGATGAGGTCGCGGCGAAGTCGATCGAGCTCAGCGAGGTCTGCCTTCACGCGTTCGACTTCTGCTTCCTCATAGATCTTGCGCATCAGTTCTTTGTGGTGGGCCTTCGCGGCCGCGCGGTTCTCTGCCTTGGTCACGACGCCATCGAAACGCGGCGTCAGCGAGAGTCAAATTGTCGTTTAAAGTGGCTCGAAACCTGCGCGAGCTGCTGTGCGTCGTGGGTATGGGGAACAGGTCGTTCGGGCTGCCGACCCGGCTGTGACAAGGAGCGCCCCCACGACCGAGATCGGGACCTTGCGGCAAATCTTGGAACTATATGCACGCTACTCGCACAAGTGTTATTGCTACAGTTGTGCACTACAAAAGGATCAGCATCTGCCAATGGGCGCGCAAGGTCGAATGAAACGAGACCTGGAAGAGCTCTGGCGGCTAGAGCAGATCTCCCTAGCTGAGGCCGCGCTCGCCACGATGCATATCGAGCCGATCGGACTACTGAAGGTCGCCGAGGATTGTAGGCGCTCAACGGACGAGATCGAGGCGCGGGCCGCCCTTCAGAGTCGAGCTCGCAGTTTTTTGGGGGTATCTTGGGGGTATCGTGGATACGCAGACACCAATTGGCCCGGTCACGTGGGCGTGCGGTCTGATCGGCTTGGCGCTCTTCGTCGCGCTCGCGGCGGCGATTTACGTCTTAGTCCGCGGCTTTGAATGCGCTCTTTTAGTTCTGTGCATGCCGCTGCCTTATCTGCCGGCCGGCTGATGACCATTCAACAGATGAGCAGATTGCCGCGCGTCGTCTCGGCCGCAGGCTCGATATTTACTGCTCTAGCAATGATTAGTGGTCACAAAATCCTGCATAGATGGCGGCGAGAACCACGTTGCGCGGCTAAACCTCCACAATAACATTGTGGGCTCGAACGAGGAGCGGAATTTCTGAGAGAGGCCGGCCTTTACTGGCACGCCTAGAAGGCGGTCGGGCCGCCTGCAGCTTAGCGGTAAGTTGTTAATTCCCGTTGCGTGCTTCAAACAGGATGACATCAGCCGCCGGCGAACTTTCAGCATCGACGCACTCTTTTGCTTCGCCTCGCCGCGGACGAGCGCTATCCAGCGTTTGCCTTCAACCCCGCCGCCTGGATACCCGCGATCGCACAAGCCTCATCATTGTCGGAGGTGTCGCCAGACACGCCGGCGGCACCGAGCAGCGTTGCGCCATCCATGATCAGCACGCCGCCGGGGACCGGCACGAGCGCGCCCTTGGCGATGGTGTTCACGGAATCGATGAAATACGCCTGCTCCTGTGCGCGCTGGTACAAGGCGCGCGAGCCCATGCCCATGGCGAGCGCACCATAGGCCTTGCCGTGGGCTATTTCGGCGCGCATCAGGCTGGTGCCGTCCTGCGCCGCGGCGATCTTGAGCACGCCGCGTGCGTCCAGGATGGTGACGACCAGCGGCTTGAGCTTCAGCTCGGTGGATTTTGCGAAGGCGGCGTCGAGGATCTTGCGGGCGGTGTCGAGCGTGAGGTCAGCCATGGCTGGTTTCCTTTTTGGTGTGAGAAGTGGAATTTGCTCCGGCGCGGTCGAGGCTCATCGCCAGCACGCGCGCGACGTGAAGCGCTTCGCGCTGGGCGCCGTCGTGGATCTGATGCCGGCAGGAGGTGCCGTCGGCGACGACCAGCGTAGTCTGGTCGGCGCGCCGCACGGCGGGCAGCAGCGACAGCTCGGCCATCTCGATCGAGGCATCATAGGTGTCAGCGCCGTAACCGAACGCGCCGGCCATGCCGCAGCAGCTCGATTCGATGGTCTCGATCTTCAGGCCCGGAATGAGGCGCAACACCTGCTCGACCGGCTTGAAGGCACCGAAGGATTTTTGATGGCAATGGCCATGGACGACGGCCTTGTCGGCGACGGTGCCGAGCGGCAGTTGCAGCCGGCCGGCCTCGGCTTCGCGCACCAAAAATTCCTCGAAAGTCAGCGCGTGGGCGCCGACGGCCTTGGCATCGTTGTCCTTGCGCAGCGAGGCGAGCTCGTCGCGCAGCGTCAGCAGGCAGCTCGGCTCGAGGCCGACGATAGGCACGCCGCGGGCGGCAAAGGGCGCGAACGCGGCCACGAGGCGGTCGAGCTCGGCCCTGGCTTCGTCGACGAGACCGGCTGAGAGGAATGTACGGCCGCAGCAGAGCGGGCGACCGCCGCTCGAAGGCCTGGGCAGGTGCACGCGATAACCGCCCGCCGCGAACACGCGGAGCGCGGCGTCGAGATTTTCGCGCTCGTAGATGCGATTGAAGGTGTCCGTGAACAACACGACTTCGCGACCGGTCTCCGGCCCGACCGCTTCCGCGGGCGGCACGAATACGTCGCTGCGGAAGGCGGGCAGGGCGCGGCGCGCACTGATGCCGGCAAAGCGCTCGAACAGCTTTCGCAGCAGCGGGCTGTGGTTGCGCATATTGACGAGTGGCGCGAAGCGCGACGCCAGACCGGCATAGCGCGGGAGGTAGCCGACGAGGCGATCGCGCAAGGTCAGGCCATGGGACGCGGCGCGGGCGGCGAGCACCTCGATCTTCATCTTGGCCATGTCGACGCCGGTCGGGCATTCGTGGCGGCAGGCCTTACAGGAGACGCAGAGTTTCAGGGTCTCCATCATTTCGTCGGAGGACAACGCATCGGGACCGAGCTGGCCGGAGATGGCGAGCCGCAAGCTGTTGGCGCGGCCGCGGGTGACGTCCTTCTCGTTGCGCGTGGCGCGGTAGGACGGGCACATCACGCCGCCCTCGAGCTTGCGGCAGGCGCCGTTGTTGTTGCACATCTCGACCGCGCCCTGGAAACCGCCTCCGGCGCCGGGATAGGCGGACCAATCCAGTTTCGTCTTCAACTCGTTGACGCGGTAGTCGGGTTTGAAGCGGAACAGCGAGCGATCGTCCATCCGGGGCGCATCGACGATCTTGCCGGGATTGAGGACGCCTTCGGGATCGAAGCGCTGCTTCACTTCCCTGAAGTCGGCGACGAGACGCTCGCCGAACATGGTCTCATGGAATTCAGAGCGCACCAGGCCATCGCCATGCTCGCCGGAATGCGAGCCCTTGTACTCGCGCACCAGCGCGAAGGCTTCCTCGGCGATGGCCCGCATCGCCTTGACGTCCTTCTCCAGCTTCAGGTTCAGCACCGGCCGTACGTGCAGGCAGCCCTCGGAGGCATGCGCATACATCGTGCCGCTGGTGCCGTGCTTTGCGAAAACCTCGCTCAAGCGCGCGGTGTAGTCGGCCAGATGCGGCAGCGGCACGGCGCAGTCCTCCACGAACGAGACCGGCTTGCCCTCCTGCTTCATCGACATCATGACGTTGAGGCCGGCGGCGCGGAAATCGGCGATGCCGCTTTGCAGCGCGGGCTCGGTGATCTCGACCACGCCGCCCCATTTACGCTTGTCATTATTCCAGCCGAAGCCGAGATCGCCCATCAATTCGCCGAGTTGCTTGAGGCGCACCAAATTGTCCGCGTGGTCCTCTTCGGCGAACTCCACTACCAGAACGGCATCCGGATCGCCCTTTATGGCGGCGGAGATGATCGGCCTGAACATCGCGATGTCGCGGCCGAGCGCGAGCATGGTGCGGTCGACCAGCTCGACTGCGATCGGCTTGAGCTTGACCAGGTGCTGGGCGGCGTCCATCGCCTCGTAGAAACTGCCGAAATGGCAGATGCCGAGCGCCTTGTTGCGGATGACAGGCCACAGCTTCAACTCGACCTTGGTGGTGAAGGCGAGGGTGCCTTCGGAGCCGACCAGGAGATGCGCCATGTTGTTGCGCGCATTGCGCGGCGTCAGCGCATCGAGATTGTAGCCGCCGACACGGCGTTGCACCTTGGGAAAGCGCGCGGCGATCTCGTCGGCCTCGCGGGCGCCGAGATCGAGCATGTCGCGGAACAGGGCTCTCGCGCTGTCGTTCGCATCGAGATTGGAGAGATCACGCGACACCTCGCCGTAGCGGCCCAGCGTGCCGTCGGCGAGCGCCGCCTCCAACGACAGCGTGTTGTCGCGCATGGTGCCGTAGCGAAGCGAGCGGCCACCGCAGGAATTGTTGCCGGCCATGCCGCCGATGGTGGCGCGCGAGGCCGTGGAGACGTCGACCGGAAACCACAGGCCGTGCTTCTTGAGCTGACGGTTGAGGTCGTCGAGCACGATGCCGGGCTCGACCACGCAGGTGCGGCCGGCGACGTCGAGCGACAGGATCCGGTTGAGGTGCTTCGAGAGATCGACCACGAGGCCGTCATTGACGGTCTGGCCGCATTGCGAGGTGCCGCCGCCGCGCGGGGTGACCTTCAGTCCTTCGTCACGGGCGATCGCCAGTGCCCGCAAGGCCTCGTCCATGGTCCTGGGCACGACCACGCCGGCCGGCATGATCTGGTAGAACGAGGCGTCGGTGGCATAGCGGCCGCGGCTGAAGCCGTCGAACAGGACGTCGCCGGTCATTTCCGCGCGCAGGCGCCGTTCGAGCGAGGAGGCGTTTGTCATCCCTGGTCCCGGATTGACCCAGCGAGGCCCAGCCTTGCTGAGTTATTCATTATTTCTCATGACCGATTATATTATGAATTCAAAATGAGCAAGTCGGCCGCCCTCAGGGCAAGGCCGGTGCGTCCTCTTGGGGCTCGGTCAGGTGCTCGATCGCGGCCGCCCGCTTGTTGCGCAGGTGCTGGAACAGGATATCGCTGAGCTCGCTGGCGGCGCGGCGGCGCAGCGCGTCGAGGATAGTCTCATGCTCGCGCATCGCTTCCGCCCAGCGCTGCCGCTTGCGGGCGAAATTGGCGGAGTAACGGACCCGGCGGATGCGGCCTGCGAAGTTGGCGTAGGCGTTCTTCAGCGTCTCGTTGCGTGCGGCCGCGACGATGCTTTCGTGGATGCGCTGGTTGGTCTGGAAATAGCCGTGCATGTCACGATGCAGATAGTGCCCGTACATCTCGTAATGCAGCTGCTCGATCGCGGTGATTTCCTCATCCGTAATGGCCTCGCAGGCGAGCCGCCCGGCAAGGCTCTCCAGCCCCGCCATGACGTCGAACAGCTCCTCGAGGTCGCGCTGGCTGAGCTGGCGGACGCGCGCGCCGCGGTTGGGCAGAAGCTCGATCAGGCCCTCGGAAGCGAGCACTTTCAGGGCCTCGCGCAGCGGGGTGCGGGAGATCCCGAGCATCGCGCAGAGTTGCCGCTCGGGAACGCGCGCGCCGTCGGGAATATTGCCCTCGACCACGTAGTCGCGCAGCCGCAGCAGGATCTCGCCGTGAAGCGAAGCCTCCTGGCGGTCGCCGCCGTTTGCGGCGGGTGGGGCGATCGGAACCCCGGTGTCGGGAATCGTGGATTTCATTTGCAGCACAATAGTTTGCCTGTTTGATCGCGTCGATGTTCACAATCGAATACCAAAATTCGATTGAAATGACAAAAAATGAATGCAAAATGACCTCTGAAGTCGGCCCGAGTCCGCCGACAGGGAGGTTTTCATGCACCAGGGACGCCATTTCCTTCAGATTCCGGGCCCGAGCCCAGTCCCCGAGCGTGTCCTGCGCGCCATGGACATGCCGGTCATCGACCACCGGAGCGCGGAATTCGGCGAGCTTGGCCGCGCCGTGCTCGAAGGCAGCCAGAAGATTTTCCAGACCGCAGGCCCGGTCGTGATCTTCCCGTCGTCGGGGACGGGCGCCTGGGAGGCCGCGATTGTCAACACGCTGTCGCCTGGTGACCGGGTGCTGATGGTCGAGACCGGTCATTTCGCCACCCTGTGGCGGCAAATGGCGGGGCGGTTCGGCATCGAGGTCGACTTCGTGCCCGGCGACTGGCGCCGCGGCGCCGATCCCGCATTGATCGAGGCGAAGCTCACCGAGGACAAGGCGGGCGCGATCAAGGCCGTGATGGTCGTGCACAACGAGACCTCGACCGGCGCGACCAGCCGCATCGCCGAGATTCGCGCCGCGATTGATCGCACTGGTCACCCGGCGCTGCTGATGGTCGACACCATCTCCTCGCTCGGCTCGGTCGACTACCGCCACGACGAGTGGAAGGTCGATGTCAGCGTGAGCTGCTCGCAGAAGGGTTTCATGCTGCCGCCCGGTCTCGGCTTCAATGCGATTTCGGAGAAGGCCCGCGCTGCTGCGAAGACCAACAAGATGCCGCGCTCCTATTTCGACTGGGAGGAGATGCTCAAGCCCAACGCCAACGGCTTCTTCCCCTACACGCCGGCGACCAATCTGCTTTACGGCCTGCGCGAGGCGATCGCGATGCTGCTCGAAGAAGGGCTCGACAACGTGTTCGCGCGCCATCAGCGGCTGGCTGCCGCGACGCGTGCCGCCGTCAGTCACTGGGGCCTCGAGATCCTCTGCCAGGAGCCCTCGGAGTTCTCGCCGGTGCTCACCGCGGTGTTGATGCCGCCGGGCCACGACGCCGATCAGTTCCGCAAGATCGTGCTCGACAATTACAACATGTCGCTCGGCTCGGGCCTGTCGAAGGTCGCCGGAAAAGTCTTCCGCATCGGCCATCTCGGCGAATGCAACGCGCTGACGCTGCTCGGCGCGCTCACCGGCGTGGAGATGGGCCTGTCGGTTGCGGGCGTGCCGCATCGCTCCGGCGGTGTCGACGCCGCGATGAAGCTGCTGGAGCAGCGCCCGCACGGCAATGCCTCGCCGCATCTGAAAGTGGTCGGCACTTAGGTCGCGCGGGACACGCAAGGCCAATCATAAAAAACAATCAGGGAGGGTGGAGATGGGAATTCGGTTCAAGGCCACGCACGTCGTCTTGGCGATGCTCTGCGCGATGTATTTCATCACCTATGTCGACCGGGTGAACATCGGCACCGCCGCGAGCGAGATTCAGAAAGAACTGGGTCTGTCGAACACCCAGCTTGGCCTCGTCTTCTCCGCCTTCGCCTATCCCTATCTGCTGTTCCAGGTCATCGGCGGCTGGGTCGGCGATCGTTTCGGGCCGCGCAAGACGCTGTTCTGGTGCGGCATGATCTGGGCGGCGGCGACCATCTCGACCGGCTTCGTCAACGGCCTTGCCGCACTGTTCGTCGCGCGCTTCGCGCTCGGCTTCGGCGAGGGCGCGACCTTCCCGACGGCAACGCGCGCGATGCAATACTGGACGCCCGCGAACCGCCGCGGTTTTGCGCAGGGACTGACCCATTCCTTCGCCCGGCTCGGTAATGCCGTGACGCCGCCGGTGGTGGCGCTGCTGATCCTCTGGCTAACCTGGCGCGGCGCGTTCGTCGTGCTCGGTCTCGTCAGCCTGGTCTGGGGCGTCGTCTGGGTCTGGTACTTCCGCAACGAGCCGAAGGAGCACGCCTCCATCACCGAGGCCGAGCTCGCCGCACTGCCGCCGCGCCCGACCGGCGAGCGGCCGCGCGTGCCGTGGGGGCCGTTGCTCGGCCGCATGTGGCCAGTGACGCTGACCTATTTCTGCTACGGCTGGTGCCTGTGGCTCTATCTCAACTGGCTGCCGCTGTTCTTCAAGAACAACTACAATCTCGACATCAAGAACTCGGCGCTGTTCGCCTCCGGCGTGTTCTTCGCCGGCGTGGTCGGCGACAGCGTCGGCGGCGTGCTCTCGGACAAGATCCTCGACCGCACCGGCAATGTCCGCCTGGCGCGGCTGAGCGTCACCGTTGCGGGATTTACGGGCGCGCTGCTCTCGCTGTTTCCGATCCTGTTCGTCCACGACATCACGATCGTCGCTCTATGCCTGTCGGCCGGCTTCTTCTGCGCCGAGCTGGTGATCGGCCCGATGTGGTCGATCCCGATGGACATCGCCCCGAAATATTCCGGCACCGCCTCGGGACTCATGAATACCGGCTCGGCCTTCGCCGCCATCGTCTCCCCGCTCGTTGCCGGCTTCGTGATCGACGCGACCGGCAACTGGTACCTGCCGTTCCTGATGTCGATGGGGCTGCTGTTGCTCGGTGGCTTCTCCGCCTTCCTGATGCATCCGGAGCGTCCGTTTACGGAGGCCGAGGGGCGCCTGCCGGTCGGAAAGGTGGTGGCCGCGGAGTAGGGGCGGCGGAGGCCCGCCGCTTATGCATGGGAGGCGTCTTAAGGAGAGGGGACAAGCCGGTCAAATGGTGCTATTCGGCGCCCATCAAAACCAAGGCTAGACCGGGAAGGACGCCGATGACCGTGCACACTGGAAGGCATTTCTTACAGATTCCAGGACCGACCAACGTGCCCGACCGGGTGCTGCGGGCGATGGACATGCCGACGCTGGACCATCGCGGTCCGGAGTTCGCGGAGCTCGGTTTTGCGGTCCTCGCCTCGATGCAGCGGGTGTTCCGCACCCAGCAGCCCGTGATCATCTTCCCCTCGTCCGGCACCGGTGCCTGGGAAGCGGCGATGGTCAACGTGTTCGCCCCCGGCGACAAGGTTTTGATGTGCGAGACCGGCCAGTTCGCCGTGCTGTGGCGCGGCATCGCCGACAAGTTCAAGCTCGACGTCGACTTCATCCCGAGCGACTGGCGCCATGGCGCCGACCTCGCCGAGATCGAGAAGCGCCTTGCCGCCGACAAGCAGCACACGATCAAGGCGGTCTGCGTCGTCCACAACGAGACCTCGACCGGCTGCGTGACGCCGCCGCTCGAGGTGCGCAAGCTGCTCGACCGCGTCAAGCATCCGGCCCTCCTGATGGTCGATACCATCTCCGGCCTCGGCTCGATGGAATACGAGCACGATGCCTGGGGCATCGACGTCTCGGTCGCCGGCTCGCAGAAGGGCCTGATGCTGCCCCCGGGCCTCGGCTTCAACGCCGTCTCGGAGAAGGCGCTCGCGGTGGCGAAGGCCAACCCCGGCATGCGCTCCTACTGGGACTGGCAGGAGGTCATCTCCTTCAACAAGCTCGGCACCTTCCCCTACACGCCCGCGACCAATCTGCTCTACGGCCTGCGTGAAGCGGTCAAGATGCTGGAAGAGGAGGGGCTGGAGAATGTCTGGACCCGCCACAAGCGCCACAGCGCCGCGACGCGCGCCGCGGTCAAAGTCTGGGGCCTGGAGACGCAGTGCGCCGATCCCGCCGCACACTCGCCGGCGCTGACCGGCGTGCGCGTGCCGGATGGACACGACGCCGACGCCTTCCGCAAGGTGGTGCTCGAAAACTTCGACATGTCGCTCGGCACGGGCCTGAACAAGGTCAAGGGCAAGGTGTTCCGCATCGGCCATATCGGCCATTTCAACGACCTGATGCTGATGGGCACGCTTGCCGGCGTCGAGATGGGCCTGGATCTTGCAAAGATTCCGCACCGGAGCGGCGGCGTATTGGCGGCCATGGACGTCCTGAAGGGACGCGACGCGGTGCCGATGGCCAAGGCGCAGGTGGCCTGAAGGCTCAGGTGGCCCGAACTAACCTAGAAAGTGAGCGCGCGATGAACGCACCGACGACGACCAACGAAGACCTGCTCTACTCCGTCCAGGACGGCATCGCGCGGATCACCTTCAACCGCCCCCAGGCGCGCAACGCAATGACCTTCGCCATGTATGACCGCATGGCGGAGATCTGCCAGGAGATCAACGCCGATCGCTCGATCAAGGCGCTGATCCTGACCGGCGCCGGCGACAAGGCGTTTGCCTCCGGCACCGATATTTCTCAATTCCGCGCCTTCAAGACCGCGCAGGACGCGCTCGACTACGAGGCCCGCATCGACCGCGTGCTCGGCACGCTCGAGCAGTGCCGTGTGCCCGTGATCGCGGCGATCGCGGGAGCCTGCACCGGCGGCGGCGCCGGCATCGCGGCCTGCTGCGACCTTCGCATCGGTACCGAAACCACGCGCATCGGCTTTCCGATCGCACGCACGCTCGGCAACTGCCTGTCGATGTCGAACATCAGCCGCGTCGTCTCGCTGGTAGGACCTGCCCGGACCAAGGATCTGATCTTCAAGGCGCGCCTCGTCGAGGCGCAGGAAGCGCTGTCGCTCGGCCTGCTCAACGAGGTCGTGCCCGACGTCGAGACGCTGCAGCGCCGTGCCGACGAGACCGCCAAGCTGGTCGCAAGCCATGCGCCGCTCACGCTTGAAGCGACCAAGGAGGCGGTGCGCCGCATCCGCCGCACGCTGTCGCGCGAAGAGGGCGAGGATTTGATCCTCAAGGCCTATATGAGCGAAGATTTCCGCGAGGGTATGGACGCCTTCCTCAACAAGCGCACGCCGAACTGGAAGGGCAAGTAGCGCGCAACACTACGTCCCCACGCCTCGATCACTCAACTCGCGGCCGCGGGACCGCCGAGGCACCGACCTTGCAAGCGACGAGGTCAACCCGGCCAGAAATAGCCCCGGCGCAAAAGCAATTGTTCGCTCAGCCAGCCGATCCAAATAGCTGGCGCCATAAAAAGTCCGAAGGGCAGGAATGCCGTACCTCGCAGTGACCGCCGTCGCACCACAGCATTGGCTGTGTAGGTGGCAATCGCTGAAAGTGCTGCCAATTCGATGACCGCAGCCGCCGTTGGGAGTTCGAGCCAGGCACCGGCAACCGCCGCAAGCTTGACGTCCCCAAGTCCCAAACCGTCCCGGCCTCGCCAGTGGCGGTAGAACAACAAGAGAAGAAACAACGGCAGACTTACCGCTGAGGCGCGAAAGACAAGCCACAGCATGGATGATAAACTGGCATTGGGTAAGATTGCTCCGCGCAACAAAGCAATTCCGAAAGCTGCGGCGGTCAGCTCGTTTGGAATGAGGTAGTGGCGGGCGTCATTGCAGGCGATGCCGAGCATTAGGGCGGCGAGGTACGCACCTAACAGCCCATCCACGCCCGGCGTGATCATGAGGCTTGTGACAACGACCACGAGTACGACAACAGCGAATACCAAGGCGCTTTGGATTACCTTCGGTTTTCCTCCAGTGGAATTCTGATTGAAATAGAACATGGGCTCTCGGCATCATGTTGAAGCAACTGGAGACCGGTGATCATATCGGTTGAATCCGGCATGCCGCCCCATCCGTCCGATGGTCTCGCGGACTTTGTGCCATAAAGCTGTGACAAATCATCTCTCACCGCCAAAGAGCAGGCAATTCCCGAACGATCGCAGGGGCAAACCCGAACTGCAGCGTTGATGGCTCGACTTCTATTCCAGTCTCGAGATTTCGGCGGTCGTGCTTGCAATCGATCTCATTCCAAAGTCATAAGCGGAGCGGCGCCGGCCCGGCTTGAACTGGCCGGCATTCGCCCGCACAATGCAATTCGCATTACTTCGCGAATTGCCAATCCGAACAAGAACATAGGCAAAAACTTGGGGAAGACGCGCGTGGGACATGGAATGAAGGCCGCGGTCGTGCTGGCGGCTACGCTTTGCAGCGCGCCGGCCTTGGCCGGCTGGGAGCCGACCAAGCCCGTCGAGATCGTGGTGGCCGCCGGCGCGGGCGGCGCCTCCGACCAGATGGCGCGGATGATGCAGGCCGCCATTCAGAAGAACAATCTGATGAAGCAGCCGATCGTCGTCTCGCTCAAGGGCGGCGCCTCGGGCGCGGAAGCGCTGATGTACATGAAGTCCAGCGAAGGCGACCCGAACAAGGTGCTGATCGCCTATTCGCTGATCTACATGCTGCCGCTGTCGGCGAAGATCCCGTTCAACTGGCGCGAGCTGACGCCGGTCTCGGTGATCGCGCTCGACCAGTTCGTGCTGTGGGACAACAGCGCAGGTCCGAAGACGGTGAAGGAATTCGTCGCGGCCGCGAAGGCGGCGAGTTCGCCGTTCAAGATGGGCGGCACCGGCTCCAAGCGCGAGGATCACGTGCTGACCGTCTTCCTCGAGCAGAAGACCGGTGCGAAATTCTCCTATCTGCCCTACAAATCCGGCGGCGAGGCCGCGACCCAGCTCGTCGGCAACCACACCGAATCCAACGTCAACAACCCGAGCGAAAATCTCGAAGTCTGGCGTGCCGGCCAGGTGCGCCCGCTCTGCGTGTTCGACAAGGAGCGCATCTCCTACACCAGCAAGGTGACGGACACGCAATCCTGGGCCGACATCCCGACCTGCAAGGAGGAGGGCGTCGACGTCCAGTATCTGATGCTGCGCGCGATGTTCCTGCCCGGCAAGGTCACGCCAGAGCAGCAGGCGTTCTATGTCGATCTGTTCCACAAGGTGACGCAGACCGCGGAATACAAGGACTACATGGAAAAGCAGGCGCTGAAGCCGATATTCCTCACCGGCAAGGACATGGTGCAATTCCTCGAGGAGGACGACGCCACCAACAAGTCGCTGATGACGGAAGCCGGATTCGTCGCGAAATAGCCGTCTCTCTTCTCCCTCTCCCCGTTCTTACGGGGAGAGGGAGGGGGTGAGGGGCTCCCTCCCCGAAGAGAGTGGCAGACGGACTCGCGGAGAGTCCCCCTCACCCGGCGCTTCGGCGCTCAAGAAAACGGCCGCCGACGCGGCCTCTGCCTCTCCCCGCAAGCGGGGCGAGGTGACATCACTCCCGGCTTTTGCAAAGCAGCTCATGTCCCAAACCGATCTTGAAATCGTCGTCGACGATCCGACCGCGCCTGAAGACGACTCACCCTCCGTCGTCTCCTCCGGCACGATCGAGATATTCGTCTGCCTGCTGTTGCTCGCGTTGGCCGCAACGCTCGGCTATGACAATTGGCGCACCGGCGCCTCCTGGGATTCGACCGGGCCGGAGCCCGGCTATTTCCCGTTCTATCTCTCCGTCATCCTCGGCGGCGGCAGCCTCTATGGCCTGATTGCGGCCTTCGTGGCGCACCGCGCTGCATCCGAAAGCTTCGTCACGCGTGCGCAAGCGCGCCGTGTGATGGCGGTGTTCGTGCCGACGCTGCTGTTCTGCCTGGTGATGCAGTTCCTCGGCCTCTACGTCGCGAGCTTCCTCCTGATCGCGGGATTCATGCGGCTCGTCGGCAAGATCGCGCTGTGGAAGTCGCTGCTCACTGCCTTCCTGTTCACGGCGATCATGTTCGTCACCTTCGACGTCGCCTTCGACGTCATCATGCCGAAGGGGCCGCTCGAAGCGGCCTTCGGCTACTAGGCGCTCACGATGGAAGCTTTCGGTCTCTTGCTTCATGGCTTCGCCGTCCTGCTGACGTGGAAGACGCTCGTGCTGATGATGGTCGGGCTGGTGCTCGGCATCTTCGTCGGCGTGCTGCCCGGGCTCGGCGGCCCCAACGGCGTTGCGATCCTGCTGCCGCTCACCTTCACGATGGATCCCACCTCGGCAATCGTGATGCTGTCCTGCATCTACTGGGGTGCGCTGTTCGGCGGCGCCATCACCTCGATCCTGTTCAACATCCCCGGCGAAGCCTGGTCGGTCGCGACCACCTTCGACGGTTATCCGATGGCGCAGCAGGGCAGGGCGGCGGAAGCGCTGACCGCGGCGTTCACGTCCTCCTTCATCGGCTCGCTGGTCGCGGTGCTGTTGATCACCTTCCTCGCGCCGATGATCTCGTCCTTTGCGTTGAAGTTCGGTCCGCCCGAGTTCTTCGCGGTGTATCTGCTGACCTTCTGCTCCTTCGTCGGCCTTGGGCGCGAAGCCAAGCACAAGACGGTCATCTCGATGTCGCTCGGCCTTCTGCTCGCCGGCGTCGGCATGGACACGGTGTCGGGCAATCTGCGCATGACCTTCGGCTCGTCAGAGCTCTTGCGCGGCATCAACTTCCTCGTTGCCGTCATCGGCCTGTTCGGCATCAGCGAGATCCTGCTGACGATGGAGGAGCGGCTCGCGCTGCGTGGACACGCGGCAAGCATTTCGCTCCGCGTCGTGCTCGGCGTCTGGAAGGACCTGCCGAAATACTGGGTGACGCTGCTGCGTTCCTCCTTCATCGGCTGCTGGCTCGGCATCACCCCGGGCGGCGCGATCGCGGCCTCCTTCATGGGTTACAACCTTGCAAAACGCTTCGCCAAGGATCCCGAGAGCTTTGGCAAGGGCCGCATCGAGGGCGTGTTCGCACCTGAAACGGCGGCGCATGCCTCCGGCACCTCGGCGCTGCTTCCGATGCTGGCGCTCGGCATTCCTGGTTCCGGCACGGCCGCGATCCTGCTCGGCGGGTTGATGGTGTGGGGACTCAATCCGGGCCCGCTGCTGTTCGTGGAGCACAAGGACTTCGTCTGGGGCCTGATCGCCTCGATGTATCTCGGCAATGTCGTCGGCCTCGTGCTGGTGCTGACGACGGTGCCGATCTTCGCCTCGATCCTGCGGGTGCCGTTCGCCGCGGTGGCGCCGATGATCGTGGTGTCCTGCGCGATCGGCGCCTATGCGATCCAGAACGCGATGTTCGACATCTGGCTGATGCTGGGCTTCGGCGTCGTCGGCTACGTTTTCAAGAAGATCGGCATCCCGCTCGCGCCGTTCACCCTGGCGCTCGTGCTCGGCAACCGCGCCGAGGATGCCTTCCGCCTGTCGATGATCGGGTCCGGCGGCAACCTCAAGGTGTTCTGGTCGAACGGCCTGGTCGGCTCGATCACAACCTTGGCGATCGTGCTGTTGTTTTGGCCTGTGATCGACCGCTTGCTGCGCTGCGTCGGATGGCCGCGGCAGACGAAGCCTGCCGCTTGAGCCAAGCGGATTGGAAACTGGAACGCTGAACGTCGTGAACACCACGGTTCGGGATATGGGAGGCAGCGGCTTTACGATTGCAAGCGCGGCTGCGGGCTTGATCAAGGCGACGCTCAGCAACGTCAAGGTGATCAACGCGACCAGCGGTATCGGCGTGGGTGCCGGCGCCGCCGTTCACCTCAGCAATTCGGTCGTGTCAAGCAACTCGGTTGCCGGCATTGCCATCTCGGGCGGCGGCATTAACATTTGACGCCACGACGATTTCCTTCAACACGTCGGCATCAAGCAAGTCGGCGGATCGGTCAACCTGTCCAACAACGACCTTTCGTTCAACAGCACTGGCGTGTCCGGCACGGTCAGCTCGCATTCGAACAATCGCTTCACGAACAACGGTGCCGGCGGAACGATCACGCCAATCGGCAGCACGACCAATCCGACCGGATTGCAGTAACAACGAGAATCGCATCGGCACAGCGATGACGTGAAATGCAAAAGCCCCGGCTCGCCGGGGCTTTTGGTGTTTGCAGCGTTTCCCGTCCCGGTGCGATACGGGCTGTCGCCTTGAGCCGGCTCGATCAGGACTGAGCGAAGCTGCCGCCGTTCAAAATCGAGAGAGCGAAGCTGGCGAAAATTTGCTGAGCGCATCCCTGATCTGGCGCTCAGTATCTGCGGTGGTCCTCCTGATCGCGGTGACGATGAATCGAAAGCCCGGCGGTGACGCCGGGCTTTCGTTATTTCATCGTGAAACGGTCAGAGCCTGTGACGCTTCCCGCGCTTGTCAGCGACGCTCATCAGCACCAGGATACAAGCGTAGATAGAACTTCATAGATCTGTTCTTTTTTGAGGACATAATGGCTGTTGAGCATTATCGAGCCCGGAAGGGCGAGGAGATTTCACACGCGGCCGCCGCTGTAGCTGCCGGAGGCTACACGATCGAAGTTCGGTTCCTGGGCGGGCTGACGCCTAAGCAGAAGGCCGCCTTCAAGCTTGCTGCAAACCGCTGGACACACGCGATCGTCGGCGATCTGCCTGATGTCACGGTCGGCGGCGAGAGGATCAACAATCTGCGTATCACGGCGCAGGGCACCGAAATCGACGGCCCCGGGAGGATTCTCGGTCAGGCGGGACCGAACCGCTTGCGCCCGCAGAATGCCGGAGCCGCTGCTTTCCTGCCGGCGACAGGCGACATGCAATTCGATACGGCCGACCTCGCGGCGATGGAGGCGGACGGCACCCTGAACGACGTCATCACGCACGAGATGGGGCACGTGATCGGCATCGGCACGATCTGGACGAACAAGAAATTGCTGAAGAGGGTCGACCGCAACAATCCGGCATTCGACGGCCCCAACGCCATGCGCGAATACGGCAAGCTCCGTGGTTCCGCGGGGCCGCTGCCTGTTCCCGTCGAAAACACCGGCGGGGAGGGGACGGTGGACTCGCATTGGCGCGACACCGTGTTCGGCGCGGAGCTGATGACCGGCTTCGTCAATCAGGACGGCAATCCGATGAGCCGGGTGACGATCGCAAGCTTGCAGGATCTCGGCTATCAGGTGAACATGGACGCTGCCCAGCCGTATCAGCTGCCTGATCATCTCCATATGGCTGAGGCGGGGCTCGTTGCCGCGCATGCTGAAAAGGCAAGAGGCATCGTGCTCCCGCGGATTCCGATCACGTTGCCCGAGGAGAGCCTTGCCCCCTAAGGCCAACTCTTTGCCAAGCAAGGCTCCTCAGCAATTCAGGGGTACAGGATCATGGAGGGCATGAAGCGACCGGAAGCAATCGTGCTTCCAGATTCGTCACTGATCCCGTCGGACTGCCTGATCTCGCCGCCGCCCAACCAGTTCACCCACGAGGTGGCGAGATCGCAGCCTTTCTATGCCTCGCAGGGCGCGCCGAGCGACCCACCGACCGGACAGTTCGAGGCGGGAGCCAAGGTCGTGCTGCTCTACCATGACGGCGGAGAGCTTTGTCGTGTCGTCGATGCTGCCGGCCGCTATGTCGGCACGCGCTTCGACGGTTTGCGCAAGATCTAGATGGTTGTGTAAGCCGTCAATGCGCGGCCAATGGTGATCACCGCGGCGATCCGGGTCCGAAACGCCGGCTGTCGAGACGCGGCCGTTCTTCACACCACCTTGGCGTTCCGGAGCGTCGCGATCTCGTCTGCGCTGAGGCCGAACTCCTTCAAGATCTCGTCGGTCTGCTCGCCGAATTCCGGCGGCCGCGCCACCATCTTGCTCGGCGTGCGCGACAGCGTGACGGGTTGGCCGACCAGTCGAATGTGGCGGTCCTCGTCGTTCGGCACGTCCTGCGCGATGCCGAGATGTTTGACCTGCGCGTCCTCGAACATCTGATCAATGGCGTAGATCGGTCCGCAGGGCACGCCGGCGTCGTTGAACTCGCGGACCCAGGTCTCGGTCGACTTCGTCACCGTGCGCTCCTCGATCTTGGCGTTGAGCGCGTCGCGGTTCTTGGAGCGGGCAGGGGCGGTCGCATAATCAGGGTGGCTGTAGAGCTCCGGCGCGCCGATCGCCTGCGCGCAACGCTCCCAGATCCGTCCGCCCGTGGTGGCGATGTTGATGTAGCCGTCCGAGGTCTTGAACACGCCGGTCGGGATGCTGGTCGGATGGTTGTTGCCGGCCTGCTTGGCGACTTCCTTCTCCATCAGCCAGCGCGCGGCCTGGAAGTCGAGCATGAAGATCTGCGCTTGCAGCAGCGAGGTCTGCACCCACTGGCCCTTGCCAGACACCTCGCGCTCGAGCAGCGCGGTGAGGATGCCCATGGCGCAGAACAGGCCGGCCGTGAGGTCGGCGACGGGAATGCCGACCCGCATCGGCCCTTCGCCCGGCGCGCCGGTGATCGACATCAGCCCGCCCATGCCCTGGGCGATCTGATCGAAGCCGGGGCGCTTGTGATAGGGGCCATCCTGTCCGAAGCCGGAGATGCTGCCATAGACGATGCGCGGATTGATCTCGCGCAGGCTCTCATAGTCGATGCCGAGCTTCTTCTTCACGTCGGGACGGAAATTCTCGACCACGACGTCGGCCTTGGCGGCAAGGCGCTTGAACACGGCGAGCCCGCGCTCGTCCTTCAGGTTCAGCGTCATCGCCCGCTTGTTACGGTGCAAGTTCTGGAAGTCGGACCCCCGCCGCGGCCCGCCCGGCTGCTCGCCGCCGGAATCCTCGGTCAGCGCGTCGATCTTGACGACATTGGCGCCCCAGTCCGCGAGCTGCCGCACGCAGGTGGGCCCGGACCGGACGCGGGTCAGATCGAGCACGGTGAAGCGCGACAGGGCTTCCGAGGCATGCGGAAAAGGCATCGTGAAAGGCTCCGGGTCAGATTGCGGAGCCACCATAGTGCCGAAACATCATGCGGCAAGTCTGCGCCGGCGCGGATGTCGCCTGTCAAAATGCAGTGCTTGGTGCGGTTTGCTGCGCTGCATGAAGGGATCAGCGCGACAGGCGCTTCAGCTCGGCGCGCGCTTGCTCGGCCTGCGGATCATCGCCGTGCCGCGCAAGGAAGAGCTCGAACGCCTCCCGCGTTCCCTTCCGGCGGGCGGCTTCGTATTCCTCCGCCACCGCCGCGGAGGGATCGCGGGCCATGGGCATGGAGGGGGCGCGTCCCGCCTTGTCCTTGGCGCTGTCGTCCGCCTTGGCTTTCCCGACCATGACAGGCTGTTCTCCGATAGGCAGACGATCCGGCCCGGCGAGCACCGCCAGGGCACCGATCAGTCCGGCTGACAATGGGCCGAGTTTCATCACTTCCCTTACAAAACACAGTCGCAGGCGGAACCCGCAATCTGTCTTCGGCACCGTATGACTACGGAATTTGACGGCTAATGCAGCCTTACGGAAGGGGCCAGCATGGACACCAAGTTTAAGACAAACGTTTACCCCCGGAGCTAGAATCAGCCGCCAGCGCCCGGAATCACGCGCGACGCGTCGCCCCGGAGAGTCCATTGACCACGTCTGTCACCATTAGTGCCACCAACAACGCCGAGATCGATGGCCTGCTGTCGGGCTCCAAATGGTCCGGCGCGATCACCTACAGCTTTCCCGACGCGCCTGGTGGCGACTACGTGAATCCATACACGGGCGGCAACAGCGAGCCGACGACCTCAGGCTTTGCTTTAGCGCCCGGCGTCGGGCGCTGGAATGGGCGCCGAGCCGCGAGCATCGAGCCTCCGGCGTCTCGCCCTCCGCGACCTCAAAACAAAAAAGTCGAAAACAACCCCATGCACAGTAGCCGGGGACCGTCGGCGCGGCGCCTCAGGCCGGCGCCGGAACGACGATTTGTCCTGATATCATCGTGCCTTGGTATATTTCGCCCGACGAATGGAATGCTCGGCGCGGTTGCTGCTCTGTTCGGGACGAATACCGGCCGCTCTGTTTGGCTGAAGAACCGATCTCCAGATCGAAACCGTTAGAAGTCCCGCTTCGGCTCCTCGGTGACATGAGAGGGAAACAACAGACCTGTGGGCGCCCGACCAATCGACCACGACCGGAAGCTGCCGGTTGATAGCCGATGGCGTTGCACGGCCTGATCGCGGCGCGATCGTTTGATAACATCGGTCATGATACATTTCTTTAATCCGAATGTTAATTTCGATCGCTAGAGACCCGCCTACCGTCCCAATTTGCGACCGAGTAGGAACAGGTAATCTTCTATGAGCAATGACGACATCGACCGCGCTGGAAACCATCGTTCCGGCAGCAACAATTCCACGCGCCAAATGATCGATCGCCGCGCGGTCCTCCAAGGCGCCGCCAGCCTTTCCGTGCTGGCGCTCGGCGCGGGCGCGGCAAAGGCGCAGACCAGCAGTCCGTCATTGACCAGCTTCTCGATGGCGGTGCTGCCCGACACGCAGTTCTATTCGCGTTACGCGACGACCGACGAAAGCCAGCAGTTTCAGAAGGCTTATGGCTCGACGCCGTACGACGCGCAGACTCAGTGGATCGCCGACAACGCCGCGAAATACGGCGTCCGCTTCGTCATCCATCTGGGTGACGTGGTCGACCAGCAGAATAGGCCGAACCAGTGGATCGTGGCCGACGCCGCGATGAAGAAGCTGGAAGATGCAAAGGTCCCCTATTCGATCCTTGCGGGTAACCATGACGTCGTCACCGACAACGACTACCATACCCCCTGGGATCAGAATTCGGGCACCGACGCCCAGCGCAGCCTCAACGCCGAGCCCTATTTGAAGTGGTTTCCGAGCACCCGCGCAGCGCAGCAGTCGACATTCCGCGAGCGAGACAGCAGCGGCTTCCACGAATACCACATCTTCCAGACGAACGGCGTGAAGTTCATGGTGCTCTCGCTGTCCTGGCGCATTTCGGACGGTGCGATCGCCTGGGCGCGCGACGTGATCGATCGCAACCCGACGCTGCCCGTCATTCTTTCCAACCACCAGCTGCTCAACATTGACAGCGACGGCCTGTCGCCGCTGGAGACCGATTACGGCAAGATGCTGTGGGACAAGCTGATCCGCGACAAGGATCAGATCTTCATGACGCTGAACGGCCATTACCATGGTGCGGCGTATCTCTCCAAGATCAACGATTTCGGCAATCCGGTTCACCAGATGGTGGTCGACTATCAGATGGATTATCAGGGCGGCAACGCCATGATGCGGCTCTACGAAATCGACCTCACCAACAACAAGATCGATGTGATGTCGTTCTCGCCCTGGGTGGTGCAGAAGCCGAAGAACACGCTCAACCAGTTCGATCACGCCGAACTGACGGCGTCGAACAACAGCTTCTCGATTCCGATCAATTTCAAGAGCCGATTCGCTCGGTTCACGCGCTTCAGTCCGAGCAAGGTGCTGACCGGACCCGCAATCATTCCGTCCGTGCGCGCCGACTTGCTCGCCGGTTATGTCGATCCGCCGACGCCGGAAGTCGTGCTGCCCGCGGATACCGAGGACTACCCGCATGTCGCCGATACCGTGGCGCACTGGCGCGCGCCCTCCACGGTCGTCGAGGGGCAGGTCGTTCCGATCGGCGGGATCCTGCCTGACGTCGCCGGCGGCAACAATCTGATGCGTGCGGCGCTCGTCGCGTCCGCCCAGCTCGGCGACGTCGTTTGGACGACGGATAAGCACCGTCTGTCCTCCGCCGCGGGCAGCGTGGTGTTTCTCAACACCGACAATACGGCCGGTCGCCTCAACGCCTTCCTGACGGCGTCAGCCGCCTCGCTCAACGGCCGCAGCTTCTGGAACGGCTACACGGTCGAGGCCTTTGTGAAGATCCCGGCCGGCTGGACCGCAAACCTGCACAAATGGGGCAATATCCTCGGTCGCGTGGGTAACCGCGGCAACGTTCCCGGCGGCTATCAAGGCGGCGATCCGGAGGCGTCGAGCGTCCTGTTCGCCATCTCGAACCTGCGCGAAGTGCAGTGGGAAGTGGTGCCGGCTTCCGTTTCGCACTACGCACAGACCAACTGGTCGGGCGAGATCATCCGCGATAGCTGGTATCATATCGCGATCGTCAACGATCCGGCAACCCTCACCACCACCCTGTACATCGACGGCGCGCCGGTATTGCGCAACGTCGGCAATGCGGCGATCGGCATGCGCTCGCAGAGCACGCCTCAGCCCTGGATCCTCGGCGCCGGCTGGTGGAACGGCGTGCTGTCCGACGGCTTCTTCGGTGCGGTCGGAGAGATCCGCATGGTCTACCGTCCGATCGGTCGCGACCAATGGCTGACCGCGCGCCGAACCTGACCTGACCGCGTCCAGGCGACGCGATCATTGACGCAGACACAGTGGAGCTCGTTTGCAACGAGCTCCACATTTTTTTGGCCGCATGTCCAAATGCGGCAACGATCGCGCCGCCGTTGTCAGAGCGTTGTCGCGCGAAGTTTTGCACACCTCGGATGCAATCGGCCCCATGATCACTTCATTCACACAATACATAACATACTATCAAATTTATGATATACTGCGATGCAATACGGACGCTCTCACAACCTCTTGCCCATAGGCCAGCGGACGACATCCGTGGCCGGCACAGTTTGAATGAAAGCGATCCAGAACTATGGCTGCTCCCGTTGTAAAAGTCGGCTCCGAATTCTCCGTGAACACCAATACGACCGGCGGCCAGGAGGCGCCGACCGTCACCGGGCTCGCCAATGGCGGCTTCGTGGTCACTTGGGATGACGCCAGCGGAACGCTGGGCGATGCCAGCGGCACCAGCATCAAGGCGCAGGTCTACGCGGCCGACGGCAGCAAGGTCGGTTCGGAATTCCGCGTCAACACCGAGACCGCCGACGGCCAGCTCGCACCGGTGATCACGGGCCTTTCCAATGGCGGCTTCGTCGTCACCTGGTTCGACAACAGCCAGACGCTCGGCGACAGCGAGGGCACCAGCATCAAGGCACAGGTGTTTTCGGCCAATGGCACGCCGGTCGGGTCGGAAACCCTCGTCAACAGCTCGACGTCCTATTCGCAGTTCGCGCCGACCGTCACGGGTCTTTCCAATGGCGGCTTCGCCGTCACCTGGACCGACGACAGCGGCGAGGGCGGCGACGACGACGGCACCAGCATCAAGGCGCAGCTGTTCGCGGCCGACGGCGGCAAGGTCGGCCCGGAATTCCTCGTCAATACCGAGACCGGCGGCAGCCAGGACAACGCAACCATCACGGGGCTGGCCAATGGCGGGTTTGTGGTGACCTGGGAAGATCTCAGCGGAACGCTCGGCGATGACGATGCGACCAGCGTCAAGGCGCAGATGTTTGCGGCTGACGGCAGCAAGGTCGGCAGCGAATTCCTGGTCAACACCGCGACCGCCTCCGACCAGCTCAAGCCAACCATCTCGGCGCTGCCCAATGGCGGCTTCGTCGTGACCTGGTACGATTTCAGCCAGACCGGCGGCGACAGCAGCGGCAGCAGCATCAAGGCGCAGATCTATGCGGCCGATGGCAGCAAGGTCGGCAGCGAATTCCGCGTCAACACCACGACGGTCAACTCGCAGTTCACGCCGACGGTGACGGCGCTCAGCAACGGTGATTTCGCCACCGCCTGGCAGGACTGGAGCGGTGCCGGCGGGGATGCCAGCGGCGGCAGCATCAAGCTGCAGGTGTTCACTGCGGATGGTCGGAAGGTCGGGGCTGAATTGCTGGTCAACACCAGCACGGCATCCAATCAGTTGCATCCCTCGATCGCCGCTTATGCCGACGGTCGCTTCGTCGTCACCTGGCAGGATGCCAACGGAACCGACGTCAAGGCGCAGGTATTCTCGGTCGATACCGTGAAGCCGGTGCCGGTCCTGTCGGCCGTGACGTCCACAAGCCCGTGGGTTGCGGTGCTCGCCGGTTCGGTCGACGTTGACGCCGCCGGCCAGACCCTCACGCTACGCGACGGTACGTCGCAAAGCGGCGGCTGGAGCACGACGGCGACCGTCGACGGCAGCGGCGCCTGGAGCGCCGAATTGTCTTGGGACCAGTTCAACACCGCCATCGATCTCGTCGTCACCGACGCGGCCGGCAACACCGGTGTCTCGAACTACGTTTATGGCACCGCCAGCGGCCGGACTTTCGGCGCGGGTAGCCATCAATACATCTACGGCACGGCGACCAATTACGTCGTCGGGAACGGCGCGGAGCAGCACGTCTATGCCGGTGGAACGGCCATCGGCACGACCCTGAACGCTGGCAGCATGCAGATCAACTGGGGTACGGAGCACGATACTGCCGTGACTTACGGCGCTTTGGAATATGTCTATGGCATCGCCACCGGTTCGACGATCGCCGGCCGGCAAGTGATCGGAGCCGGCGGCACGGCCAGCACGACGCTGATCGTCGCCGGAGGCGAGCAGGACATCTACGGCGGTGGCACGGCAACCGGCACCACCATCCAAGGCGGGTTACAGGCCGTCTACGGCACGGTCGACCAGACCGTGATCGGCAGCGGCGGCGTGCAAATGGTCCACGGCACGGCTTCGCACACCGCTGTCAACGATGGCGGCGAGCAGCGCGTCTATGGGAGCGGAACAGCCATTGGCACCACGCTGAACGCTGGCAGCATGCAGATCGACTGGGGCAGCGCCACCGGCACGACCATTAACGGTGGTATTCAGTACGTCTGGGGCACCGCGAGCGATACCACGATCGTCTCCGGTACGCAGCATGTCGGCGCCGGTGGCAGCGCCAGCGGCACCACCATCGGCGCACACGGCCTCGAATACGTCTACACCGGCGGAACGCTCACCGACGTCACCTTCGGCGGGGGATCTGCGAGGCTGGTGCTTGAGCAGTCGTCGGCCTTCAGCGGGACGATCGCCGGCTGGCAGGATGGCGTGGAGCTCGATCTTGGTGACATCGCCTTCGGCGAAACCACCTCGCTTGGCTATGCGGCAAACGCCGAGAACACAGGTGGCACGCTGACGATCACCGACGGCGCTCATACGGCGTCGCTGCACCTGCTTGGTCAATACAGCGCCGCGGACTTTGCGCTCGCTGCGGACGGCCATGGCGGTTCGATCATCACCAATCCGGTGGATCAGTCCCAGGCACAGCTTTCCATCTCGCACGCGGCGTAAGCTGAGGGCGAAGCCAAGGCGGATCCGCTCGGGCAAACGGAATCAGATCAAAGGGGCATGCCTCATTGGCGCGCCCCTTTGGATTCTCCGCTGTTCATTCTGGGAGAACGGCAGTCGCCGCCGTTGCGACGGCTGCCACCTTGGGTTGTTGGGGCCGTAGACCCCAGAGCGTAGTGTCTGCCGGCGTGCGGCCAGCAGGCGTCAAGCTGGATGCAACGGAATTGTCGTATAGCGACGCGGCGACGCAATGGGCCAGCAAGCGATCGCTAAATCTGAAAGAGGCTTTGGCCTGTCGGCACCAGTCGGGCGTTCGACACGCTTTCGCATTTTACCAATCGGTGAACCTGCCCACATGCCTTGCCTCAGCCCGGCCAGCCGCCGAGCCAGTTGGTGTACCAGCGTTCGCCCGGCCAACCGACCCAGATTGCGGGGGTGAGGAAAAGCCCGAGCGGCAGGAAGGCCGTGCCGCGGAGCCGCTCCTTTCGCAGGGCAGCATTGGTGAGATAGGCGGCGATCGCAGCCAGCGCCGCAAGCTCGATCACTGCGACCATGGTCGCGAGATCGAGTCAGACGCTGCACACCGCGGCGAGCTTGACGTCGCCGAGCCCGACGCGACCGCGCCAGCGCCGATAGAACGCCATCAGGAGCGGGAGCGGCAGCGCCACGGCGGCCGCGCGGGCCACCGGCCAAGCAGGGCCGCGACGCCGATATCAGGCGCGAATGCGCCGGCGCGGAGCAAAGCGAGCGCGAACGCCGCGGCCGTCAGCTCATTCGGAATGAGGTAGTGGCGGGCATCGTTCGCTGCGATTGCGAGCATCAAGGCGGCGAGGTAGGCGCCGTACAGGCCTTCCGCGCCCGGTACCGTGATGAGACTCGCGAAAACACCCAGCGGCAGGGCGATGCTGAGTGCGAGCGCAGGGCCCGTCTCCTCGGGCGCAGCCTGATCGGTGGTGATGGTGGCGCTGCCGGCGGTGGCGGAGCCAGCGAAGATCAGCGAGCCGCTGTTGGAGATCGTCGCCGTGCCTGCGGTGGCCGATGTGTTGGACGAGAGGAAGCCAGTGGCGGCATTGGCGATGTTGGCGTTGTTGGCCGAGCTCGCGTCGTTGAAGTTCATCACGATGTTGTTCGTGATCGTCGCAGTGCCGGCGTTGCTGCTGCCGTTGAACTCGACATCGCCGTTGTTGGTGATGTTGGCCGAGCCCGCGGTGCTGGTGTCGTTGAAGATCATCGCGCCGGCGGAGACGTTGTACGTCACGACATTGCTGCCACCGCTCGCGCTGCTCGAATTCGTGAACACCATGCTGGAGCTGACGTTGAACGTCTGGACATTGGTCGAATTGTTCGAGATGCCGGCGCCGTTCACCACGAAAATGTCGTTGGTGTTGACAGTATAGGCTTGCGCACTGGGTGCGGCGGTGAACACCACGGCGCCGATGTTGATGACACCGTTGCTGTCGACCGTGTTCGAGCCGGTGTTGGTAAAGGTGGCGGTGCCGTCCGGTACGTCCGGATTTGACGTCCAATTCGTGCCGTCCGTCCATTCGGTGGTGGCGCCGGTCCAGGTGCCATCGGCGGCATGCGCGGCGACCACGCCGAGCGCGGTGGTGGCGAGCAGGGTCGCCAGCGAGTGCCGAAGGAGGGATCCCAGCCCGTATCCGGCCCCCTTGCGCCCCATCGTCGGTCCAGCCATCGGTAGTCCCAAATCGAAAAACGAAATCATCGAAAAATACGGAACTCGAGCGTGTGGTGGAGCCGTGCGCCTGCGCCATAGTCTAATGGCATCGCAGCGGCGGGCAACGAAGGGAGGTCTATTTGCGCCGGGTTCTTGCCCGTTCCGCGTGCAATTTCAACGAGCGTGGCCGTGGGCAAAACTCTCACACGTTGCAACATGCGAGGCAGGAAGCTCACGGATCGCAGTCCGGCTTGGGATCAAAACGGTGCCGGTTGATGGCGAGGCGCATCGGAACTAGTCTGGAGGGCGAGGCTTGCCGCGTGCTGGCGTGACAACCATTCGCAAGGGAATTTCGATGTCCGGGGGCTGAGACCGACGGGATTGGCCATGCTGTGCGCGGCCGCCGCGTCATGCTGGATCTTGAGCATGATCCTGGGCATTGCCGAGACCGCGGCTGCCACCTCGTGGCGCATGGACATCCTGTCCGACGATGCCGCGCCCAGCGCCGCCGAAAGCGTCGATGTCGGCGCCATGCGGCCGATCGCGCGGCCGTCGCAGACTGCGAGCAAGCCGATCCCCCGCGGCAATCCGCTGTGGTCGGTGCCGTTCTCGGCGCTGACCGTCACCCAGGAGCGCCCGATCTTCTCGGCGTCGCGCCGGCCGCCGCCCCGCGCCGTTGCCGCGGCTCCGGTGGAAGAGGCGCAGCCGCCTCCGCCGCCCGTGCCGGTCGAGGCGCCGCCGCCATTGCTGCTGGTCGGCGCCGTGGTCGGCGAGGGCGACACAATCGCGATCTTCCTCAATCGGTTCGACCAGAAGGTCGTGCGATTGCGGCAAGGCGAATCGCTCGGTGGCCGGTCGCTGACCGCGGTCGAGCCGCGCGAGGTGACGCTCAAGCTCGGCGAGCGCAGCGAGGTGCTGGGGCTGTAACGGCCGGATGCGGGCCCTCCGCCCCCGCGACGACCAATTCCGCGGGTGCGGAGAGCAAGCTGATCGTCCCGACCACGAACGGACCGTCATTTGCCCCGTTCACGCCCCGCTCGACGCCGAAAAACGGCGAGTCGGACGGCCTCTGAACCGCGCCTTTCCCGGATCGAACCACACGCCCGATAGGCCTGAAAGGGCAATCGAATCTGCCCCGAGCCGCCGGGCGGCTGCCGTTCTGCGAACCTATCGACATTCCGCGTGCTGGCTGCTAGCCCGGTTTCGCGATACCCAGGGGGAGCCCTGATCGGCGCGGTAGCGAAGGCGTTGCGGGGTGAAGGCCGGGTGGCTGGCATGGCGTTGGAAAAAAGACCGCCCGATCTGCTGGGGAACTCGGCGTGGAATGCGATGGCTTTCGTTGTGGCCGTGGTGCTGAACCTGGCCATCCTACCCTTCGTGATCGCCCGCCTCGGTCTTGCTGCGTTCGGTGTCGCGGGTCTGGTGACCGCCTGCATTGCGCCTGCGGTGGTATTCAGCAACGCGCTCGGACTGTCGACGGCGCGCGAGCTTGCGCTGCGACTGGAGCCATCCGACCGCGATGATGCGAGGCGCCTGTTTGCGACGGCGATCGCGGTCGCGACTGCTGCGGGCGGCCTGATCACCATTTTCTTTTGGGTTGCCGGAGCGCCGCTGGCGCGTCTCGGCTTTCATCTGGCAGGTCCCGCGGCCAACGATCTTGGACTGGCCTTCGCATTGGCCAGTGCGGGCTGGTTGTGCCAATGCGTATCGGCAGTCTTCGTGTCGCTGCTCACCGCGCGGCAGGACTATCGCCGGATTGCATCGATCGGCATTGTCAGCACGTTGATCTCGACACTTTCGATGCTGCTGTTCATCCCCGCCGCGCCCTCTGCCTCGACGTTCCTCGGCTGTCAGGCGCTCGGGTTTGCAACCGGTCTGCTGATGGCTCTGGTCTGGTCGCGCGGCATGGGTCAATGGCTCGCGCCGCCGGCGCTGCATCGCGAGGCGCTCGGCAAATTGGTTCGGCTGGGCGGTTGGCAAGTCGCCGCGCAGGGCGGTGCGCTGCTTGCGGGGCAGGCCGATCGATATCTGCTCGGCGTGCTGCTGCAGCCGCAATTCGTCGGCTTCTATGGCGTGGCGCAGCGCCTCCAGGAGGCTACCTATATCGGCATCCTCAAGGTCGGGGAGATCCTGTTTCCGTTCTTCAGCACGCTGCAGAAGGAGAGCGAGGATCGCAAGGTCGATCTGCTGTTCCGATCGTCGTGGATTCTGAACGTTCTGGCCGCAAGTGCTTTGGGCGCATTAATCCCAGTGGCCGGTCCGCTGCTGCATGTCTGGACCGGTGCCGAGGTCGCGGCCGAGGCTGCGCGGGTGCTCGTCGTATTGGCGATTGCCGGCATCCTCGGATCGAGTGCGAACGTGTTCGGCTTTTATCTGCTGGCGCAGGCACGCTCGCGCTCCAACGCGCTGATCGCGCTGGTTACCGGTGTCGTCACCCTCGTCACCAGTGCGATCGTCCTGCCAAGCTTCGGATGGCAGGCCGCAGGCTGGAGCGCGTGCGCCGGCATGATCGCGCAGATGGCGACTATCGTCGTGCTGTTGCGCCGCAGTTTCGATCGCTCCGGCATTTGGCCGCGCGTTATCCATTGCGTGCTTGTGCCGCTTGGCATCGGAATCGCGACGGCGCTGGCGCTGCGCTACGGTCTCGACCATGCACTGTTCCAGCTTGCACCGTCTTGGTGGTCCGTGGGTGTCGTCTCGTCGCTGACGGCTGTGATCATCTTTGTCGTCGAAGTTGCCGCGTCGCAGCTCGGCCCGTATCGAAATGCCTGCTGGCAGGACCTGCGGGCCATTGTCAGTCGCTTCGTGCCCCTGAAGGCCATCTAGGACATGTGCGGAATCGCCGGAATCGTCAATTTGCGCGGCAATGCGGTCGAGCCGGCCGACATCTCGCGGCTGACGAGCCTGATCGCGCATCGTGGTCCGTTTGGCGAAGGAACCTGGTTCAGCGCGGACCGGGCTCTCGCATTCGGTCACCGGCGCCTTGCGATCATCGATCCCGGCGACGGCGGCTATCAGCCGATGCAGTCGGCGGACGGCCGCTACGTCATTGTCTTCAACGGCGAGATCTACAATTTTCTCGAGTTGCGCCGTGAACTCGAGGCGCAAGGCGCGGTGTTCCGCAGCCAATCCGATACCGAAGTGATCCTGGCCGCCTGGGAAGCCTGGCGGGAAGACATGCTGCTGCGCTTCAACGGCATGTGGGCCCTGGCGATCTTCGACACGAGCACGCGCGAATTGTTCCTCGCGCGCGATCGCTTCGGCATCAAGCCGCTGCTCTATGCGATGTCGCCGGAGCGATTTGTTTTCGCCTCCGAGCAGCGGGCGCTGGTGCGCAGCGGATTGATCGATTCCTCCATCGATCTGGAGGTGGCGCGTCGGCTGTTGCTCGACGCCTTTGGGATCGAGGGAAGCGAACGAACCCTGTTTCGGCAGGTTCGCCGTCTACAGGCCGGTCATTGTATGTGGCTGCGTCAGGGCAAGGTCAATGTCCGGCGCTGGTGGCGGACGGTGGATCATCTGCCGGCGGTGCCGGCCACGGAAGCGGAACGCGTGGACCGTTTCCGCGAGCTGTTCCAGGATGCGGTGGCCCTGCGGATGCGCAGCGACGTGCCGATCGGCACGTGCCTGTCCGGAGGCTTCGATTCGTCAGCGGTGATCTGCACCATGGCCGCGCACGAACTGGCCGGGATGGGGCCGCGCGACAGTACGTCGTGGCGCCACGCCTTCGTCGCGACGTTCCCGGGGGCATTGAATGACGAGCGGCCGATGGCCGAGGAAGCTGCCGTGTGGGCCAAGGTCGAGCCCACCTTCCTCGAAATCGGGCAGGGCGATGCGTTGACGGATCTCGACCGGATTCTCGACGATCTCGACGACGTCTATATCGGCCTGCCCAGCGCGGTCTGGCTGATCTATCGGCAGTTGCGGCAAAACGACGTGACGGTGTCGCTCGACGGCCACGGGGCGGACGAGTTGATGGGAGCCTATTTGCAGGAAGGTCATGCGGCTGCGTTTCGGATCCGGAACGCGGCGGAAGATCTGGCTTCGCGATCGCCGCTGCTGCGTCGCGCCGTGGACTTCCTGCGTATGTTGGCCCTGAAGCGTCAGGGCGTCTATTTCCTGCGCGGCGGCCTGCGCGATCTCCCCACACCGCTTCCGCTGGTCGCCGAAGAGGATGTGCTGCCGCGTGCATGGGGTGGACTGAACCGGCGGCTCTACCGCATGTTTCACAGCACTGTGCTCCCCACCATCCTACGCAACTTCGATCGTCTCTCGATGGCCCACGGCATCGAGGTCCGTATGCCGTTCATGGATTGGCGGCTGGTGACTTACACCATGGCCCTTCCCGAAAGCAGCAAGTCGGCAGACGGCTATACCAAGGCTGTCGCCCGGCGTGCGATGGCCAAGCTGATGCCGGAGTCGATCCGAACCGCGCGCCGCAAGGTCGGCTTCAATTCGCCGATGCCCGAATGGTTGAACGGACCTTTGGCCGGCTGGACGGCAGACCTGCTCGACCGCGATGTGCCGGCCTTTGCCGAACTGGTGGATGAAGCGGCCTTGCGCAAAGCGGTCGGCCGCCTGACAGCGTCGAAGACGTGGGACTGGGAGACGGTCGGACGGATCTGGCCGTATCTGAACATGAAATGGATGTTGGCGAGGTACGCGTAAACGATGCGCCTGTTCCAGAATAGCTGCTTCTATCCTTCCTATCTGCCGCGGCTGAACATGCTTGCGGCAAAGGCGGTCAGCTTCGAAGAGCGTCGCGAGGTGTTTCTCAACGACCGCTTCGGCGCTTCACATTTCTTGAAGCCGGTGCTCGACGGATCGCCGGCGGCTTTCTTCACCAACGGGGACGACGTGGTCCTGCAGCGCCGCTGGGCGCGCGAGCAAGGCATGTCGGGTGAGCCGACGCTCGACGCCATCCTGCTTGCGCAGATCGAGCATCACACCACCGAGGTGTTCTACAACCTCGATCCCGTGCGCTATCCGAGCTCATTCGTCGCCAAGCTGCCGGGCTGCGTGAAGACGACGGTGTGCTGGCGTGCGGCACCGTCGGGAAATGCCGATTTCACGGCCTATGGCGCCGTGCTTGCAAACTTTCCTTCGATCCTCGACATCTGGCGCCGCAAGGGATGCCGGGGCGAACCGTTCTTTCCGGCGCATGATCCCGTGATGGACGAGTATGGCCACGGCGGGCGTCCGATCGACGTCCTCTTCGTCGGCGGTTACTCGCGGCACCATCGCGTGCGTGCCAGGACGCTGGAGCGGGTCGCACACTTGGCGGATACCCATCATGTCGTGTTTTGTCTCGATGCATCGCGCCTGACCAGGCTCGCCGAGAGCCTCATCGGACGGCTGCTGCCGCTGCGACAGCACCGGCGTCCCGATGCGATCGCAGCTATCGCCCGGCCGCCGGTGTTCGGGAGAGACCTCTATGAGCTCATCGGCTCGTCCAAGATTGTCCTGAATGGCGCGATCGACATGTCCGGCGAAGACCGCGGCAATATGCGGTGCTTCGAGGCTATGGGCTGCGGTGCTCTGCTCGTGTCCGACGCCGGAAGATACCCGGAGGGAATACAGGATGGCGTCACGATCGAAACCTATGGAACGCCGGAACACGCCGCCGAAGTGACCTCGCGAAGTCTGCAGGACTGGCCCCGGTCGGCCGAAATCGCCGCGCTCGGGCGGGCCCGCATCCGTGAGATTTACAGCAAGGATGCCCAGTGGAAAGAATTCGTGGAGCTCATAGGGCGCCTTTAGCGTGCTATAGCATTCCTCGGCTTGACTACGTGAATATCAACTTCCTGGTCGGATAAAGGACGGGAGCGTGGCTCCGTCGGAGGTGTCAATTGAGAATCCGAACACGATCGGCCGTGCTGTGTAAGAGCGTCTGCTGATGTCCTCCCTTTCGACGCTCGCGCGTCATTGTGCGCATGCCCTCGACGGCATCAACTTTGACTATATCGTCCAGCGCCTGATCGGACGGGCGACCTGCCGCTTGCATGGACGAGCGTTCCTGGCCCATACCGCGCGGATCCGGAACGCGTTAGGCGATAGCGACAGGATTGTCATTGGCGACCATTCCCACGTCAGGGGCGAGCTGATGGTGCTCGGTCACGGCGGTCGAATTACGATCGGCGAATGGTGCTATGTCGGGGGGGGCACGCGGATCTGGTCGGGAGCTTCGATCGACATCGGAAACCGCGTCCTGATTTCGCATTCCGTGAACATATTCGATAATCTCTCGCATCCGATCCGCGCGAGCGAACGGCACGAGCAGGTGAAGCAGATATTCACGCAGGGGCACCCGCGGAAGCTCTCTCTCGACGACCGCCCGATCAAGATTTGCGACGATGCGTGGATCGGTGCCTGCGCGATGGTCATGCGAGGCGTGACGATCGGTGAGGGTGGGATCGTCGCCGCGGGTGCAGTGGTCACCAAAGACGTTCCGGCCTATTGCATCGTGGCGGGCAATCCCGCCACCGTCATCAGGGAATTGGCGCCGGACGAGCGATGAAGGAGCACCAAATGACAACGAGGACCGGAATGTGCTCACCAGCCAATCGTCGGCCCGCAAGGTAGCGTCATGCTCATGTGGGTAACCGGCGCGAACGGGTTCATTGGCCGCCATCTCGTCCACGAGCTGGCGGGCAGCGGGCATGCGGTGCATGGCGTCGGTCATGGTGCCCTTGATCCGGCCGATGCGCGGGCGCTGGGCTTGCAGACCTGGATCAATGGCGAGGTCGACGCGGCCAACCTGAACGCGCTCGCCGCCGTGCATGGACTGCCGTCGCACGTCTTCCACCTCGCCGGCGGATCGTCCGTCGGATTGTCGATGGAGCGTCCGTTCGAGGACTTTTCGCGGACCGTAGCCAGCACCGCGCGCCTGCTTGAATGGCTTCGAAGCTTCGCGCCCACGAGCCGGCTGGTCGTAGCGTCGAGTGCTGCGGTCTACGGTGCCGATCACACCGGTCCAATTAGCGAAAGCGCGGTGCTTGTGCCGATGTCGCCCTACGGCCACCACAAGCGGATGATGGAGCAGCTGTGTCAAAGCTACGTCCAGAGTTTCGGCATTCGCTGCATGGTCGTACGATTGTTCTCGGTTTACGGTCCCAACCTTCGCAAGCAGCTGCTCTGGGATATCTGCTCGCGGCTGCGGAGCGAGCAGCGCACGCTCAATCTCGGAGGAACGGGCGCCGAGATCAGGGACTGGACCGACGTTCGCGACGTCGTTCGCTTGCTGGCGCGCGTCGCGGAAGCGCCATGGCAGAACGATTTTGGCGTGATCAATGGCGGCTCGGGGCGCGGCGTGAGCGTGGTCGAGATTGCCAATGGCCTGATCGGGCATTGGGGGAGCAGCACGGCCCTGCAGTTTTCCGGCGTCGCGCGCCCGGGCGATCCGACGAGCCTGCTGGCAGACAACGGGCGCGTGCTCGACATGAATTTCGATTGGCGCATTCCGCTGGAGCGGGGCCTCGCCGACTACGTTGAATGGTTCAGGGGCTAAGCCCGTGCCTGAGCGCGCGCCGGTGCGGATCGCATTCACCAACATTCCACGCCGCCTATGGGCTGGAGGCTACAACTATCAACGTAACCTGTTCGAGGCGCTCAGCAGGTACGCGCCGGGAGCGGTGACGCCCGTGCTGTTTGCCGGAACCGCTGACGATGCCGAGGAGATTGCGGCGCTGGCCGGTATTTCCGCTGTCGAGATCGTGCGCTCGCCGGTGTTCGATCACGCAGCGACTGGTCTTGCCCGTGCGACGGATCTCGCCCGCGCGATCGCCTTTGGCCTGGATGGACCCGCCGTCGCCGAGTTCAGGATTCGCAAGATCGACCTGGTGTTCGAATCCGCGCGCTTCTTCGGCTGGCGCCTGCCGTTCCCGGCGGTCGCCTGGTTTCCGGATTTCCAGCACCGTCTGCTTCCGCATCTTTTCTCCAGGAGCGCCTATTGGCGGCGTGATATCGGCTTTCGGATCCAGCTTGCGTCCGGCCGCCACATCATGTTGAGCAGCGCCACCGCGCTCAGCGACCTCAAGCGATTTTATCCGGGCCTGTCGAACGGCGTCTCCGTGGTCCGCTTTGCGACCGAGCCGCCGGTCGGCCTGCTGACCACGAATCCGTCGGAGGTGATCGCAACCTATGACCTGCCGCCGAGCTATTTCTATCTGCCGAACCAGTTCTGGCGTCACAAGAATCATCAACGCGTCATCGATGCGCTCGACCTATTGAAACGCCGGGGGCTGGACGTCGTCGTCGCGGCGTCGGGAAGTACGCTGGATTTTCGTGAGCCCGGCCTTTTCGAGGCGATGATGCGGGAGGTCAAGGCGCGCGGCCTGGAGAAAAATTTTCGGCACCTCGGAATGATTCCGCTGGATCATGTCTACGCGCTCCTGCGCGCATCGATGGCGCTGATCAATCCGTCGGAGTGCGAGGGGTGGAGCACCACCGTCGAGGAAGCAAAGTCGTTTGGTGTCCCGATGCTGCTGTCTGACCTCGATGTGCATCGCGAACAGACCGAGGGCCGCGCCCGGTATTTCGGCATTCGCGATTCCGCGGCGCTCGCCGATCACATGGCGGCAGTTGCGCAATCAGCGGATCCCGCGACCGTCCGGGGCCTGCTACCTAACGTCGAGCAGCGCGTGAAGGCGTTCGTTGCGGATTTCGTCCGGCTGACCGCGGACGTGATGCAGAACGCGAGAAAGCGCTAGTCGGTAGCTGCCGGCTGCTCGAAGATGCTCCGCGGCATCACGTACCAAAGCAGGAAAAGCAGCGCGCCGCCGTGGGTGACCATGGCGACCGAGAGCGGAGCGTTGAGCAGCACGTGCGGCAGCATGCCGCTGGAGATTTGGAGCATTCATTCGAATCTATGGAACTTCGTCATTCGCAGATAGTTCAGCGCGCGGAACTAAAGATCATGCTGGGCATTCCTTGAGTGCAGGCGCACACTGAATTCATAGTCAATCGGAACCTGTTAGTTATAGGTCCAAACAGCAGGCTGCTTTAGTCTTGATCAAGAAGTTCTCCCTTACGTTGCAGGTGCAGCACGCAGTGATTTGTTCTGCTGCGATGGCGGCGGGCGTGGGGCCTTCACTACTCGCCGTGGTCGGCCTTTTCGACGACCGGATAGAGAAGCGAATGTACGCGAATTGCGTAAGAGCTTACCAGCAGTCACCAATCTGCTTAGCCGACGACCGGGCTTCACGGCTTCCAATGCGGCCGTAGTCCTGCGGCAGCGGTTTGAACACCAGCTTGGAGCGCGAGCCCGCGAGCTCGATGAACTTTTCGGCGAGCTCGCGGATCCTCGCTGGTTGTGGCCTGGCAGATTCGCGTCCTCAGTCGCTTGGCGAGGCCCAACAAGTTGATGACGCCGTGCACCGAGGTCTTGCTGGTCTGCGCGGCGGGCGCCGGTAGCAGATTGGCTCGGCCCGGCAGGCCAGGTTGAAGGTCGCGTCAACTTCTCTGTAAAGTAGAGCGGTTTTGTCGTGCTGGACCGTAGCCGTTTAAAGGCACGATCGGTTCTCGAAGAGACTATCAGCGTCACATGGCTATAGGGGAAATGCCAAGAGGGTTGCTCCAGCCAAGATATTGCCTTTAAACCATCTTGCTGAGATGGATTTTCCGCTGCCGTCGGTTCGTGTAAAAGTTGCCAAGAATGCGTGTTCCCGTCTGGAGAGATCAATGAAGGTCGTAATTCTTGCCGGTGGTCTCGGCACCCGAATCGCCGAGGAAACCAGCACCCGTCCGAAGCCGATGGTCGAGATCGGCGGCCGTCCGATCCTCTGGCACATCATGAAGATCTACAGTCATTATGGCTTCAATGACTTCGTGATCTGTCTTGGTTACCGCGGCTACATGATCAAGGAGTACTTCGCGAACTACTTCCTGCACATGTCCGACGTGACCTTTCATATGGCCGAAAACCGGATGGAGGTGCATCGCGAAACCGCCGAGCCCTGGCGCGTCACGCTGGTCGACACCGGCGAGGACACCCAGACCGGCGGGCGGCTGAAGCGGGTGCTGCCTTACGTCGCGAACGAGCCCTTCTTTGCGTTGACCTATGGCGACGGCGTTGCCGACATCGACCTCGCCGCCGAGATCGCTTTCCACAAGGCGCATGGGCGGCGCGCTACCGTCTCGGTGGTGCGGCCTGCAAAACGCTTCGGCGCGGTTGCGATCGAGGGTGATCGGGTCGTCAATTTCGAGGAGAAGCCGAACGACGACGGCGGCTGGATCAATGGCGGCTTCTTCCTGCTGTCGCCGTCGGTCGGCGAGCTCATCGCAGGCGACAAGTCGATCTGGGAGCGCGAGCCGATGGAGCAGCTCGTGAGTGGGGACGATCTCCGCGCCTATGTGCATCCCGGCTTCTGGCACCCGATGGATTCGCTGCGCGATCGCAATTTCCTCGAGGCCGAGTGGGCGGGTAACCGCGCCAAATGGAGGGTCTGGTGACGGATCCGGCATTCTGGCGCGGCAAGAAGGTCTTTCTGACCGGGCATACCGGCTTCAAGGGCGCGTGGGCCTCGCTGCTGCTGCGTCGCCTCGGGGCCACCGTCTACGGCTACGCGCTCGAGCCGACGCATCCATCCTCGTTGTTCGTGACGGCGCGCATCGCCGACGACATCAGGCAGCGCATCGCCGACATTCGCGATCTCTCCGCCTTGCGCGCCGCAATGACTGAGGCCGATCCCGACATCGTCATTCACATGGCGGCGCAAGCGCTGGTGCGCCCGTCCTATGAGGAGCCGGTCGAGACGTTTGCGACCAACGTGATGGGCACGGTGCACGTGCTGGAGGCGGCACGGCAGTTGCGCTCGCTTCAGGCGATGCTGATCGTCACCACCGATAAATGCTACGAGAACAACGGCACGGGCGCGGCCTTCCGCGAGAGCGACCGTCTCGGCGGCGACGATCCCTACAGCAACAGCAAGGCCTGCGCCGAGCTCGTGACGCACTCCTATTGCCACTGCTTCTTCAATGCGAAGGGCGCGGCGCGTGTCGCGACCGCGCGCGCCGGCAACGTCTTCGGCGGCGGCGACTGGGCGCGCGACCGCCTGGTGCCCGACGCGATGCAGGCCTTCCTCGCGGGCGAGGCGCTGCGCATCCGCAATCCCAATTCGGTACGGCCGTGGCAGCACGCGCTTGATCCGGTACTCGGCTATCTCAGGCTGGTCGAGCGGCTGGCGGGCGACGACCATTTCATCGGCGGCTGGAATTTCGGGCCCGATGCGGCAAGCGAGGTGCCGGTCGGGACCGTGGTCGAACACCTGATCGCGCTGTGGGGCGACGGCGCGCGCTGGAGGGCCGATGCCGGCCCGCATCCGCACGAAGCCGCCTATCTCAGGCTCGACTGCGCCAAGGCGCGCGGCGAGCTCGGCTGGACGCCGCGGCTCGATCTGGCCCAGGGTCTGCGTCTCACCGTCGACTGGTACAAGGCGCTGCGCGAGGGCCGAGACCTGCGCAAATTCTCGCTCGACCAGCTCGATCAGGTCGTCGGCGCGTCGTCGAGGACGGTCGCGTGATGTGACGGCTCGCGGCGACCAGGGCCGAAGAAAGCGGACCGCCGCGTCTCGACCGATCTTGCCGTGGCGCGAATGCGCAGGAGATCCTTGCGGGCAACCAGGCCGACGAGATGCCCGGTCGCGCGCTCGACGATCGGCACCCGCCCGACGTCGGCCAGAACCATCCGATCGGCAACATGCGACACGGGCTCGTCGGGATAGCCGAGCGTGAGCGAGCGGTCCGAGGCGCAGTCGAACAGGGTGTCGCGGCCGTCGGCGCTTTCCGCGCGCCACCGCAGGACGTCAGAGCGGCCGATGAGACCGGAGATCCGTCCGCCGGCATCGATCAGCGGATAGGACTTGTGACGTCGCTCCCCGCCGGAGAAGAACGAAACCGCTTCGCCGACGGTCATCGTTGCGGGCAGAGTATCGACATCCTTGACCATCACTTCGTTGACGCGAAGCAGGTCGAACGGGTCGATGCCGTATTCACGCACGACGTGCTGGCCGCGCCGCGCGATCTTTTCGGTGAGAATCGAGCGCTTGAGCAGCAACACGGTGAGCGCATAAGCCGCGCTCGTCGCAATCAGAAGCGGTCCAAGCATCGCAAAGTCGCCGGTCAGCTCGACGGCGAACAGGATCGCGGTCAGCGGTGAGCGCATGGTGCCGCCCATCATTGCGGCCATGCCGATGAGCGCCCACGCACCAGGCGCGCCCGGCAGCAACTGTCCTTCGAGCCAGCCGGCGCAGCCGCCGAAAATGAGAAGCGGCGCGAGCACGCCGCCGGAGGTGCCCGATGCCAGGGCAACGATCCAGATCGCCGACTTCACGAGCAGGATCAGGACCGTGGCCGATACCGCGATGTTGTCGTTGAGCAGGTCGCCGATGATATCGTAGCCGACACCGAGCGCGCGCGGCTCGATCAGGCCGCCGGCGCCGACGAATAATCCACCGATCGCCGGCCACCACATCCAGTGAATTGGCAGGTGGCCGAAGAAATCCTCGGCCTTGTACAGGAGAGTGGTCAGCAATCCCGATTGCAATCCTGCGGCGATGCCGATGCCGACACAGGCAAGCGGTCCCCACCACGGCAAATCGAGCTGGCCGGCGAACGGAAACAGCGGGCCGGTGCCAATCACCCAGGGCCGCAGCGCCGACGACACCACGCAGGCGGTGATCACGGGAATCAGGCTGCGCGGCTTCAGCTCGAACAGGAGAAGCTCGACGGCGAGCATGACGGCGGCGACCGGGGTTCCGAAGATGGCCGTCATACCCGCGGTCGCACCGGCGACCAGCAACGCCTTGCGCTCGGCGGCGGTGAGATGGAAGCATTGGGCGAAGAGAGAGCCGACGGCACCGCCGGTCATGATGATCGGGCCCTCGGCGCCGAACGGGCCGCCAGTACCGATCGAGATGGCCGACGACAGCGGTTTGAGGACGGCGACTTTCGGCTGGAGACGGCTGCCGCCGATGAGGATGGCCTCGATCGCCTCGGGAATGCCGTGGCCGCGAATCTTCTCTGAGCCAAAGCGCGCCATCAAGCCGATGACGAGGCCGCCGAGGACCGGGGCCGCCACCATCCAGACGCCGGGTTTCAGGCCCGACAGCGAGAGCGTCTGCGTGCTCAGCGTACGCAGCCATACCGCATTGGTGACGATCGCGATGGCGTGCAGCAACAGCCACGCCGTCGCCGCGCCGCCGGCGCCGACGAAGACGGCCATGGCAACCAGCATCAGAACACGCCGGTCTGTCGTGAAGTCGCCAAGGCGCGGCAGGGAATTGGCGGGGATGGAGCGTGGCATCTTGGTCCGATCGGGAACGACCCATTTGTAATGGTGACGGAGCAGGGCCGGTCACACTGGCTGGGCGGTCTGAAATATATCGTAAAGCGATATAAATCAACTATCATTGCTAGCGGGAAGATGGACCGGAAAATCAGGTGAAGGACCGCCTAGCGCGGCAGCTCCAGCATCTCGGAGATGCGCGCCTGCGGGGAGATCGCGTGTTTCAGGCGCGCGCCCGCCGCAGACCGCGAGATATCATTTGAGCAGGACGACGAGCGCGAGGATGGGTGCTTGATATCGGACGCGAGACCGGTTCGGCCGGCCACCGCCGTTTGCACCTTCACCGACGCATTGAACCAGCCTTGCTGCTCCCATCAGCGCCGGCTTTTCCGACCGTGACAGGCACTCTTCTTCCGAAGAGCGGCGGATGCAGCTCGGCCATCGCTGTCAGAGCCCCACAAAGGCCGGCCGCGAACAGGTATATTCTCATGACTTCCCTACGCCGAAACCGAGATCTGGCTTCCACCCATGGTCCGTATAATTACGGAATCCAATACATGGCAGGTATTATGACCGAGGTGGCGCCGCGACCGCTAAAATTAAACCGAACGTATACCTCTGAAGCTAGAATGAGCATTCTGCGCCTTACGTCGAGCGTGCCTAGCTGCTCTGGAGAGTCCAATGGCCAACGCAGTCACGATCAGCAAGTCCAATAACAGCGATATCGACGGTATGCTGTCAGGCTACAAATGGTCGGGCACCATCACCTACAGCTTTCCCGACGCGCCTGGCGACTACGCGAATCCATACACGGGCGGCAACAGCGAGCCGACGACCTCAGGCTTTGCTTCAGCGCCCAGCCAGATGCAGGCCGCGATCAACTACGCGATCGGGTTGATCCTTGGCTACACCAACGCCAGCATCCAGTACGCAGGCACCAACGGCGCCGACGTCATGATCGCGCAATCGCCCTCGGCCAATCCGACCTCCTATGCCTATTACCCCGGCAACTATGCATCCGGCGGCGATGTGTGGTTTGGAACACAGTATAACTATTCGCTGGCCCAGCTCGGCAACTACTATTTCACGACCGCGCTGCACGAACTCGGTCATGCACTTGGCCTCAAGCACAGTCAGGAAACTGGCGGCGTCGCTAACGTCGCAGTTCCCACGGCCCACGACGACAGCGAATATACCGTCATGAGCTATCGCAGCTATGTCGGTGCTTCGACCACGAGCGGGTATACCAACGAGGCGTATGGATATCCGCAGACCTACATGGCCAACGATATCCTCGCGCTACAAACGATGTACGGCGCGAACTACACGACCCAGAGCGGCAGCACGGTCTACAGCTGGAACCCGGCGACGGGGCAGGAGTTCATCAACGGCGTCGGACAGCTCGCGCCGGGCGGCGGCGCTGGCGGCTCGGCCAACCGCATCTACGAGACGGTCTGGGACGGCGGCGGTGTCGACACTTACGACCTGTCGAACTACGCGACGAACCTGAGCATCAATCTCAATCCCGGCGCCTCGTCGGTGTTCTCGTCGGTGCAACTGGCCAATCTCGGCAATAGCCATTCCGCCTCAGGCAACGTCTACAATGCCTATCTCTACAACAACGACGCGCGCTCCTACATCGATAACGCCACCGGTGGATCCGGCAACGACACGATCCTGGGCAATGCCATTGCCAACGTTCTGAACGGTGGGTCCGGCAACGATACGATCACCGGTGGCGGCGGTGACGACACGATTATTGGCGGCGCTGGTACCGATACCGCGGTGTATTCGGGCAATAGGGCGAACTATTATATTTCGTTCAATGCGAGCACGCAGACGTTCACCGTGACGGATTTGCGGGGCGCCTCGCCCGATGGCCTGGATACCGACACGGGCATTGAGTACCTTCAGTTCGCAGATGGAACGGTCGCCAGCTCGTCGTTGATCCCTGTTACGATTGAAGCAATGGGCACGACGGCGCTCGTCCAATCGGGCGATCTCTATTACCTTAACCCGGTCGGTGCCGGCGCAGGGCCTACGCTGAAATATCAGGGCTCGGCTTATGTGGCCGGGCAGTTTGGCAGCTGGACTCCGATCGGAGTTGAACAGATCGGCTCCGGTTATCAGGTGGCCTGGAAGGTGATTGGCGTTGATAACTACTCAGTTTGGAGCACCGACAGCAACGGCAACTATATCTCCAACCTGATCGGTGGCGTCTCCGGCTCGAGCACTTCGTTGGCGTCATTCGAAAGCAGTTTTCACCAAGACCTAAACGGGGACGGCATCATTGGTGCAGCACCAAGAACGGTAATTGAGTCCTTCGGATCAACTGAGCTCGTTAAGGTGGGTTCTAACTTCTACTTCGCCGACGTCAGTAGCGGCACCGTAGGCCCAGAGTTGACATACAACGGTTCGCCATTCGTGGATGGTCAGGCGGGCGGATGGACTCCGACCGGCGTCGAGCAGATCGGCTCCGGATATCAGGTCGCCTGGAAAGTGGCCGGCGTTGACAATTATTCGGTATGGAGCACCGACAGCAACGGCAATTACATTTCTAACCTGATCGGCGGCGTGTCGGGCTCAAGCGCCGCGTTGGTGTCATTCGAGGGCAGTTTCCATCAGGACTTGAACGGAGACGGGATCATTGGTGCGTCGGCAGCGCCGACAACGGTGATCGAATCTTTCGGTTCGACCAAACTGGTCAAGGTCGGCACTAATTTCTATCTCGACAACATTGGTAGCGGCGCGGGCCCAGAACTGAAATATAACGGCTCGCCATTTGTGGCGGGCCAGGCGGGAGGTTGGAGTCCTATCGGGGTCGAGCAGATCGGCTCCGGATATCAGGTGGCCTGGAAAGTGGACGGCGCCGATAACTACTCGGTATGGAGCACTGACAGCAGTGGCAATTACATTTCCAATTTGATTGGTGGTGTGTCAGGGACGAGCGTTTCGTTGGTGTCCTTCGAGAGCAGTTTTCATCAGGACTTGAACGGAGACGGGGTCATTGGTGCGTCGCCAGCACCGACGGCGGGGATCGAATCTTTCGGTTCGAACAAGCTGGCCGGCGCTAAGTTCTATTTCGGCAACCTTGGAAATGGCGGCGCTGGCCCGGAACTGAAGCATGATGGTTTGCCATTCGCGGACGGTCAGGCGGGCAACCTGATCGGTGGGGTGCTGGGCTCAAGCGCTTCGCTGGCCGCATTAGAGAGCAGTTTCCATCAAGACCTGAACGGGGACGGTGTTATTGGAGCCCTCCACGGGGCAGTCTTGAATGGGGAGCAGCATTCGGGGTTCTTTTTCTAGTTGACCGTCGTTCGCATCCTGCGTTCATGAACCGGAACGTCTTGGCGTGCTCTCCTGGGCGACGACATCGCGGCAGCAGGGGGGACTTGTGTCACGCGATCGCCATTCACCTTGCCGTCGATAGTGCGGTGTCCATCTTCTGGATCGCCTGAGCAGCAAGGATTGCGCCATTCGTTGTCAGATGACCGTAGTCCCAGGTAACCAGATCGCTGGTTGAGCCTGGAATTTTGGTGAGGCAACCTTCGTTGTTGCAAAACAGCTTGATCAGGGAAATGTACCGCGTCCCGCTCTCTCTGGCGACGCGTTCAATTCCGTTCTCGATGGCAAGTGTCTTGCTGAGGTCAATTTGCAAGCGGCCTGGCAACATAAGCGACCTGTGCTGCAGCCAAGATTGCAGCAGGCGCGAGGGAAGGCTCGGATCGAATCTCGGAGCAGGCCCAAGGACAAATATTTCGGCTACGCCGGCTGCCCTTATCTTCGCGATCGTGTCCTCAAGCATAGCTGCATACGCTGAGCCGATCTTCCAATCGTTTGGATAATTCTGCCAGGCACCGAATAAGATGACAGTCTGGGCAGGATGTTTCCGAATTAACTCGAAGACCGCCGCGTTGCCGTCGCGACATCCCGACGACGCGGGTTCGCCGAGTCCCAGCAGGGGGGCGCAACCATTTCTCGTGAGCTGCGAAATGCGCTCCGAACCGAAAACCTCCCGAAGACCTGGCGAGAGCCGCGCAGCATGAGAGTCCCCCCAGATCACGATGGCGTCGCTGCGATTTGTCTTTAGGCATACCGGCAGCAGCTTGGAAGTATCCTCCTCATTTCCGAGCCAGCATCCGGGATTGTAGGCATCCGTCTTGAAATCATAGCGTTCGTAGGCGAGAGCGGCTTGCAACGCGTCGGGTAGTCGGCTGGGAATTCCGTGCGACAATCCAATCGAAAAGCCAGTCAACCCGACAATGGCGAGCGACGCGGCAGCGCCCCAAGCGAGAGGGGAAAGTCGAAGATGCTTCTTAAGCGGCACTTCGACCGCCAGGTGAGTCAGGATCGCAAGGCCGATGCTCGCAAGCAATGCCACCGATGCCTGCCACGGCGAGAGTGGAGTTCCATTCTTGACGTAAGCGAAAACCAGGATTGGCCAATGCCATAAATAAAGCGGGTAGCTGATCTTGCCCAGGAAAACCATCAAGCCGCTGCCCAGCGTCTGCATCGCAAGTCTCGATCTTGCGCCGTAACGGATCGCGAGCATCGACCCAACAACGATCACTAGCGCGAACTTGTTTGGCCAAGCCGCTTGGCCGCCGCCAAAGAATGCGACGAGTGCGATCATCGACACTCCAACGATGACACAGATTGTAGAGTTGGCAGACTTGGCGCTTCCCGTTTTTATCACCGCCAACAAACCGCCCGCCGACAATTCCCAAGCCCGCGCAAGCGGCGAATAGAAAGCTGCAGAGGTGTGGCCGAAATGGCTGAGAATCCAGCAGTGCAGAAGTGACAGCAGAGTAATGGCGAGAAGCATCCATTCCATTCGGAGACGGAATCTCACACCGACAAGCATCAACACCGGCCAGACCAGATAGAACTGTTCTTCGACCCCGAGCGACCAGAGATGCAGGAGCGGCTTTGTCGATGCGGCAAGATCGAAATAGCCCGTTTCAGACCAGAACAGCAAGTTGGGTAGGAATAAGGCTGCAGCAGCCACTTGTTTCCCGAGCGCTTCGAAAAGACTGGGCGTCAAAAAGACCCAGCCGAAGCTCAGCGCGGTCGTGGTTACTAGCAGCAACGCCGGAAATAGACGACGCGCTCTGCGCGCGTAAAAGCCCGCAAATGAAAAGTCATTTGCCAGTATGATGCCCGTGATCAAGAATCCAGAAATGACGAAGAAGACGTCAACTCCGACAAAACCGGCGGGGAAAGCTTCCGGAAAGGCATGAAAACCAAGGACCAGGAATACGGCGACCGCGCGTAACCCATCGATGTCGGGACGGTATATCGTCATAATCTCAACACTGCTGCTGCCGATTCTTATAGCCCTAACATGCGTGGCGACGATAGGGGCACGAAGAAGCGTGGCCTGCACTTGACCACCGGTCCCGTCGCGAGAAGTACTCGTTTCACCGGGGCGGCGGTGGAAATCGAATGGCGCGTTTGCAATGTCGCGGACTTCACTTATAAGGCGACTTACTTCCTCCCCGATTTGGAACTGTAGATGGCGCGTACAATTAAGAGTTGCGAGGTGTGCGGCGGGTCCGAACTCAAGGATGTTCTGGATCTCGGACGCCATCCGCTGTGCGACGATCTCGTGCCGGTCGGGAATCCGGCGATTCCTGAAACATATCCGATAGATATCGTATTCTGCCCGACCTGTAAGACGGCTCACCAGGCGTATCAGGTTCCAAAGCGGACGTTGTTTCCGAGTACGTACCATTACAGGGCACGGCACACGGCAGACGTGCTGAACGGAATGCGTCAGCTGGTGGAGCGATGCGAAAAGCAGGTTGGTTCACTCAAGGATCTGTTGGTGCTCGACGTCGGGTGCAACGACGGTAGCCTGTTGTCGATCTTCAGGGAGCGAGGTGCGAGAACCGTTGGCGTCGAGCCGACCGGCGCCGCCGCCGACGCGAAGCAGGCCGGCCACACGGTCCATCAGGACTACTTCGCGCCTTCGCTGGCTGAAAAGATTGCGTCGAGCGGCGGTCTGCCTGACATCATCACGTTCACCAACGTTTTCGCGCATATCGAGGATCTGCGCAGCGTTCTCTCGGCCGTCGGCGCGTTGATGGGGCCGAACACGCTGCTGGTCATCGAGAACCACTATCTCGGCTCCGTGCTCGATCGCTATCAATTCGATACGTTCTATCACGAGCATCCGCGCACCTATAGTTTGACGTCCTTCCGGTACATCGCCAAATCGCTGCAGGCGCGGATCGAGGCACTGGAGTTCCCGGCACGCTATGGCGGCAACATCCGCGTCATGATGCGGCGAGGCGACGGTGAGGCGCAGGCTGCTCCCGAACTCGCCAAGGTGGACGCCGCGGAGGGCGGTTTCGAGCAGCGCCTGCTCGACATGGCGAAGCGGATACCTGCGTGGCAGAAGAGCAAGCGCGCCGAAATCGAAGCGGCGGTTTCTCGCCACGGTCCACTCGTCGGCAAGGCCTTTCCGGGTCGCGCGGCTATCCTCGTGAAGTTGCTCGATCTCGATCAGTTCATCCTGCATGGGGTCTACGAGAAGCCGGGCTCGATGAAGATCGGAAACTACATCCCGGGCACCCGCATCCCGATTCTCTCCGACGACGACTTCGACAAGCGCCCGAACCGGGATGTGCCGCTTCTCAATCTGGCTTGGCACATCTCCGGTGAAATTCACGGGTACATGCGCAAGCAGGGATATGACGGTCAGATCATCGATCTATTTTCGCCAGAGGAGTTTGAGCGGGCCTAGTGCTTCGCGCGACGGGAATGGCTTTGATGGCTGAAACGATGTCAGGTGAGAATGCCGAATCCGCGAATGGGAGACCTGAGTCCTCGAGCAGGCCTCTCATTTCGATCATCGTTCCGGTTTTCAATGAAGAAGACAACGTCGACCGGACATATGCGGAGCTGAAGCGGGTTACGGGAGAGCTGACGGATTATCAGTTCGAGTTTCTGTTTACCGACAACCACTCCACCGATACCACCTTCAAGAAGCTCTCCAGCATTGCCGCCCTCGATCCGGCCGTGCGGGTCGCCCGCTTTGCAAGAAATTTCGGTTTTCAGCAATCCGTTCTGACCGGCTATCGGCTGGCGCGCGGAGCGGCGGCAATCCAGATCGACGCGGATCTTCAAGACCCGCCATCGATGTTCGCTGCCTTCCTGCAAAAATGGCGCGAAGGGTTTGACGTCGTGGTCGGCGTGCGGCGAAGCCGGAAAGAGAGCCTGCTCCTGCGGCGCGGCAGGCGGGCATATTACCGATTCATGCGTCGGATTGGCGGGCCTCATCTCATTCCGGATGGCGGCGATTTTCGGCTGATTGACCGATCTGTGATTGAGCGGCTCCGTCCGATTCACGAGCCGCATATGTATCTGCGCGGTCTCATTTCCTCGCTCGCCAGACGCCAGACCGGCATTCCCTTCGATCGCGCCGCGCGATTGCACAACGAAAGCAAGTTTCGATTTGGAAGCCTGGTGCGCCTTGCCATGGACGGCATCATCGCGCACTCAAGCCTGCCTTTGCGGGTGTCGTTTTATATCGGCTTGGTGATCGCGCTGGCTGCCGTCTTGCTCGCCAGTTTTTATCTCATAGTCAGGCTGTTTTCTCACCAGATTGTTCCGCCGGGATTCACGACCACGCAGATCCTCATCCTGTTCGGGATTGGGTTGAACAGCCTTTTCCTCGGCGTGCTGGGTATCTACGTCGGGCGAATTTACGATCAGGTTCGCATGCGGCCGCCGACGATCATTTCCGATCTGATCAATTTCAATGAGCAAATCGACAGCGTTGAACGGAATCTGCTCCGATGATCGGCTGGAAAAGAGACCATGCGACAGATTGATCGCGAGTCTTGGAAGGGCCGGCTGGTGGTGTCCGATGTGCCCGCCCCCGAAACGCGTGCCGGCGCCACATCCGGCCTGTTTGCACTGGTGACTTCATCCTCCGTGCACCTGATCCTGCGCTTTGGCTTGACGGGCGTGACGACCACGCTCGTGTACTTTGTGCTTACAAACGCGTTCGTGCTCTCGTCCATGATGAGGCCGGTCGTCTCATCGGTGTGCGCGTACGTCATATCGGTCGCCATCTCGTACCTGATGCAGAGTCGTTTCACCTTTCGGGTCGATGGCGATTCCCTTGATCAGATTGCACGATTTGTGGTCATGTCGCTCACTGGGCTCGTGGTTTCCTGGTGCGTGATGGCGCTGACAGTCGACCTGTTGCATTGGCCCTACCTGACCGGCGCGATCGGCGTTTGCGTGATCATACCCGTGCTGAATTTCTTCCTCATGCGCGGCTGGGTGTTTGGCACCCGCGGCGGGCCCGAGCGCAATGTTGCGACTGGAGAGTCGGAATGAGCGAACAGAAGATCTCTCAAGTGACGCAGGAACAGGTCGCGGCGGATTTTGATAACGTCACCGGCGACTACGAGAAAAAAATCAACTCGGCACTTGCCTTTGCCGGGCGTGAGCACTCGTTCTACATCGACATCAAGCGCGAGCACATCTTGCGGCTCGGCAGAGAGCATTTTCCTGATCTGACAGAGCTGGATGTTCTGGACCTCGGCTGCGGGCTCGGCGCGTATCATCCCGGCCTCGAAGGAAAGTTCCGCGAACTGCACGGCATCGACGTATCGGCGCAGAGCGTCGAGCTTGCAGCGGCGCGGCATCCTTTCGTTCACTATTCGACGTTTGATGGAGCCCGGCTGCCTTATCGCGACGGGCAGTTCTCCATCGTGTTCACCGTATGCGTCATGCATCATGTGCCGCCGCCGCAATGGACGAGGTTCGTCGCGGAGATATTTCGCGTGACAAAGGCCGGCGGGCTGGTGCTCGTATTCGAGCACAATCCCTACAACCCGGCGACACAGTACATTGTGAAGACCTGCGACATCGACAAGGACGCGGTGTTGTTGTGGCCCGGGAAGCTGCGGCGAATGTTTGCGGACGCCGGCTTTGCCAAGGTCGAAACGAAGACGATCATTTCGGTGCCGCCCGCCGGCCAATTCCTCAGCCGCCTCGACTCGTTTTTGGGGCATCTTCCGTTCGGCGCCCAGTACTACCTCAGCGGCGTGAAACCGCCGTCCTGAAGCGGGAGGGACGCATCTGACCGCGATCGCTCTACAACTGGCTGACTTCTGGCGCGCGGCGGCCTTGCCCATTCCGCTTGTGGTCGTTGGCGGCGGTCGCTGGGGCCGGACCTGGCTTTCGGTCGTCGTCGTCGCGCGCGGTTCTGCGGAAGGTGTCGTTCTGGCTGCCCGCAGCCAGCCCGATGAAGTGCGGACATGGGCCGCCGCGCGCTCCGAACTCGCAGGCCTGACGGTCGTGGCGACGGTTGCCGAGGCCATGCTTGCCGATCGGCAACCGCAAGCGGCAATAATATCGAGCCGGCCACGCGATCACATACGCGACGGGATGGACGCGCTCGAACATGGTCTGCACGTTCTTGTCGAAAAGCCGATCGGCGTCGATCCGGAAAGCGGACGGGCGCTGGTGGCAGCAGCTCAGCACAGGAAGCGTATTCTCGCGGTGGGCACGGAATTCGCGTACCTTCCGGCCTTTCATCAATTGTCTGAGGAATTCGACGCCGCTGACGGCGCAGATATGACGCTGATATGGGAAGACGTCGAAAGCGAAGTGCGACATGGCGCGACGAAGGCCCGGCACGAGGAGACGGGGTTGCTGTACGACTTGATGCCTCATGCCCTTTCGATCTTCCGGGTCTTTGTCCCGAAGGCCGGTCTTCGGATTGGCGCAGCGCAGGAAAGTCCGGATGGCTGTCGGGGACATATCGAATTCCGCGACGACCAGGGAGGGCGCCACGAATTTCGCTGTGACACCAGAGCGACAGCGCGTCGACGGCTGCTGGAGATCCGGACCAAATCCGGTCACGCGTTGGTCGACTTTAGCGGCGCCCATGGGCTGATGACGATCAACGGCCAGCCGCACGCGCTTGATCCGCGTATGTCGGTGATGGCCAGCACTTTGCGACTGGAGCTTGGAGCGTTCCTGTCTCAGGTGACGGGGGCGACGGACGCAGCGTTACCGGGGTGGGACGTCTCGGGCTTGCTTGCGGTGCAGGAGGACCTGAAACGGGCGCTCACGGCCGGCATCTGACCGGTTCTTCGCCCCACGGCTTGCGATTTATGGATGCGAATGTGCTAAGTTCGGTGAAAGGGCCCATGCACGAGGCAATCACTGCAGAAGAGTCGAACTGAGCGATCGTCCGCATTCGCCTCCGATGTTCTTGCCTTCAATTGGAAGTCGACGTGACAAAGAACCGTCCATTGCCTAGCGCTTTGTCGCGAGCTGACTTGTTGGCAGCCGGCCTGGTAGCGACCTTCGTCGGACTCCTGGGGCTTTGGCCGCACCTGCAATTCGCCAGCGCGATTGGCGAGTTTCGGTACTTTCACGGTGCCTATGATGAGGACACCTACGTTCTGAGCTGGTTGCTGGGAACGTTGAGGTCGACGCGCGCGCTGTCCGGCTTTGCGCTCAGCGCCATTTATCGCATCTGCGGATCCTCGCTGGACGCGACGCTGGCTGCATCGGATTTTGTATTTCCATTCCTGGCGAGCTGCGCCGCCTATTTCGCCGTCAGTCAGGTCGTGTCGAGCCGCCCCGCGAGGGTGCTGGCGGCACTGCTGCTCGTTTTTGCGAATGACCTGTTTTCACTGGGCAATCTGATTCTCTGGACGTCGGGCCAGTTCAATATCTCGCGGTTTTCGCAGATCGTGGGGTTGGTTCACCCCAGGCTTGTCCCGTCCTATGAGACGAGCTTTCTCGCAATCCTCAGGACGCCGGAGCCGCAGGTCAGCTTTGTGCTCATGTTCCTGAGCCTCGGGCTTCTCGCGCGTTTCGCCGTCGTCACCGGACTCCGAGAACGGGCAGCTCTTGTGGCCGCGGTCATAACCTTGTCGCTACTTCCGATCGGGTACACGTTCGTGACGCTGCCGGTGGCGGCGATCGCCGGCGGATTCCTGCTGGTGCAGGGATATTTCAGGCAGATCTCGGCCATCCCGATTGCAGCCGGTTTGCTCGGAGCGGCACTGGTGTCGCTCAGTGCGGTCTATTGGGATCACAATGGCGGTCAGACAACGTCGGGCATGCTCGCCGGCCTTACCTACCCGACGCGTTTGCCGATCATGACGCCTGCGGTTATAGGCAGCCTCGTCTTCAGCGCCGCCTTTGGCTTCTGGATGATCTTGCGAGGATGCAGGGAGCCGCTGGCTTTTCTGACCTTGGGTTGTCTGGCCATCCCCCTGGTGTTGAGCAATCAGCAGATCGTAACCGGCGTGATGTTCAGCGCTCGGGATTGGGAGCGCACGGTCAGCTATCCGGTACTCCTGTTCGGCGTTGTCGCTGCCCTTTCCATCATCGCGCCGTCTTACACCAGGCGGCTGTCGCTTGCTGCACCGGTGCTGTGGATATGTTCGGCTCTCATTGTTCTCGTCGTCGTGCGGGCGGAGCGGACCGCGTTCTCGACCTGGCGGGCCTACAACATGGAGTCCATCGCCATCGTCCGGGCGTTGCAGGCTGTCGACGCCGATACGGCGAGCCGGGCGAGCCTGGTATTGGATGACGCGGGCATTGCGCCGATGCTGCAGGTCAGAACGAACAATCGCTACGATGTCGTTCTGACTTTCTACCGGGTTGCCATGAACTTCATTCCGAACATGGAGCCGGAGGCCAGGAGCGCCGATCCCAGCCACTACGAGAATGAGCTGTTCGAGCACTGGTTCCGGACGGACGTGAATCCCGAGACGGCAGAGCAGTTGCTGAGCGCAGAGATCCAGCAGCGGGCCGGACCAAATCTCAGCTACCTGTTCAGCTTTCGCGATGCATGGTATCCGGCGAGCGACAATCGTAGGGTGCGTCAGGCAGAGCTCGCGCAAAGTGTCGGTCCGATCATCGAACGCTATCGGGGGTATCTCTCGTCACCTGCACGATGCAATGTCTTCGAACGTCCTGCACTGCGGGTACGAACGCGACCACCGCGCGAGATCGTGCCCGGGCCGAGAATCGACAATCAGTATATTGCGGAAGGCAGCGCCGGAGGCGCGATCGCCTACGTCTATCGTCAAAGCAGCCGCGAGCCGCAGTGCGGCGCCAGTCATCAATAGTGTATCTTGAAAAGGGGGCTGAACCGTTGCGCGAGCTCATTGCACGACTGGACCGCCGGCCGATCCCGGTCACGCTGCTCCTGGCGGCTCTGATGCTGTTTTTCGTTCCGGCCTTCCTTCTTTCCCTGAACAAGGCTGGCAAGCTCGAGCATTCCTGGTCCTCTGCCGCCATATGGGTGAAAAGCGCCGATTGTGCGCGAACAACGAAGGCCATCCTGGCCATTTGTCAGGGGGAACGTCTCTTGCCTATCGCGGACCTCTCGGCGGGGGATGATCCGGGGCCGCCTCTGGTTCTGGATCTCTATGCTGCCCTCAGCGGTGCGGTCGTAACCGAAAACGACGTCTCGAGAGTGAATACGATCCTGAACTATGTCGGACTTGTAGGTCTGGCGGGTCTGCTTTTTCGTCTGCGGTTGCCGTTTCTGTCGTTTCTCGTCCTGACCGTCGGGGCCGTGATCGCCAACAAGCATCATTCGCTTGGGCCACATCCAGGCCACCTGGGTGTCGCCTGTCTGGTGGCATTGCTGCCGTTGGCGATTCTCGGAATTCCATCCACCGGCCCATCGCGCACCAGCTGGTGGCTATGGATGATCGCCGGTCTGCTTGGTCTGGCTGTCGGAATGGTTTTCCGCGAGGCGATCGGGCTTATGGGGGGGGTGGCCGCTCTTCTCGCCCTTGGCGTCAGTTATTTTTGTTCGCTCATGAAGATGCGGCATGTGGGGCTGGCCCATCTCGTCGTTGTCGTCACAACCGTTCTGACGATCTTGACGCCGTACTCCATCCTTCGCGCTCGCGATGCCGTCTTCGATATCGCGCCGTCCACCCGGATGGAGCAGCACGGGGCGTGGCACAATCTGTATATCGGTCTGGGTGTCGTCGAGAACCCGTTCGGAATCGTGTGGAACGATGACGACGGTGTCCGGGCCGTCAAGGAGGTCAGCCCCGGCACGCTGTATCTGTCGGCTGAGTATTATTCGATACTGAAGCGGAAGTATTTCGAGATTGTCCTTCACCATCCGATCGAAGTGATCACGATCTATCTGAAGAAGGTGATGAAGGCGCTCACCACCTACAATATGATCTACCTTCTCATCGTCGTTTCTGGCGTTTTCGCCTGGGCGCGGCTTTCACTTGTGCGCTACTCTGCAGGCTGGTCTTCCTACGATGCGGTATTCAGCGTGAGTGCCGTGTTTGTTGCCACTTTTCTCGGGCAGGCGGCTCTTTTTCATTACACCGAACTCTATCTTTTTCCGGTAAAGATTTTTCTTGTCTTGCTGTTTGGCGTCATGGTTGAGATTCTTCTCACCCTGGCAAGAGCCGGCAGGTTCGAGCCGGCCAGCCGGCGAGCCTAGACTGCTACGAAGGTTCGTCCCCCTTCAACGATTTCGCCATGGCGAATCGAGCTTGGGCGCGACCGGGCCTCAAGGTTCGGCAGGACCGCCGAATAGCGTTCGCGGGGTCAAGTACCAGAGCAGGAACAGAAGCCAGAGGCCGTGGGTCAGTATCAGCGTCGAGAATGGGACGTTTGTGATGACCTGTGGCACGATGGCCGCGGATATGAGGATGAAGCGTTCCGATAGGCCTGCCGATAGCCGGTTGCCGAAACCAATGACCAGCCCGCAGGCGAATGTCACCAGGGGAGCTGCCCAAAGGCCGACGGATGCGATGCCCTCCGTGGCGAACAAGGAAGCATTGAGGAAACCCAGCGGGTAGGTGCTGTTCATCTCGACGGAGATTTGCTGTTTCAGTGCACAGCTAACGAAGGGCTTCAGGAGCCAGATCTGACAAAAATGGGTCAGCTCGTGCTGGGCGAAGTACTCGTTGTAGACATCCATTGCTACCGACGGAACGCTCAGCATTCTGGCATTGACGATGCCGAAATAGCGCCTCATCGGCTCGCCGATTGTGATGATGAGAAGCACGCCGGCGAGAACCGGCAGAAACAGGGACAGGATCGTTGCGATCCGTCCGAGGAATATCGAAAGCAGCGTCATGCAAAGCAGCCAAGCCGGCGTGAACAGCGCGATCTTGGTGAACGTGCTCGGATAAAATGAGATCGCGATGGCGAGCATCGCCGCTGCCATCCAGTATCGATGCCGCAGGGCGAAGCACGCATAGGCGAACGGGATCAGTATGGTCATGGTCGATGCGATGGCGTAGTTCAGCGCAGTCGGAAACTGCAGCTCGGCGCGATATTGGTAGATGTCGTTGATCGCGACGACGCGGAAGCCGTATGTGGCCGCTGCTATCGACGTTGCGAGACAGAACGCGACGATGACGTAGAGGATGCGTTCGAAGCTTCGCTCCGAGATCTCGAAAGGGCGGCCGATCCGGGGGGTGATGAGAAGGGCAGGCAGCAGGAAGGTCAGGCAAGACAAGCCCGCGGAGATACCTGCGGCGACATGGTCGTACTGAAGCTTCGAGAACGAGTTCAGCCAGAGAAAGCCGGCCACCATGGTGAACAGGTAGAATCCGCAGAGATAACCGAAGCTGAAGCGGGTAAAAACGAAGAGCGGAGCAATGAGGCAGAAGATCGCGGTCGCCGCTATCGCGTTTGTAAGTCCCGCCGGGTCGTACATCACATATTCCGATCGATAGAACGGAAATGATATGCGAAGTGAGGCGGCGCAGATTACGATATGAAGACAGATCAGAAGCCCGAGCAGTAGCGGACGCTTTTGGTCTCGATCGAACAGGCCGGCAAGCCCGCGATGCACTGAATTGACGGACTCGGCCATTACTCCCGATCTCACTTCAACAACCCCAGAGCAACGTATCCTGACAGCTAGGGAAGTTCAACGCGTGCGGCGGTTGAGGTGGTTTGCTGAAGACCTCGTCAACAGCCGCGCAAAGTTGCCGGGCTCCGTCGGGATCACGGTCAGGATCTGCCGAACAGCACGGCCTGGTGCACTGGCATCGACGTGCGTCACGATATCCAGGCAATGGCGGGGCAGCTCAATTGCCTGGCGTCCGGCTGTTCGCGCGATGGCTTGATGTGTCGTTTCGCCAGTACCAGCGATGGCGCGAGACAGTGCGTCTCGGCGACCAAGGGGGACGGTAAGCACGTGGACCGTATTCGCGGCGCCTTAGCGGGGGTGGGCGGGGTCTTCGGAGTCCCGGTAAAATGACGGGAACTGAATGGCTTGGGCCTGCGGCGCGCGAACCTTGCGGGAGGCTCCTGGGCGCTGGTCTTGACGCTCTATTGCTAGTATAGCCTGACCCAGATGTCCAACCCGTCCGCGAAACTAATGAGTCCTGACCTTTCCACAAGACCCAAGCTGATCGTCATGAGCTTCCATCCCGTGACGAGATCGTTTGCCGATCGAATCACGGAGGTCTGCGGACCGGTGGACAGCTACTATGACGCGGCGAACCTGCGCAAATTGTCGCCCGTCGCGGCGCTTCGGCAGTTGCGCAGTCTCCGTGCCGATAAGCTGGTCATCGCGCTGGAAAGCGAGGTTTCCACGGCGCTGATTGCACCGCTCTCGATCGCGGCTGCATTGACCCGGGTCGGCTCACTTGCGGTTGTCTGGCCCGATTTGCGGGTCGAGGCTCTCGGGCGGCTTGGCGGGCTGCAGAACTTGCTGCAACTCGGCGTCGATACCCTATCGTCCCGCCGTGCTCTTGTCCGCCGTTTGCGCGAGGGAGAGGCGATGAGACGGTTGCCGATGCCCCGTCGGGTCCCACCCAGCGGCGGCGCGCGCATTCTCTATCTCGATGCCAACATCTCGCTTGGCGCGGCCGTCGGCGGCTCGGTCGGTCACACGGCGGGCGTCATCGGGGGATTTCTCGACAACGCCTTCGAGGTGGACTACGCAAGTCTCAAGTCGCTGCCCACGGATCGCGCAGGCGCGCGCTGGCTGAAGTTGCAGCCCGATGGGCTGCTTGCGATGCCGGCAGAGCTGAATTTCTATCCGTATGCGGAGGCGATCGAGAAAAGAATCGTTCCGCTGCACAGCTCCAATCCATGGTCGTTCATCTATCAACGATTTTCTCTGCACGATTTCACCGGGCCTCATCTGGGGCGCCGCTTGAACGTGCCGGTCGTCGTCGAATTCAACGGATCCGAGGCCTGGGCGTCCGCGAATTGGGGAACGCGGCTCCGCCTGCACGGGGCCGCAGAGAAAGCAGAAGCAGTCGCGCTGGAGGCTGCGGATTTGATCGTCACCGTTTCGGACGAGTTGGGGGATGAGCTGAAGCGGAGAGGAATTCCCGATAGCCGGATTCTCGTCTATCCCAACTGTGTCGATCCGGCCGCTTTTGATTCCACGAGATTCTCGACGGACGATCTCGCCGATCTGAAGCGGCAGCATGGCATCCCGAATGATGCGCTGGTTGCCGGGTTCATCGGAACATTCGGGCAGTGGCATGGCATCGAGTTTCTCGCCGAATGCATCAGTGACCTCGCGCGCAACGACGCCGCCTGGCTCGAGCGGAGCAAGTTGCATTTCATGCTGGTGGGCGACGGTCTGAAGATGCCCGAGGTGCGTCGGCTGGTCGGACCACCCGAGATCGCGCGCTTTGTCACGCTGACGGGCCTGGTGGCGCAATCGGAAGCCCCCAGATATCTGGCCTGCGCGGACCTGCTGCTCTCGCCTCACGTGCCGAACGCGGACGGCTCCGGATTTTTTGGATCGCCGACCAAATTGTTCGAGTATATGGCGATGGAGAAGCCGATCGTCGCATCGGCGCTCGGCCAGATCGAGGATGTCATCGCCGGACGCGGTGCCACGCGGCTGGGGGCGTTGCCGCCGGGGGCGGGAGCACCTTGCGGATTCCTTTACGAGCCGGGCAATGCGCAGGCCTTCAAGGACACGTTGCGGCGGGTCGTGGACGACATGCCGGCGGCCGCCGGGGTGGCGAAGGCGGCCCGCGCCGAGGTCCTGAATCGCTATACCTGGAAGCGGCATGTCGATGCTATTCTCGCCGCGATGGCCCGTAACGGGTTGCTCGTGCGCCGGCCGGATCGCGACGCGGCATGATCTCGTCTCCGAACCAAGGGGATTGTTCTGAATGTGCGGAATAGTGGGTTTGCTATCTTACGGCGACGCCGGCAGGGTCGATCGTAGCGTCCTGGATCGCATGCGCGACGCCATGGCGCATCGCGGGCCGGACGGCGGAGACGGCTGGGTCTCGGACGACCGCAAAATCGGGCTCGGCCACCGCCGTCTCTCGATCGTCGACCTCAACGTCGCCGCGACGCAGCCGATGCGCAACGAGGACGGCACCGTCATCATCACCTTCAACGGTGAAATCTACAATCACGCCAAGCTCAGGCCCGAGCTCGTCGCCCGGGGGCACAAGTTCCGTACCGATCACAGCGACACAGAAGTGCTGGTGCACGGCTACGAGGAGTGGGGCCTCGACGGCCTGCTCGAGCGGATCGAGGGCGACTACGCCTTCGGGATCTGGGACGAGCGCAAGGGGCTGCTGTCGCTCGCGCGAGACCGCATCGGCGTCAAACCGCTCTATTTCGCCCGGATTAAGGGATGCTTCGCCTTCGCATCGGAGATGAAGGCGCTGGTTGAGCATCCCGACTTCGTGCGCGAGATCGACCCATACGCGATGTACCACTACCTTTCGTTCCTGACGACACCGGCGCCGCTGACGATGATGCGCGGCATCTACAAGCTGCCGGCCGGATGCAGCATGACGATCGATCGTTCCGGCAAGGCGACGATCTCGCGATACTGGGACGCGGTGCCCGGACGCGGCATCGACCCGGGCGAGACCGCCAATCTTTCGGAGGCGGCGCTTGAGGAGTTCTACGTCAGCGGCATTCGCGACCGGCTCCGCGCCAGCGTGGAGAAGCGGATGATGTCGGACGTGCCGATGGGCGTGTTCCTGTCGGGCGGCGTCGATTCATCGACCAACGTGGCGTTGATGAGCGAATTCTCCAGCCGCCCCGTTGAGACCTTCACGATCGGATTCAGCGACTACAAGCATCTGAACGAATACGAGCAGGCCAATCAGATCGCACGTCAGTTCGGCACCAATCATCATGAGATTGGGATCAGCAAGAAGGACATGATCAACTACCTGCCGCAGATGCTGCACTCGCAGGACGAGCCGATCGCCGACTGGGTGTGCATCCCGCTCTATTTCGTCTCCAAGCTCGCGCACGACAACGGCATGAAGGTGGTCCAGGTCGGCGAAGGCTCGGACGAGCAGTTCTGCGGCTATTCGGGCTACATGACGTACCTGAAGATGTATCACAAATACTGGGCGCCGTTCCGCAAGTATCTGCCGCAGCCGGCACAGCGCCTTGCGGCGGGCACTGCCAATCTGCTTTCGGGGATTCATCCGAAGCTACCGGTCTATGCTGACGTCATCGATCGCGCGGCCCGAAGCCGCGAGCATTTCTGGTCCGGCGCGATGGTGTTCCCCGATCTGATGAAGAGCCAGCTCGTTGACTCCGCCGCCATCGCGGCCGCCAACGACGATCACGCGGACGCGGCGGGGTTGCTCGATCCCGAATATCTGAAGCTCGACAGCTTCAATATCGTCCGCAGCTTCATGGATCCCCTGGATGCCAAGTTCCCCAACCTTGATCCGCTGACGCGCATGATCCACAGCGAGTTCAGGCTGCGCTTGCCCGAGCTACTGCTGATGCGGGTCGACAAGATCGGTATGTCGGAGTCGCTGGAAGCTCGCGTCCCCTTCCTCGACCACAAGCTCGTCGAGTTCTCGATGGACATTCCCGAGGAATGGAAGACCAAGGGCGGCGAGCCGAAATATCTTCTGAAGAAGGCCGTCGAGGGCCTGATCCCCGACAACATCATCTATCGCAAGAAGATGGGCTTCGGCGCGCCAATGAGTGACTGGATGCGCAGCGATTTCGGCCGTGCGGTCCGGACGTCGGTGTTCTCTTCGGGGTTGATGCGGCGCGGCTTCCTGAATGCCTCCTATATCGAGAAGCTGTTCGACTGGCACTTCACCGGGCGGACCGATACCAGCCTGTATCTCTGGGCGATCTACAATCTGACCGCCTGGTATGATTTGTGGATCGATCGCAAGTCGGTCGATACGTCGCAGTTGTCCGATGCGGTTGCTTGACGCGGCGCGCCGCGCCAGGAGGATTCTCGGCAAATCTCCGACCTACGTTGCCAGCCGCGCCTGGCAGGAGGGGGAGCGCGAGCTCGACCGCTGGCTTGCGCCGATGCGGGAGCGAAGCCTCTCGCGCGGGCGGCTGCTTGCGATGGCGCGGGCCTCCTCCATCGATGAATTGTGGACACGGCTGCGCCAGCGCCCCTATCCGGCCTGGACATCGGCGATGGATCCCGCGGCGCTCGACCGCGTCGAGCCGGGCGAGAGCGCGCGGATTCGCGCCGCCGCACGCCTTGCTTGCGCACGAACAGTCGACCTGCTCGGGACCGGGCCGGTCGCGCTCGGCAGGCCGATCGACTGGGCCCGCGATTACCGGGTGGGGATGGGGTGGCCGGGAGGCTTCGCGCGATCGATCGACTACGTGAACCGCGATCGTCCCAGCGACGTCAAGGTGCCCTGGGAGATTTCGCGGCTGCAATGGCTGATCCCGGCGGGACAGGCCTACCTGCTGGACGCCGACGAGCAATATGCCATCGCCGCCCGCTATATCCTGCAGGAGTGGATAGACGGCAATCCGCTCGGCTACACCGTGAACTGGTCCTGCACGATGGAAGCCGCGATGCGGCTTTTTACCTGGACCTGGCTGTTTCATGTCTTCGCGAACAGCCCCTCGTGGCGCGACGAGGACTTTCGCGCGAAGTTTCTGGCCTGCCTTTACCTCCACGGCGACTTCACGCTCAGGCACATCGAGAAAGCCGATGTCAACGGCAACCACTACACCGCGGATCTTGCCGGCCTGGTGATGGCCGGCCATTTTTTCGGCGACGTTGGGAATGCAGGTCGCTGGCAGGAGGCCGGCTGGCGAGGGCTGCAAGAGGAAATCGAAAAGCAGGTCTTCGCCGACGGGGTCGATTTCGAGGCGTCGGTGCCCTATCACCGGCTGGTCTGCGAGCTCTTCCTGTGGCCGGCACTGTTCCGCAAGGCCTGCGGCGCCAACCTGTCGGACAGTTTCGTCCAGCGGCTGCGCGCGATGGCGCGATTTGCCGCGGCCTATTCGCGCCCCGACGGCACCAGCCCGCTCTGGGGCGATGCCGACGACGCAAGAGCCCTGCCATTCGGCGGACAGAAACTCGGCGACCATCGCTATCTGGTCAGCCTGATCGCGCTCGCATTCGGCGATAGCGATCTGGCGGCGCGAGCGGAGGGGCCTCGCTCCGAACTCGTCTGGGTGGTCGGGCCCGAACTGGCCGCATCATTCGCGCCAGCCGCTCGCTCGCCTGCGTCGTCCATGGCCTTCCCGCACGGCGGTGCCTATGTGATGCGCGCCGGGGATCATCACGTGTTCATCGATTGCGGCCCGGTGGGCCTCGCCGGCCGCGGCGGCCACGGACACAACGACGCGCTGTCGTTTGAAGCCTGGCTCGGCGGCGTGCCGGTCGTCATCGACCGCGGCGCGTTCGTCTATACGGCCTCGTTCGAGAAGCGAAACGAGTTTCGTTCGTCCTCGTCCCACAACACGCCGGGAATCGATGGTGCGGAGATGAACCGCTTCGATCCCGGCAACCTCTGGAACCTCCAGGACGATGCGCAGGCCGAATGCACGACCTGGCGGGCCGGCGACGAGCAGGACCTGTTTGCGGGCAGGCACCGGGGCTACCGACGCCTCGGCGTCGACGTTGCGCGCGAAATCAGCCTGGACAGGCGATCGGGCCGGCTCGAGATCGTCGACACCATCGATGGCCAAGGCGAGCACGCGATCGCCGTCCCCTTGCATCTGGCGCCTTCCGTCCGTGTCGACCGCAGCGGGGCCGCGATCCGCCTCGCCTCAGCGGGACGCCTGTTCTCCCTGTCGGCATCCGATGACGGCTGGGAACTGGCGATCGAGCCCACGTCGGTCTCTCCGAGCTACGGCGTTGTCGAGCCGTCCCAACGGCTGGTGTGGCGGAGGCAGGGAGCCTTGCCGGCGAGGCTGGCGATAACGATTAGTCCGGACGGGAACGATATCTCGTGCCCTCCCTGATCCATACCTACGCCGAGATGCTGCTGGCGCGGGGCCTCGCCATCCTCGGCTCGTTCGGCGTGGCGATCATGACCGCGCGCATGCTCGGTCCCGTCGAGCGCGGGCGCTATTACTACATCGTGACGCTTGCCGCGATTGCCCTGCAGATTGCCTCCCTCGGCATCCAGTCGAGCAACACCTACCTGATTGCGCGGACACCGGCGCTGCTCGCGCAGATCATGGCCAACTCTCTGTGGCTTGCGGTCCTGGCCGGTGTTGCGGCCGCGGCGGGCGTCATCGCATTCGATCTGGCGATCGGCGGTCCCGAGCAGAGCTTCATGTTCGTCGCCATCGTAATGGCTCTGACACCGTCGCTGCTCCTGTTCCTCTACCTGTCCAATATCGCGGTCGCTCTTAATCGCCCCAGGACCTTCAACGGTCTGATCATCCTCAACGGCGTCGCTGCCATCGGTGCGGCGCTGTCTGCCTCCTGGCTTGCTCCCCAACTCGGAGGATTTCTCGTTGCCGCGGTCGTCGCCTCGTTCGTCGCCTGCGTCGTCGCCTGGGCTGTCCTGGCGAAGGGCATCGAAATTCCGCGGCGCTTCGACGTCGGGCTGTTCCGCGACGGTATCGCATTTGCGCTGCGGGCTCATGTCGCAACGCTGCTGGGATTCGTCATGGGCCGCATGAGCGTCATGGTGCTCAGGCAATTCGGCGAGTTTGCTGATATCGGTTACTGGTCGATCGCGGCGCAGATTGCCGACGCGTTGCTGATCCTGCCCTCGACGATCGGCCTTCTGCTGTTTCCCGCGCTCGTGCGTGCGAAAGGTCCGGCGCGCATGCAGCAATACAAGGTCGCGTTGCTACAGATCACCTTGCTGATGGCGCTGGTCTGCACGGCCAGCGCCGTGCTGGCGAGCCCGATCGTCACGATCATTTTCGGGAAAGCGTACGAGCCGGCCGTGGCCATCATTCTTGCGCTGCTTCCCGGTGTATTCTTCATCGGCGTCGCCTCCGCAGCCTCCCAGTTTCTGTCGGCGAGCGGATTTCCCTGGTCGCAGGTCATGGCCTGGCTCTGCGGAGCCACCCTGCAGGTCGTGCTCTCGGTTGCGCTGTTCGGACAGTTCGGTGCCGTCGGTCTGGCGTGGATTCAGAGCGCGAGCGCTGGATTCGTCTGTGTTTGGCTGCTTCTCAACAGCCTCAGATCCGGCCTTTCTGCCGATCTCTGACGCAACGATTTGGCGCGGGGGTACTTCGCCGCCTTCCAGTCTTCCGGATGGCCTGCAAAGCAGGCGCGCAGACTTCGGCGCGGGCCGCGAAGTCTCGCCGCGAGGAAGATATTCCGGCAACCTATTCCGAGGGACGGATCGCTTCGATCATGAGATAGAGGCCGAGCTGGCGCGCAACAGCAAGCAGGAGCGTTCGCGGCCAAAGGCGCCGGGCGATCGACAGCAGACTTCCACGATGACGCTGGCCCGTTGCGCCGGAGAGCAAGTCACCCGGGCTCAGCTCGACTTCCATCTTGGCCACCCGCAAGCCGCTGGCTTCGACGATCGCGGTTGCCTCCCTCGTCGAATAGGCCTTGGTGCCGGGGCTCTCGAGATGGTTCGCATAGATCGAGGCAAGGCTCGACGACAAGCGTCCATAGCGAAGCCAGAGCATGAGACCGACGATCGACCATTTGTGGTAGATCATGATCCGCGCAGAGCCCCCGGGCTTCAGCACCCGGGCAACTTCCTTGAACGCCTGCGTTGTATCGGCGCTGTGGTGCAGAACGCCCCAGCTGTAGACGATATCAAACGTCGCATCCGGAAAAGGAAGCCGTTCCCCGTCGGCCACCTGGAGCTCGGATTCAAGGTGGGCGAGGGCGAGACGTTCGCGTGTCAGGTCGACGGCGCGCGGGGTCAAGTCGATGCCGCAAAGGCGAGCGGGCCCGCTGCGCGCCCATTGTTCATGGTCCGCACCCATGCCAACGCCGATTTCGAGCACAGCCTGCTGGTGCCCCTGTTCGAAGCGGGCGAAGGGCTGGATGAACGGCTCGAGCTCGTACCTCGTCTCACGCTGGCTGGAGAAGCGCTTTGAGGCGTCGATGCCGACGGCATAGGCGGCCTCGCCGCAGGCCGCCTCGTTCCAGAAATCGCGGACAACCCTATTTTTCATGGGAGCACTCTCATCATGGCACACTGTATCCCCCCCATGAGCCTGGCACAAGAATGGGCGCCGGCGACCGCCGATTTGCCGGAGTTCCGAAGCTTCCGCGCCGGCAGTGCAAGGCTCCCTCAGCCTTCAAAATCTACCGGCAAGCCGCAAGCGTACTGTCTCATGCAGGCCGAACTATTGAACTCGGCGCCGGAAATGGTATCAGCGCTTGGGTGAAACACAGCCGGAACGTGGAATGTTTGGGAAACGATGGGGGGATTCCGCGCGCCTATTCCGAACAGTGCGCCACTTGCGTTCCGAACAGATCATCAATCGCGTCAGGCGCCGAATTTTTCCGCCCAGCATCGCGCATGGACCGGCACCAGGTTTGCGCACGCCGACGGCGAGATGGCGGAATGCTGCGGGCCGGCCGGCCACCATGGTGTCCCCCCGGCGCTTCCGGATTCTTGGGCAGGTGGCGGAGCTGCTGGACGGTGCCGGCTGGAACAATCCGGCAATGCCGAAGCTGTGGCTGTACAACCTGCACTATTTCGACGATTTGCGCGCTGAGGCAAGCGAGGCCCGTGCGTCATGGCATCGCGACCTGATCGACGCCTGGATCGCCGAAAATCGTCCCATGACGGGAAACGGCTGGGAACCGTATCCGATATCGCTGCGCATCGTGAACTGGGTCGCATGGGCGCTGGCGGGCAACGATCTGGGCTCCGCCGTGCGCGACAGCTTGGCAACGCAGGCGCGCGCGCTGAACTCCTCGCTCGAGTATCACCTGCTGGGCAACCATCTGCTCGCGAACGCGAAAGCCCTTGTGTTCGCGGGTTGCTATTTCTCGGGAGTCGAAGCAGACCGATGGCGACGCACCGGCCTGGATCTGCTGCAACGGGAGTGGCGCGAACAGGTGCTGTCGGACGGCGGCCACTTTGAGCTTAGTCCGATGTATCACGCCATCCTGCTCGAGGATGTCCTGGATCTCATTCAGCTTTCGAGGATCTATCCGCGCGAGCTTGCTGAAGCGGCGGCGCAATGGCCGGCCTTGGCCGCGCGTATGCTGGCCTGGCTGGGTGAAATGGTCCATCCGGACGGGGAAATCGCCTTCTTCAACGACGCGGCTTTAGGCATCGCGAGGACTTACGGGCAGCTTGCTGACTATGGGGAATCGCTGCACGTCTTGTCGAGCGCGGACGACACTACCGGTCGGCTGGCTGACAGCGGGTATGTGCGGCTGCGCTCCGGTCCCTGGCTCGCGATCCTCGATGCGGCCGAAGTCGGCCCCTCCTACCTGCCGGGACATGCGCATGCAGACACCCTCTCGCTCGAAGTGTCGTTTGGCGATCGTCGGTTGATCACCAACTCCGGGACTTCGTCTTACGCCCACGATGCAATTCGAGATGAAGAGCGTTCAACCGGCGCCCACGCGACTGTCGAGATCGATGCAGAGAATTCAACCGAAGTGTGGGCCAGCTTTCGCGTCGGGCGGCGCGCGCATCCATTCGGCAGATCGGTATCCGTGACCGGCCACATCCAGTCGGCCTCCGCCAGTCACGATGGGTACCGCTGGCTCCCTGGCCGGCCAGTCCACTGCCGCAGCGTCACGGTGTCGCCGACTTCGCTAGTTGTTCGGGACCGCGTCACGGGCGAGGGAAGCCACACGATCATCGGTCGTTTTCCGCTGCACCCGCTGGTCGGTCGTATTTGCCCGGACGGGCAAGGCTGGTCGATCGAGGTGCCAGGGGAGCCGCGGCTTCGTGTGTCAGCGAGAGGAGCGTCGCAATTCCTGCTGAACGACGGGTACTATGCGCCGAGTTTTGGGCAACGAATCTTGCGACCGGTCCTTGCCTGGAGCTATACGGGCGGGCTACCCATGGAAGTCGAAACCCGGTTCGAGCTCTGATTTGCGTATCCTCTTCGTCACCGATCACTATCCGCCTGAGGCGAGTGCGCCGTCCATCCGCTGCAGCACGCACGCGAAGCGTTGGATCGAGCGCGGCCATCAGGTCACCATGCTGACCAATTTTCCAAACTACCCGGATGGCGAGGTGTTCGGCGGCTACCGGCAATCGCTCTACAAGCGCGAGATATACGAAACGGTGGACGTCTTGCGCGTACCGACGCTGGTGTTTCCAAATCGTCGTGCATTCCTGCGGATCCTCGACTACCTGAGCTTCGTAGTGACGGCGAGCCTTGCGTCGCCCTTCGTTGCCCGGCCCGACGTCGTCATTGCGACGTCGCCACACATCTTTGCCGCGGTCGCAGGGTGGATTGTGAGCCGCGTTCACCGCAGGCCCTTCGTGTTCGAAGTGCGAGATCTTTGGCCGGACTCGATTGTCGCCGTCGGCGCCATGAAGGAAGGGAGAATGATGAATCTTGTCCGGCGTGTGGAGCGCTTTCTTTATCGGCATTCGGATCTCATCGTTACGGTCACCTATACGACCCGCGACGTGCTAGCGTCGCGTGGAATAGATGCCAACAAGATCGTCGTCATCACCAATGGCGCAGACACCACGAAGCTCGCTCCGGGTTGCGCGCCATCGTCGTTGCGCGAGAAGCTTGGAGTTGAGAACAAGGTCGTCGTTTCGTACATCGGCACAGTCGGCATGGCGCATGGGTTGCAGCTCATCCTGGACGCGGCAGACGAGTGTCTGACCCACGTTCCCGAGGCGCAATTTATCATCGTTGGATCCGGTGCGGAGCGCGAGGAGCTACAACATCAGGCCGAGCGTCGGGGACTGCGGAACGTGTTGTTTGTCGGTCGCGTTTCGCACGACGAGATTGTCGACTATTGGCATCTCAGCGACTTCACGCTGGTATTGCTGAAGAACACCCCGCTGTTCAAGACGGTGTTGCCGTCGAAGGTCTTCGAGGCCTTGGCGACCGGCACGCCGATCATCACCAATGTGCGCGGTGAGCTGGAGCGTCTGCTGGAGCCACTGGGCGCAGCGGAGATGATCGAGCCGGACAGCGTGGAAGCACTGGTGAGCGCTATTGGGGAACTCGCACGAGATCCGGCCCGCCGGCGTTTGCTTGCGGCAAACGCCGCTGCTGGGGGTAAGCGCTACGAGCGCAAAGCGCTGGCCGATAGCATGCTGGAAGCTTTGCAACGGTGGTGTCCCGGGAAACCGGGAGAATCAGACCGGTCGGATCGCGGTCTCGCTCGAGACAAGACGGGCTAACTGCGCAGGCTGCCGCAACAATCTTCCAACTATCTGGTATTTAACGCCTTTTTGGAGCGGTCGATTCCGGGCGATTCGTTAGGTTCCGCCCACCGTTAGAGTTTGTATATTTCCGCGCGACTGGTTACACAGCGCTCCGCCGGGGGGGGCCCGGATCAGCGTTAAGGCGGACAGCAAGCCCGACGATGCGAAAAGTCATTGCGATATTTGGAACGCGTCCGGAAGCCATCAAGATGGCCCCTGTCGTGACTGAGCTACGGCGGAGCCAGAGCCTTGATTTGCGTGTCTGTGTCACGGGCCAGCATCGGGGCATGCTGGATCAGGTGCTGGATCTCTTCGCGATCAAGCCCGACCACGACCTCAACCTGATGTCGCCCAACCAGGCGTTGGACCAACTTACCGCCAAGCTTCTCACTGGGATCGGGCAGGTGCTGGATCAGGAGAAGCCAAACCTGGTCCTGGTCCACGGCGATACCTCGACCACGCTCGCCGGTTCGCTGGCTGCATTCTATCGCAGGCTGCCCGTAGGGCATGTGGAAGCAGGTCTGCGATCCGGCTCGCTGTCCGCGCCGTGGCCGGAAGAGATGAACCGCCGGGTCGCAACCCTTGCGACCCGGTTTCACTTCGCGCCAACCGAGCGGTCGCGGCAGAATCTCATCGATGAAGAGGTCGACCCGTCTCATATCCACCTGACCGGTAACACCGTCATCGATGCGTTGATGGAAACTGTGGAGCGGTTGAGGAGTGCGCCCTCTGCCGGCACCGAGCTGCGAGGCCGCTTCAGCTACCTCGATCTCGATCTTCCGCTGATCCTCGTGACCGGACATCGGCGAGAGAACTTCGGTGACGGGTTCGAAAATATCTGCAATGCGCTGCTCGATATTGTCACTCAGCACAACGTGCAGATCGTGTATCCTGTCCATCCCAATCCCAACGTTCTGGCGCCCGTCCAACGCTTGCTCGGAGCCCAAAAGCGGATTCATTTGATCGCCCCCCTGGACTACGAACCATTCGTCTATCTGATGGAGCGTTCACGTCTCGTGATCACAGATTCCGGCGGCGTGCAGGAGGAGGCGCCGTCGCTGGGCAAGCCGGTCCTGGTGATGCGCGAAACAACCGAACGTCCCGAGGCCGTCGACGCTGGAACCGTGATTCTCGTGGGCACGTCCCGCGAGCGTATCGTCAATGAGACAACCAGGTTATTGACGGACAGCGATCACTATGGGCGGATGGCGCAATCGGTTAATCCTTACGGCGACGGCCTGGCCGCAAAACGAATTCGCAAGGTGATCGAGGATCAACTGTGAGCGACGTAAAGCTAAAAGCGATTTGTGTGGTCGGGCTCGGTTATATCGGGCTCCCAACTGCGGTCGTGCTCGCCTCGCGAGGTGTTTCTATCGTGGGTGTCGATGTCAGCGAGGCGGTCGTTGCCAAGATCAACCGTGGTCAGGTTCACATCGTGGAGCCCGACCTCGATGCGGTGACCGCGCGCGCGGTTCAGGTCGGAAAGTTGCGTGCGGCCACGAAGCCTGCGCCAGCGGACGCTTTCATCATTGCCGTCCCCACGCCATTTCATGATGGGAAGGCGGACCTCAGCTATGTCGAGGCCGCGGCGGCATCCATCGCGCCGGTCTTGAAGAGCGGCGATCTCGTCGTACTTGAATCGACCTCTCCGCCGGGTACGACGGAAAGGATGACTGCCCAGCTTGCGACCCTGCGGCCCGATCTGCGCATGCCTGTGTCGGGGGTCGAAGATTGCGACGTTCATGTCGCCTATTGCCCCGAGCGCGTATTGCCGGGACGCGTGCTGGTCGAGCTGGTCGAGAATGACCGTGTGATCGGCGGCATCACAGCCAAATGCTCGGCGCGCGCCGAGGAACTCTATCGCATCTTCTGCACCGGCAGCCTGCTCAAGACCAGCGTCCGCACGGCGGAAATGTGCAAGCTGACCGAAAACTCGTTCCGAGACGTTGGTATCGCCTTTGCAAACGAACTATCGATTGTCTGTGATAAGCTCGGCATCAATGTCTGGGAGCTGATCCGGCTCGCCAACCATCACCCGCGCGTCAATATCCTCCAGCCGGGCCCCGGCGTCGGCGGCCATTGTATCGCGGTGGATCCCTGGTTCATCGTCGAGGCGGCTCCGCAGGAGTCCCGTCTGATCCGCACCGCGCGCGAAGTCAACGACGGCAAGCCGTCCTACGTTCTCGAGAAGATTAGGACCGCCATCGCCGGCGCTCGGTCTGTCGGCGCCTATCCGAAAGTGCTGACGCTCGGTCTCGCCTTCAAGCCCGACGTCGACGATTTCCGCGAAAGCCCGGCGCTCGAGATCGCCGAAGAGGTGGCTGAGTGGAACAGCTGCGAACTGCTGGTATCGGAGCCCTTCGCCGAGCTGTTACCGGGAAGGCTTGCCACGCACAAGAACGTCCGCATGGTGCATGACGTCACCGAGGCGATCGCCGAGGCGCATATCGTCGTGATGCTGGTCAATCATCGTGCCTACAATGAAATCCCGCCGGCCGAGCTGAATGGCAAGGTGGTGATCGACACGCGTGGAGTATGGTCGTGAAGCAGCTTCTGGTCCGGTCGGGTAAAGTCTTTTTGCAGGACGTCCCGGCGCCGGTCGCCGGTCCGAAGAACGTGCTGGTTCGGGTGGAGCGTTCATGCGTGAGCGTCGGCACCGAGATGGCCGGCGTCAAGATGTCGGGCCTCCCGCTGTATCGCCGGGCCCTTAAGCAGCCGCACCACGTCAAGCGTGTGCTTCAGCTCATGCGAGATCAGGGCGTGGCGCGCGTCTACAAGCAGGTCAAGGGCAAGCTCGATGCGGGACTGCCGACCGGGTACTCGGCCGCCGGCACCGTCATCGCCATCGGATCGGAGGTCGACGGGATCGCGATCGGCGATCGCATTGCCTGCGCCGGCGCGGGCGTCGCCAACCACGCCGAAGTCATCGACGTTCCGGTCAATCTGTGCGTTCCTATCCCGCAGCAGGTCTCCTTCGACGCCGCAGCCACAGTGACGCTCGGTGCCATCGCGATGCAAGGCGTGCGCCGCGCGCAGCCGACGCTTGGCGAGACCGTCGTCGTGATCGGGCTAGGAATTCTCGGGCAGATTACAGCACAGCTCCTGACCGCAAACGGGTGCCGCGTAATCGGGACCGATGTGGATAACAAGCGCATCTCGACCGCGCTGGAAAATGGCCTTGATCACGGCATCAACCCGAACGACGGCAACTTGGTCGAAAGCATTATCAAGCTGACCGATGGCGTCGGCGCCGACGCCGCGATCATCACGGCTGCCTCCGCTTCCAGCGATATTCTCGCTCAGGCTTTTCAGTCCTGTCGCAAGAAGGCGCGTGTGGTGATTGTCGGCGACGTGGGCCTGAACATGGCGCGATCGGACATCTACGCCAAAGAGCTCGATGTCCTGATCTCCTGCTCCTATGGGCCCGGGCGCTACGATCCCGTCTACGAGGAGGAAGGCGCAGACTACCCGCTCGCCTATGTCCGGTGGACTGAGAACCGCAACATGGGTGAATATCTTCGCCTGCTCGCGGCCGGTCGCCTTCGGCTCGATAACATGCTGCATGAGCCCTATCCGGTCGATCGTGCCGAAGAGGCGTATGGGCGGCTGGCAGGCGAGGGCGAGAAGCCACTTCTGGTCCTGTTGCAATATCCGCATCGGGAAGAGGCCGTGCGATCTGTGCTGCAGATTGCTGCTCCGAAGCCCGTCGATGGCCGCATCAAGATCGCGGTTGTCGGCGCGGGCAGCTTTGCGCAAGGCATGCACCTCCCGAACCTGAAGAAGCTCGGTGACAAGTTCGATCTTCGCAGCGTTGTGAGCCGCACCGGCCTGTCTGCGCGCACGGCCGCCGAACGCTTTGGTTTTAGCACCGCGAGCACTGATTTTCAGACTGTTCTCGATGACCCGCAGGTCGATCTTGTGCTCATCGCAACACGGCATGACCTGCACGCCGAAATGACCGTGGCGGCGCTGAAGGCCGGCAAGCACGTCTTTGTCGAGAAGCCGCTGTCGATGGCCGAGGAGGGGCTGGACGCCATCGAGGCATTCTACGAAGCCAACCCGAATGGACCGCTGTTGATGACGGGCTTCAACCGGCGGTTCGCGCCGGCTGTCAGTGTGGCCCGCGAAGTGATCAAGGGGCGTTTGTCGCCGATGATCGTGAATTACCGCATGAATGCCGGATACATTCCCTCCGACCATTGGGTGCATGGCCCACATGGGGGAGGCCGCAACATCGGCGAAGCTTGCCACATCTACGATCTTTTCAATTCGCTCACCGGCAGCCATCCTGTCGAAGTTCAGGCCCGGTCGATTGTACCGGCCAGCGGCCATTGGCGGTGTGATGACAATTTCGTCGCCACCGTACGTTACGCCGATGGTTCGTTATGCACGCTGACTTATACGTCGCTGGGCTCGAAGGAGTTCCCCAAGGAGCGCTTCGATATTTTTGTGGACGGGAAAGTTCTCGTGCTCGACGACTACAAGCGTTTGGAGGTCACCGGCGCAAAGGCGGGCTGGAAGGGCTTGACCATTGAAAAGGGACAGTTCGAGGAGTTGGTGGCGCTCGCCGAAGCCTTCAAGCCGGGCGGCAAATGGCCGATTTCCCTCGCCGATCAGCTGTCGGCGACGCGGGTCAGTTTTGCGGTCGAGAAACAGCTCGCGGAGTAACGCGGTGCGTTCCGTTGTAGTGCTCGGGACCTAGTCGAACAATCGATGTATGCCCCACGCTCTCCAATTTGGGAATTTCGAAGACGCGGCCCCGCCCCCATTTAGCTGTCGGTCGCGGTCGGGGAAAACGGTGGTCTCTTCACGGAATGTCTTGAAGCAAGTCGTGCCGGCAAATCACTGGCCACCGTCGACGCCTTATTCACGCACCACACCAGGGCAAGGCCAAAAGCTGGTGGATTTGCGCCCTTGCAGGCGCGAAGCGTCGTTGGTAACTATGCGGCCTGCAAGGCCCTTTCCGTCCCATCTGCACGTGCGCTTTCCACGCGGTCGCAAACGGTTCTCGCCCTACTCTGGAAGGCGAGCTCGTCTCGGTGGGAATCGACCACCATTTCGCCGGATCTGAGTTGCTTGTAGGTCTGCTTTGCAGGGGGACTTCTTGAGAAGCGTTTTCGAGGTGTGAACGAATGTACGCGATTGGAATCAGCTCCGGGATCAAGCATGGTCACCATGATGGCGCGGCCGTGCTGTTGCGTGACGGTGAGCTGATTGCTGCCGCGGAAGAAGAAAGATTCACGCTGGCCAAGCATGCTCGCGGCGAGCTTCCGCGCGGTGCCATCGGTTTCTGCCTGAAGCAGGCCGGCATCACCATGCGCGACGTCGACTGGATCTGTTCGCCGCTGAAGACCTACACGAACTACACGCAGCGCCTCACCGAATATTTCAAGTACCAGTTCGGGCACAGCCCGAGGATCGAGCTCTACGACCATCACCTCTGTCACGCCGCTAGCTCGTTCTACGGCTCCGGTTTCTCCGAGGCGACCGTTGCCTGCTTTGACTTCTCGGGCGACTCCAGCTCTGGTCTCGTCGCGCATGCGCGCGGCAATGACTTCCGCGTGCTGACACGATTCGGCCGCCACAACAGTCTCGGACTTTATTACGGGATGCTGACCCAGTATCTCGGCTATCAGATGACCAATGACGAGTACAAGGTCATGGGCCTATCGTCCTATGGCAGCCCCGAATACCTCGACAAGTTTGCCAAGCTGCTGCGCCCGGCCGGCATCGATTACGAACTCGATCCCGGGCTCGACAAGCGCAGGCGCGACGCCGAGATCTTCACCAGCGATTTCTCGACGCGACAGGAGCGTATCTTCACCGAGAAGATGGAGGAGATTTTGGGGCCGCGGCGCTTGCGCGGGGCGCCGCTCGACCAGCGGCTGACCAACATCGCCGCGAGCGGCCAGAAGCAGCTCGAGATCGTCACCACCGAGGTGATCCGCTCCGCGATCGCCGAGACCGGTTGCGGCGACGTCTGTATCGCCGGAGGCGTCGGGCTGAACTGCAAGATGAACATGGAGATCGCCGCCGAGCCGTCTGTGAAGCGTCTTTACGTCCCGCCGGTGCCGCACGATGCGGGTGTGGCGCTGGGTGCTGCGATGATGAAGTGTGCGGAGGCCGGCCACGCGATCGCACCGCTGACCCATGCCTATTGGGGACCGGAATATTCGAACGACGCGATCCGGGAAACGCTGGACAAGATCGGCGCGCGGTTCGAGTTGCTCGACGATCCTGTCTCGCGCTGCGTCACCGATCTGACGGAGCAGAAGACGGTGGGCTGGTTTCAGGGGCGGATGGAATACGGCCCGCGCGCGCTCGGTAACCGCTCGATCCTGGCCGATCCGCGCCATGCGGGCATGAAGGACCGCATCAACCTCACGATCAAATATCGCGAGGAGTTCCGTCCGTTCTGCCCGTCAGTGCTGTACGAGCGCCAGGCCGAGTATTTCGAGAACACGTTCGACGCACCCTTCATGGTGGTGACGTTTCCGGTCAACCAGAAGGTTGCGGAGACTATGCCGGCGGTGGTCCATGTCGATAACACAGCACGCATCCAGAGCGTCCATGCGGACAGCAATCCGCTCTACAGCCGCCTGATCGGCGAGTTCGCGCAAGCGACCTCGCTGCCGGTTCTGATCAACACCAGCCTCAACATCAACGAGCAGCCGACAGTGAATGCACCGTTGGAAGCTCTGCATACCTATTTTTGCTCCGGTCTGGACGTGCTGTACCTCGGGCCCTACCGACTATCGAAGCCACGTTAAGCGAATGGATCGGTCCGATCGAAGGCTCAACCGACCGATGACGCGGTTCGCCCTTTGTAGTTTGGGCATCTCGCGAATTTGCCTGAATTGATGAAGGATCTGACATCGTTTGTCCGACGAATGTGGTACCTGAGCGATTTCATGAACTTCAGGAAAAGGCGACGGGTTAATCTGGCCGTCGGTGTGGCGATTGCCGCCTACATCACGACTTCAGGTGCGGCTGCGCTAATTCCATTTCCGCTTGGACAAGAACAGCTCGGCCAATTGTTCTTCCCTCAGGAAGTTCCTTACGCGTGGATGACCACGCTCGGATCTGCAACTTACTGGCTCTTATTTCTGCTGACGCTCGTAGCTCTTCCGATAGCTGCGATTGTCACCGAGAAGGTCTTTTCGTCAGCAACCCTTTCATTTTCCGACGAGATACCCTTGTGGATTCCGTTGGTGTTGGCGGGCGCCATGATCGCTTTCTGTATCTGGAGGCTTGCTCAGGCCGGCGGCCTGTCCGCGAGTGAGGCGTGGGATCAGAGCTTATGCTACGAAGAGAAAATCCTGAGGCGGGTCGAATTGTTCAATCTGCTTGGTAACAAGTACTATTCGTTCGTCTATTCGAGTCTACCCATCGTCGGTTGCTATCTGCTGGCGCGGGGATTGCTCAAACGCGAAAATGTCAGCCTCGGAGCCTGCGCGGCGCTGAGCCTGATCGTTCTTTGGTTGGATGTCGCAACTATTCAGAAAGCACCGGCGCTTCTCTATGTGCTGGTGCTCGGATTGACGTTGGCGCTCTCTGGATTCGGTCTCGTGCGCACCGCGATCTTGACGGTCGCGGCAGGAGGAACGATCTACTTGGCCCTGGCTCTGAGCCAATTTTGCGAAATCAAGAACGTCGGCGAGCCGGAAAACACTGTTCAGGCGGGTCCCCTCGGACGGTCGCCCGGGATTCCGCTGCCCGGTTCGGACTCATCATCCGCTCTCAACCCGCCATCATCCGTGCTCCGCTCGCCATCAGCAGCCGTTGGAGAGCCGTCGGAGAGCGCATTCAGTGCCGTGTTGCAGAAGGCGATTTGGATCGTGCGATCGGGCGTATTCCGGATGGCGGTCGGAATTCCATACTATGTGCAGATCTTTTCGGATCCCGATCAACGTTGCGGCATAGTGCGGCCGACCTTCAGCGGACTTCTTGCCCCGCAACCTTGCTATCCGGCCACGAAAGTGTTCGCGGTGATCTATCCCGCGATCACATACACGATGGGTTCGCAACCGGCCGGTGTGAGCCTGTCAGGCTATGCTGAGGGAGGTCTCTTTTACGCTGTCTTGGCGACGGTGATCGCCGGTTCGCTAATTGGCGTGATTTCAGTCCTGGCGAGAGGCAACGATCCCATGAGCATTGCCATGCAGGTGGCAGGCTGCCTCTACGCGTATTACGTGACCCAGGTTCCTCTAACGGCGACGCTGCTGGATAGCTATGGCCTCGTTTGGTTAATAGCTCCGCTTGCCGCAATGCGTGCGCTGGCATGGATGATTAACATCATTCTCCGAAAATGAGTCACCGCACGCCGCGCAAGCTGCTCGATGCCAGTCACCTCGATGAGCTTGGTCGGCGCGTTGGACTAGGGTTGAATCACTCACGCTCAGCGCAAGGAGAGCGCTTGCCGCACGAACGCTTCGAGGTTTCCGTCCTGAAACAATAGGCCCTGGATGCCCGCAGCTTCGGCCGCCTCCAGGTCGCTTGGCTTGTCGCCGATCAGGATGCTTCTGTCCGCAACCACGGGAAAGCGCTTGAGGAGGTCGGTAATCATGCCGGGCGCGGGCTTGCGACGGTCGTTTACGCGTCGATAGCGCTCAATGGTGGCTTCGGGATGGTCGGGACAGTATTCAAATGCGTCGATGTGCGCGCCGATCACTGCCAGCTCCTTTGCGATCCAGCGATGGAGAGTTTGGACGTCGCTCTCCTCGAAGAATCCGCGGGCCACACCCGACTGGTTGGTGACCACAAAGGCAAAATAGCCCGCGTCGTTGACGAGCTTGACCGCTTCACGGGCGCCGTCTTTCCACTCGAACTTGCTCGCCTCGAAGACATAGCCGTGATCGTGATTGAGTACGCCATCGCGGTCGAAAAAGACCGCCGGGCGCAACATTGTCGCTGTCATCTGCCGCCCCTGATAAGTTGTGATCTCTCCTCACAAGTGGTTTGTCAAGGACCCGAATCTGATGGCGGAGCTGTAGTCCGCGATTACCTTTCCGTTGCTTCAGGCCGCAGGCGTTCATCGATCCGGTGCCTTTCACTTGAGTTCTGAGTCCGCTGATCGCAACGCACGCTTTGGTTCGGGAGTGTTTGGAAAACGAAATACGCAGTGGGAGCGGAATACACGGGTTCCTTGTCGAAGGGGCGTATGAGCACCGAATCGCCCACAGAGTAGCGGGCGCCCTCTTGATGCTAGCGGATGGAATGACAGCCTTTGTTGGGGTCGTTCGATCGGCCGCGCAATCTCAGCAGTTTTTGGACGCGCCGCGAAATAAGGGCGATGGTCGCAACTGTCACTATGATCGGCACAACGGTGAGTTCGACGGGTTTGTCATCGAGTAACGACGCTCGTCCGGTGGCGCCGAGGAAGGTGAACAGGAAGACCTGCGGGGCACTGAATACCAAAGTGGCCAAGATGAACGACACCAGATGGATTTTTGTAAGTCCGAAAAGATAGTTTTGTAACGCGCTTGGCACCGGAGCACCGAGTCGCATGAGAGCGACGATGCGCCATCCTTCCTTGTCGACAGCTTCGGCTATCGCTTCCAATCTAGATCGTTGTTCGAGCTTTCGTCGAAACCACTCGGACGCGATATGGCGGGCTAGCAGAAATGCCAGCGTTCCTCCCGTTGTGCCGGCCACCAGGATGATGGGAGCCGCACCAATCCCAAATGATGCGCCGGCCGCAACGATAAGGATCGTCCGAGGAAAGACTATCAGCGCCGCCAACCCAAAGAACAGCGCGAGAATGGCACCCGATGTGACGGAAAGATGCCCCAACCCCTCGAATGCCTCGATGATATAATCTGTCATAGGAGTTGCTTTGCGCCATCTGTGCAGACCAATCAACCCACCCAAAACCGACAAGTGGGTGTATCCGAACCTTAGGCGAGGCCTACTTCTTGATTGACCCGAACCGTAGCTTAGGGCAGGAGTAGCAACTCACGGTAGTGCATTTTTTGGATAGTAGTGAATTATCGTGGGTAAGGAATTTTCCCGTGCGTGGCAGGTGCGGCGCGCAGCAATTTATTCGGTCGGGATAGCGGGCGGTGTGGGGCTGGCGCTACTCGCCATTTTCGGCCTTTTTGACGATGCGCTTGAGAGGCGAATGTACAGGAATTGCCTAGCGGGCCACTCGGACAGGCCATTCCTCTGCCTAACCGAGGAGCGCGCAATACGGCTTAGATTCTACGTGCCTTAATATCCCCCGCCAACAACGACCAACGCGAGTCCATACCACCAAAGGACCGCGAGAGCATATGCCGTCGCGCCTACCTATTTGCACCGATTTCGCGCAGAATTCCGTGTGACCAGGGAATTGGGGTTTGAGCGCTTACCGCTCGTCCGCGATCACCTTGCCGTCGTTCGGCAGCGCGCCCGGGCTGACCAGTTCGACATTGCCGCCGAGTTTCGTCACCGCGCGCAAGGTGCCTGCAATTTCCTCGCGCAGGGCGTCGCTCGCGGCGGCAGTTTCGGCTCGCAGCGTCATCGCATCGGCCTCGCCCTGGCGCATGACGACGAGGCGCAGGCGTCCGAGTGCGGCATGGCGCTTGCCGATCTCGGCGACCTGCTCCGGTCGGACGAACATGCCCTTGACCTTGGTGGTCTGGTCGGCGCGGCCCATCCAGCCCTTGATGCGCATGTTGGTGCGGCCGCAATTGCTCGGGCCCGGCATCATCGCGGTAAGGTCGCCGAGCGCGAGACGGATCCAGGGATGGTGCGGATCGAGCGAGGTCACCACGATCTCGCCGACGTCGCCCGGCGCGACGGGATCGCCGGTGCCGGGTTTGACGATCTCCATGATCAGATCCTCGTTCACCACCATGCCCTCGCGCGCCTCGGTCTCGAAGGCGATGAGGCCGAGGTCAGCGGTGCCGAAGGCCTGGTAGGCGTCGATGCCGCGTGCCTTGATTTCGGCCTGGAGCGAGGGCGGGAAGGCCGCACCCGAGACCAGCGCGCGCTTGATCGAGGAGACGTCGCGCCCCGAGCTTGCTGCGGCATCGAGCAGAATCTTCAGAAAGTCCGGCGTGCCGCTGTAGCCGACCGGACGGTAGGCTTCGATCAGCTCGAATTGCTGCTCGGTATTGCCGGGGCCGGCCGGGATCACCGCGCAGCCGAGCGCGCGCGCCGAGGCATCGAAGATAAAGCCGCCGGGGGTGAGGTGGTAGCTGAAGGTGTTGAGCACGATGTCATCGGGGCGGAACCCGGCCGCGAACAGCGCCCGCGCACCGCGCCAGGGATCGGCCTGCCGCCCTTCAGGCTCGAAGATCGGACCGGGAGAGGTGAAGAGGCGGGCGAACGATCCCGGGGCTGCCGGCACGAAGCCACCGAAGGGCGCAGAGGCCTTGTGCAGGGCCGGCAGCTCCGACTTGCGCAGCACCGGCAGGCCCGCCAGCGCCGCCCTGGAGGTCACGGCGGCCGGGTCTATGCCCTTCAGCCGCTCGGCATAGGCGGGCGCGGCCATCGCGCCGCGCAGCACGTCCGGCAGGCGGGAGAACAGCTCCGCCTCGCGCACGGCCGGTTCGCGCGTCTCGCGGGCGTCGTAATAGGCAGTCATGGCTGGTCTTTCCGGGTTGGCATCCGTTGCACGCCGCCGCCGGCATGGGTATCAGACGGCCAGTGTCGAGGCGTGGAGAGGACGCGATGGCGGACGAAGGCATCATTGCGGCGGACGAGGCGGCGGACGTCGTCGCGCGCCTGAAGCGCCGCATGATCGACGAGGCGCTGCCGCTGTGGTCGTCCGTCGGCTGGGACGATGCGGCAGGCGGTTTCATCGACCGGCTGCACCGTGACGGCACGGCCGATGCGGCCGCACCGCGGCGCGTGCTCGTGCAGGCGCGCCAGATCTATTGTTACGCCAAGGCGGCGCAGATGGGCTGGTACCCTGGGGGGCGCGCCATCGCGCTGAAGGGGCTGGAGCATCTGCTCAGCAAAGCGAAGGCGCCCGACGGCCGGCCCGGCTATGTGCACCGGCTGACGCCGGACGGCGCCGTGCTGGACGGCCGGCGCGATGCTTACGACCACGCCTTCATCCTGTTTGCGCTCGCGGCCGTCTACGGGCTCGACCAGGATGCGCAAATTCGCGCCGAGATCGACGCGGTGCTCGCCTTCCTCGACGGCCATCTGCGCTCGCCGCATGGCGGCGTGCATGAAGGCCTGCCGGTCTCGCTGCCGCGCCGGCAGAACCCGCACATGCATCTGTTCGAGGCGATGATCGCGTGCTTCGATGCAACCCACGACCTGTCGTTCCAGAACCGCGCCGGCGAGTTCTTCGCGCTGTTCCTCGCCAATCTCTACGACAAGCAGAAGCGGATCCTGACGGAGTATTTCGAGGAGGACTGGTCCAAGATCGAGCCGGTCAGCGTCGAGCCCGGCCATCAGGCCGAGTGGGTCTGGCTGCTGAAAGGGTTTGAACGCATCACGGGTTGCCCGACCGGACAGCGTCGCGCCGAACTGCTCGCGACCGCGCTGCGCTATCGCGACGAGGCCACGGGGTGCCTGGTCGACGAGGGCGATGCCAGCGGCAACATCCGCCGCAGCACGCGCCGGCTGTGGCCGCAGACCGAGATGGCGAAGGCGTGGATCGCGCAGGCCGAGTCCGGCGAGGCCGGCGCGGCCGATGAGGCGCGCGCGGCGCTGGTGCGGCTCGAACGGCATTATCTCAGCCATCCCGTGAAGGGCGGCTGGTACGACCAGTTCGATCGCGACGGCAAATCGCTGGTCGACACCATTCCTGCGTCGTCGTTCTATCATGTTCTCTGCGCAGTCACGGAAGCGGAGCAGGTGCTTGAAGGTTAGAGTTCTTTTGTTTTGACGCGTTTTCTTCACGCGAACCGGTTCCCACTTCGCTTGAAAACGCTATGTCAAAGCCACCGTTTGCGCCGCTTGAAACTCTTGAGGTTCTTGAAGCTCTTGCGCTGATCGCCGGCGCCGCCGAGGTAGAACTCCTTGACGTCCTCGTTGTCGCGCAGTTCGTCCGCGGTGCCGTCGAGCACCACCTTGCCCTGTTCCATGATGTAGCCGTGGCTCGCCACCGACAGCGCGGCGCGGGCGTTCTGCTCGACCAGCAGGATGGTGACGCCGAGGTCGCGGTTGATCTTCTGGATGATCGAGAACACCTCTTTCACCAGCAGCGGCGACAGGCCCATCGAGGGCTCGTCCATCAAGATCATCTTCGGCCGCGCCATCAGCGCGCGGCCGATCGCGAGCATCTGCTGCTCGCCGCCTGAGAGATAACCGGCAAGGCCGGTGCGCTCCTTCAGGCGCGGGAAATAGTTGAAGACCATGTCGAGATCGGCATCGACCTCGCGATCCCTGCGGGTGAAGGCGCCGAGCCTGAGGTTTTCGAGCGACGTCATGTCGGCGACGATGCGCCGGCCCTCCATCACCTGGAAGATGCCACGACGCACGATCTTGTCGGGATCGATGCCGGCGATGGCTGAGCCCTCGAACAGGATCTCGCCACGCGTGACCTCGCCGTCCTCGGTCTTGAGCAGCCCCGAGATCGCCTTCAGCGTCGTCGACTTGCCGGCGCCGTTGGCCCCCAATAACGCCACGATCGCGCCCTTGGGCACGTCGAGGCTGAGGCCTCGCAGCACCAGGATGACGTCGTCGTAGACGACCTCGATGTTGCGGACGGCGAGGAGGGGCGGTGCGGGCACGGCGCTGGGGGAGGGACGCTCGATGTGAGCCGGTTCACTCATGGTCAGTTACTCTCTTGATGTCGTCACCCGCGAAGGCGGGTGACCCAGTATTCCAGAGACGCTCGACGTTCCCCGAGAGGCCGCGGCGTACTGGATCCCCCGCTTTCGCGGGGGATGACCGTTGTGCGTTGGGTGAGCGCCGGGCTCACCACCCCAGCAGTTCCGGCTTGCGCGGCAGCTCGACGGTCTTGACCTTCTCGAGCTTGATCGTGCCCTTGGCCATGAGATCATTGAGGTCGCCGTCGGTCGCACCCGCGATCTTGGTGCGATAGAGGTCGACCTTCAGCGTGCCGCGGTGGTCCTTGTCGGTCCAGGTCGAGGCATTGCAGACGCCGTCCATTCCGGCTGGCACCCAGTCCTTCTTCTGGTAGAAGCCCTTGGCGACGTTCTCGCCGGTCGCCCCGCCGTTCTTGGCAGCCCAGTCGAGCGCCTCCCTCATGTAGAGCGCCGAGCAGACCGCTGCGATGTAATGCACGGGCCGGTAGACCTTGCCGGTGGGGTCGGACATCTTGGAGATCTCCATCACCGTCTTCATGCCGGGCGCATCGCCGCCCCAGCTCACTGCGGTGCGCAGCGGGAAGATCACGCCGTTGGCGGCATCGCCGGCGGTCTTGGCGGCGTTCTCGTCCATGCCCCAGACATTGCCGAGGAACTGAATCTCGACGCCGGCGGTCTTGCAAGCCTTCAGGACGGAGATGTTGGAAGCCGCGGTGTTGCCGAGATAGGCGTAGTTGGCACCCGAGGATTTCAGGCTCAGGCACTGCGCGCTGTAGTCACCCGGTGTGAGCGCGAACACCAGCGGCGGCAGCACCTCGAAGCCGAGCTCCTGCGCCATGGCTTCGCCTGCGGCCTTCGGCGCGTTCGGATAGGGGTGGTTGGCGCCCATGTGCACGAACTTCGGCTTGCCGGGCTTGCCCTTGGCCTTCCAGTCCTCGGCCGCCCACATCAGCATCGCGCGCAGCGAGTCCGAATAGCTCGGGCCGTAGAAGAAATTATAAGGCGCAGGCTTGGCCTTGCCGCTCACGCCCTCGGGATCGGTGAGGGCTGCGGCATAGGAGCCGGAGAGGTCGGGGATCTTGTCCTGGGCGAGGAAGCCGGTCAGCGCTTCGGTGTCCGCGGTGCCCCAGCCCATGATCGCGGCGACCTTGGAGTCCGGCGCCGACCATTTCTTGTAGAGCGCGATCGCGCGCGGCACCTGGTAGCCGTAATCGTTGGTATCGACGCTGAGCTGCTTGCCGCCGACGCCGCCGTTCTTGTTGACCCAGGCGAAGGTGTCGGCGACGGCCTGACCGTAGGGCGTGCCGACGTCGGAGGTGCCGCCGGAATAATCGGCGAGATGGCCGATCGCGATCTGCGCCTGCGCGCCGGCCGAGAACGCGGCGATGGCCAGCGCGAGCGATGCGGTGCTCAAAAGGGATTTTGTCTTCATTGATTGCCTCCTCCTGTTTTTTCGTTGGTTAGAGAGTTGCCCGCGCTCAATGCGAGAACGGGTAGAGTTTCCAGTAGGCCTTGATCTGCCGCCAGCGATGCGCGAGCCCGTCCGGCTCGAACATCAGGAACGCGATGATGATCACTCCGATCGCGATCTCGCGCAGGAAGGTGATGTTGGTGTTGAGGGACAGCGCCTTGTCGATCGCGCCGCCCTTCAGGTAGAGGCTGATGAATTCCATCGTCTCAGGCAGCAGCACCACGAAGGCCGTGCCCATCAGCGTGCCCATGATCGAACCGGTGCCGCCGATGATGATCATGGCGAGGAACAGGATCGAGCGCTCGATACCGAAGCCCTCCTGCGAGACCACGAGCTGGTAGTGGGCATAGAGCGCACCGGCGATGCCGGCGAAGAAGGCGGCGAGGCCAAACGACAGCGTGCGGTATTTGGTGAGGTTGATGCCCATGATCTCGGCAGAGAGATAATGGTCGCGGATCGCCACCAGCGCGCGGCCGTCGCGTGTGCGCATCAGATTGGTGACGAGGACGTAGCTCGCGACCACATAGGCCAGCACGACATAGAAATACTGTCTGTCGCCGCGCAGCGTGAAGCCGAAGATCGAGAACGGATTGGCGCTGGCGGGCACCGAGCCCCCGGTGAACCACTCTGCGCGGGAGAAGAAGTCGAGCAGGATGTATTGCGCCGCCAGCGTTGCGATGACGAGGTAGAGCCCCTTCAGTCGCGCCGCCGGGATGCCGAAGATCAGCCCGACCAGCGCGGTGACGACGCCCGCAAGCGGGATCGCGAAGAACACCGGGATCGGCGCGTTGTTGGAGATGTAGGCCGAAGTGAAGGCGCCGAGCAGGAAAAAGGCGGCATGGCCGATCGAGATCTGGCCGGTGAAGCCCACGAGGATGTTGAGGCCTAGCGCTGCGATCGAGAAGATGCCGATCTGGATCAGGATGCTGAGCCAGTACCCGCCAAGGAATTGCGGCACGAGGCAGAGCAACAGCACGCCGATGATCGCAAAGTTGCGGCTGGTCGTGGTCGGGAAGATCGTGGTGTCCGCCGCGTAGGAGGTGCGGAAATCACCAGCAGGGATGAGGGCAGGGCCGGCCATGGATCAGATCCGCTCGATGTCGTGGGTGCCGAACAGGCCGTAGGGCTTGATCATCAGCACGATGATGAGGACGTAGAACGGTGCGATCTCGTAGAGATTGCCCCAGTGCAGATACTCGCTGTCGACATATTGCGCGATGTTCTCGAGCAAGCCGATGATGATGCCGCCGAGCACGGCGCCGCCGACGGAATCGAGCCCGCCGAGGATCGCCGCCGGGAACACCTTGATGCCGTAGGCCGCAAGTCCCGAGGACACGCCGTTGACGACGGCGACCACCACGCCCGCGACCGCCGACACTGTTGCGGAGATCGCCCACGCCATCGCGAACACGCTCTTGACGGAGATGCCGAGCGACTGCGCGACCTGTTGGTTGAACGCGGTGGCGCGCATGGCGAGGCCGTACTTCGAGGCGCGGAAGAACCAGGCCATGCCGATCATCATGGCGACCGAGACCACGAGGCTCATGACATAGACGGTCTGGATCTGAAGCCCGAGCAGGCTGACCGACTGGCTCTCGAACACGCGCGGGAACGGTTGCGGATTGACGCCGAACATCCATTTCAGCGTGGCCTGGAGCACGGTCGAGAGGCCGATCGTCACCATGATCACCGAGATGATGGGTTCGCCGATCATCGGTCTCAGGATCAGGACCTGGATCGCGATGCCGAATACGAACATGAACACCAGCGTCATCGGCATGCCGATCCAGAACGGCACCTGGTACTTCGCAAGCAGCGCCCAGCACACCCAGGCGCCGACCAGCAGCAGTTCGCCTTGCGCGAAGTTGACGACCTGCGTCGCCTTGTAGATCAGCACGAACGACATCGCGACCACGCCATAGAGCGTGCCGACCACGAGGCCGTTGACCAGGAGCTGGATGAGGAAGGCGGTGTTCATGTCGATGTCCGCGCAAAATGCAGAAGCGATGACGGTGCACCCTCTCCCCTTGTGGGAGAGGGTGGCTTCGCGAAGCGAAGCCGGGTGAGGGGTTCTCTTGGCAGCGACGGTGCGGAGAGAAGACCCCTCACCCGGGCGAGGGTGTGGCCAGCAGCGGAGATGCCCTCTCCCACAGGGGGAGAGGGCGCATCGGCCGGCAGCGCGGTCTCGGTTCGAAGCAGGCTCACTCCGCGGCCTCCGCCATGTGCCCATGCCCGCCGAGATCCACCACGCGCAGCGTCGTTCGCACGCGTTGCGTGGTGCCGTCCTGGAAGCGGATCACGGTGTCGACGGGGATGTCGGCATCGCCGCGGTAGATTGCGTTGATGATGCCTTCGTATTTCTCGTTGATGACGCTGCGACGCACCTTTCGGGTGCGGGTGAGCTCGCCGTCGTCGGCGTCGAGCTCCTTGTAGAGCAGCAGGAAGCGCGAGATGCGTTGGGCCGGCGGCAGCGTGGCGTTGACGGTCTCGACTTCCTTCTTGAGCAGCGCGTAGACCTCGGGGCGCGAGGCGAGGTCGCTGTAGGTCGTGAACGAGAGCCGGCTCTTCTCCGCCCATTTCGAGATGATGGAGTAACGGATGCAGATCATCGCCGCGAGCGCGTCGCGGCCGGCCCCTAGCACCACGGCCTCCGCGATATAGGGCGAGAACTTCAGCTTGTTCTCGATGAACTGGGGCGAGAAGCGCTCGCCGCGCGAGGTCTCGGCGAGGTCCTTGATGCGGTCGATGACGACGAGCTGGCGGTTCGCGTTGAAATAGCCGGCATCGCCGGACAGCATCCAGCCGTCCCTGATGTCGGCAACGCTTGCTTCGGGGCTCTTGTAGTAGCCGAGAAACATGTTGGGGTGCCGCACCACGATCTCGCCGACGCCGTGGACGTCGGCATTGTCGATGCGGATCTCGACGCTGTCGGCCATCGGTACGCCTGTCGTGTCGGGATCGACCTTGCCCTCGGGATGCAGCGTGTAGGCCCCTAACAGTTCGGTCTGGCCGTAGAGCGTGCGCAGCGGCACGCCCATGGCCTGGAAGAACTTGAAGGTATCAGGGCCGAGTGCCGCGCCGCCGGTCGCGGCCGAACGCAGGCGGGTAAAGCCGAGGCGGTCGCGGAGCGCGCGGAACAGGATTGCGTCGGCAAAGCTCGAACGTTTGCCGTCTGCGAGCGCGGCGAGTCCGCTTTTCATGCCGATGTCGAACAGGCGCTGCTTGAAAGGCGTCGCGTCCATCACCTTGGCGCGGACGTCGGCGGCGATGGATTCCCAGACGCGCGGCGCAAACAGCACGAACGTCGGCGCGATTTCGCGCAGATCGTTCATCATCGTATCAGGCTCTTCGACGAAGTTGATCTTCATCCGGCACAAGAGGCCTTTGCCGAGCACATAGACCTGCTCCATGATCCACGGTAGCGGCAGCACGGAGACGTATTCGTCGTCCGGCCCCTTCGGATCGAAGGCGAGATAGGTCGCGCAATGGCCGAGCACGCGGCCGGCGGCGAGCATGGCGAGCTTTGGGTGCGAGGTGGTGCCCGACGTGGTGCAGAGAATCGCGACATCCTCGCCCTTGGTGGCATCGACGAGGCGATCGTAGAGCTCCGGCTCACGCGTGGCGCGGCCGCGGCCGAGTTCGGCGAACGCTTCCGCCGACATCAGTCTGGGATCGTCGTATTTCCGCATGCCGCGCGGATCGGAATAGATGATGTGCTTCAGCCGCGGGACACGCTCGGCAAGCGCGAGCAGCTTGTCGACCTGCTCTTCGTCCTCGGCGAAAACGACCTGCGCCTCGCCATAGTTGAGGAGGTAGGAGGCTTCCTCGTCCAGCACGTCGCGATAGAGCCCAAGGCTCAATCCACCGATGGCGTGGGTCGCCACTTCCGCTGCGACCCAGTCCGGCCGGTTGTCGCCGATGATGCCGATGACGTCCTCGCGCCCCAAGCCCAATTCGATGAGGCCGAGCGCGAAGTCGCGTACGCGGGTGTTGTAGTCATTCCAGGTGAAGACGCGCCAGAGCCCGAGATCCTTTTCGCGCAACGCGATCTCGTTGCCGTGCTCCCTGGCATTGAGCCGCAGCATCTTCGGATAGGTGTCGGCCTGCGCGACGCGGCCCGCGTAATCCATCATGCCGCACTCTCCTGTGCTGGCGGAGCATCGTCCGGATCGACCAGCACCTCGTCCTCCTCGCCGAGATAGGCGCGCCTGACGTGGGGATCGGCGAGCACGGCGGCCGGATCGCCCTCGGCGATCTTGCGGCCGAAATCGAGCACCATGACGCGGTGGGAGATGTCCATCACCACGCCCATGTCGTGCTCGATCATCACTACCGTCATCCCGAACTCCTCGTTGAGGTCGACGACGTAGCGGGCCATGTCCTCCTTCTCCTCGAAGTTCATGCCGGCCATCGGCTCATCGAGGAGAATGAGGCGCGGCTCCAGCGCCATGGCACGGGCGAGCTCGACGCGTTTGCGCAGGCCGTAGGAGAGGGTGCCGGCTTGCGCCTTTCGCACCGACTGGAGATCGAGGAAGTCGATGATCTCCTCGACCTTGCGGCGGTGCTCCAGCTCTTCCTTGCGCGCGCCGGTGAGCCAGTACAGCGATCCCGTGAGGAAATTGTTGTTCAGGAGGTGATGGCGCCCGACCATGATGTTGTCGAGCACGCTCATGTGGTGGAACAGGGCCAGATTCTGGAAGGTGCGGCCGATGCCGAGCGTGGGGCGCGCGTTCGGCGTCAGCCCTGTGATGTCGCGGCCCCGGTAGAACAGCTGGCCCTCGGTCGGCTTGTAGCGACCGGAAATACAATTCACGATCGAGGTCTTGCCGGCGCCGTTGGGGCCGATGATCGAGAACAGCTCGCCGTCATTGATGGCAAAGCTGACATCGGTCAGCGCACGGACGCCGCCGAATCGCAAGGACACGCCGCGCACTTCGAGACTGGTAGCCACCAAACAAATCCCTCCCGGTGATGGCGCATTCAGCGGCGCTCTTCGTCCGTTCCTGTCGGGCGATCCTAGTACGGCCGTGCCGGTGAGGCCATGCAGCTATTGGTCTCGACCGGCGCCGCGCCACTCTTGCTCCCGATCGGGATCAAAAGCCGCATCGCCCAAGGTGGTCCTCAATAGGGGAAAGCGCTATTTTGAAATGTCTCCCGCCTGACAATTCTGCGACAAAGTTTCTTCAGGCGGGAGTGGCCTTCATCTTTCGTCGGATGGTGGTCGAAGCGATCGTGTTGCAGTGCAGCAGAGAGATTGGGTGGCGAACGGTGCGGCTGGCTTCGGCATCATGATTTCAGAGGATCAACTGAAGCGGGTCGCCGCCTGGTCGCGCGAGCTCACGGACGCGGAGATCGAGGTCGCCCGCACCGGGATCACGGAGCGGTCCTACCGCACCGGTGAGACCGTGTTCATGCGCGGCGATACGTTCAGCTATTGGGCGGGCATGGTGAGCGGCCTGGCACGGATGGGCGGGGTCTCGCGCGACGGCAAGGAGACGAGCCTTGCGGGGCTGACGGCCGGAGCCTGGTTCGGCGAGGGCAGCGTGCTCAAGAACGAGCCGCGCCGCTACGACGTGGTCGCGCTGCGCGACAGCCGCGTCGCGCTGATGGAACGCAGCGCCTTCATGTGGCTGTTCGAGAACAGCGTCGGCTTCAACCGCTTCCTGGTGCGCCAGCTCAACGAGCGGCTCGGCCAGTTCATCGGCATGCTCGAGGTCAACCGCACGCTGGATGCCACCGCACGCCTCGCGCGCAGCATCGCCTCGCTGTTCAATCCGATCCTCTATCCCGAGTCGACCGCGCATCTGGAAATCACCCAGGAGGAGATCGGGGCGCTCTCGGGCATGTCCCGCCAGAACGCCAACCGCGCGCTGAACCGTCTGGAGAAGGAGGGGCTGCTGCGGCTCGAATATGGCGGCGTCACCATTTTGGATGTCGAGCGGCTGCGCGGCTACGGGGACTAGCGCGCGTTTGCGGGGGCGTGGATCGGCCAGAGGTCGGCGCGCCAGCGGACCGCGATCGCCAGCATCGCGATGAAGCCCGCGGCGGCATAGAGCGAACCCGTCGCGGAATAGCCGATGATGTCGATCAAGCTGCCCGCCGCGAGCAATCCGAGCGGCAGTCCGTAGATCACCATCATGCGCACGCCCATGACGCGGCCGCGCAGGTGTGCGCTGGCCGTCCGCATCAGGATCACGGCAGCTGATATCATCGACATGCTCTGGGCGATGCCGGCGAGAACGAGGCAGGCCATCGCCACCGGCATGGTCCTGATCTCGACGAACACCAGCAGCATGGCGTACCAGGCCAGCGTCGCGCCGATGAGAAGCCGGGCAATGCGCAGTCCGCTGACCAGGCTGAGCGTGATGGAGCCGATCAGCGAGCCAACGGCGAAGCTCGCCGAGAGATAGCCGAGGCCGGTCTGGTCGGTATGGAAGATGTCCCGCGCGATGTAGGGCAATAGTCCGCCGGTGAAGGGAAAGGCGGTGAGATTGGCCAGGAAGGCGACGCACAGCGCCGCGCGCATTCCCGGGCCGTTCCAGGCATAGACGATCCCTTCCTTGAGGTCGCCCAGCAATCGCGAAACCGCGTGGCTGTTCGCCGGAAGATCGCTCGTCGTCACGGTCCTTTTCGGCCGGGTCAGGCAGAGCATGAGAAGTGCGGCCGCGAGATACAGACAGGCGATCGCCACGTAAACGAGGCCGATGCCGAGGACGGCGAACAGACCTGCGCCCGTCAACGCTCCGGCGATGCGGGCGCTGTCCTGGGTCGTGCGCGCAACGCTGATGGCGCCCACCAGTTGCTCGGGCGGCATGATCTCGGCAAGCAGCGCGCCGCGAACGCCGAGATCGGAGGGGCGGATCAGGCCCATGAGCGCGACGATGATCATCACGCTCAGCGGCGACAAATGACCGGTCAGCGCCAGGACCATGATGGTCGACGAGAGCGCGGTATAGGCAAGGCGCATCACGACCAGAAGATCGCGGTGCCCCATCCGGTCGCCGATCATGCCGAGCACCGGCGCGACCAGGGTCCCGACGAACTGCAGCGACGCAAGCACGGTGAGCAGCAGCACCGAGCCGGTCTCGACCATGATGTACCAGCCGAGCACCAGCGTCTCCACTTCGAACGCCCACGAGGTGAGCAGATCGGACGGCCACTGGAAGCGATAGTTGCGGATGCGGAATGGCGCAAGTGCGGAAGGTCGTGCGGAAGTGCTCAAGATGCGATGCTGGGTTTCACGGCGATTCCCCCTTGTTTTTGTTCTTCTGTCCGGCACGGTAGCCCCGGCCATGCCGCTGTCAATTGGCGCTACCGCATGCCGCCATGCTTGCCGACGATTTGCGGTGCGCCAGTGCGCCCGCAGCATCGCTTCGTCGCCCGGCCGACACGGAGAGGTTGACCAACCGCCGCTTGCTCTTGCCGTGCGACGAGCCCATGCTTGCTAGGTTCCTGGGCCCATCCGGCAGGTCCAGGAGCTCGCGCCATCGCGGCTTCCGCGAGGTCCTGATCCATGAACTGCTCTTGCTGTGGTTTAGAGGTCCAGAGCGGCTTTGCCTTCTGCCCGAAGTGCGGCACGAAGCAACCGAACGCGTGCCCCGGCTGCGGCTTTCCATGCGCGCCGGATTTCGCCTATTGCCCGAAATGCGGTGCCTTCGTCGCTGAGGTCCCCACAGGCGGGCAGGCATCGGCGCGGACGAGCCCGACGACGCTCCCGATCCGGTCCTCCTCGCCGCCGCTCGTGCCGACGGAGGACGCTCAAGCCGCATTTCGAGCTCCGTCGGACAAGATCGACAGCGAGGCGAACCGCCGCACCATCACCGTGCTGTTTGCCGATCTCAGCGGCTTCACTGCGATGAGCGAGCGGCTCGACCCCGAGGTCATGCAGACGCTTCAAAACGAATTGTTCGAGGAGTTGACGGCCGCGGTGCAAAGCTTTGGCGGCTTCGTGGACAAATTCATCGGCGATGCGCTGCTGGCTCTGTTTGGTGCGCCGGCGGCGCACGAGGACGACCCGGAGCGGGCGGTGCGCGCTGCCCTCGACATGATCGGCCGGACGGCGCGCCTCAGCGAACGCGCGGAGGCGTATGCCGGTTCACCGCTGCTGCTCCATGTCGGCATCAACACCGGGCACGTCGTCGCGGGCGGACTCGGTGCGGGTGTTTCCAAATCCTATTCGGTGACCGGCGACACGGTGAATACCGCCCAGCGGCTACAGTCGATGGCGGCTCCGGGCGAGGTGCTGGTCGGGCCGTTGACCCACCGTCTGACACGGCATGCGTTCTCCTATGACTCGCTTGGCGAGGTCTCGCTCAAGGGCAAGATGGGCAGCGTGCTGGTCCACCGTCTGAAGGAGCCGCTCGACACGCCCCGTGCGGCACGAGGTCTCGACACGCTGGGCCTCAATGCGCCGTTGATCGGGCGCGCCGCCGAGCTTGCGCGCCTGATCGGCAGCCTTGATCGTGCGTGCGGCGGCGCGGCTCAACTGGTGCGGCTGGTCGGTGAAGCCGGCATCGGGAAAACGCGCCTGGTCAGCGAATTCGTCGCGCGCATCCGCGACCAGGATCGATTCGCCGGCGTGGCGATCCGGCACGCGGCGTGCTCGCCGCTCGGCGAACAATCCTACGGCACTCTCGCCGCCGTGTTGCGCAGCGCCTATGGCATCGCGCAGAAGGCGGGCGCCGCAGAGGCGGAGGCGAAGGTCGCCGAAGCGCTGTCGGAGCTTGGCCTCGCGACCGACGAGGCCGACCGCCTGATGCCCCTCTATCTGCATGTCCTCGGTCTCGGCGACCCCAACGCCGCGCTAAGGCATGTCGAGCCCGAACAGCTTCGCCGGCAGATATTCTTCGCGATTCGCACCGTCTTCGAACGCCGCCTGGCACTGTCGCCACTGCTGATCATCGTCGAGGATCTGCATTGGGCCGATGCGGTGTCGCTTGAAGCGTTGCGGTTCCTGATGGACCGACTGGAGCGGACGCGGCTGATGCTGCTGTTTACGCATCGGCCGATGCTGGAACTGGACCAGTTCGGTTCGAGCAGGATCAGTCACACAACCCTCCGGCTGCCCCCGCTTGGCGACGCCGACGGACAAAGGCTGCTCGCGGCCTATTTCAGTCACGGTTGGCGTGAACCGCCGGGAGCTCTGTTCGGTCGAATCCTCGATCGCGCCGGCGGCAATCCGCTTTTCCTCGAGGAGATCATACGCGGCCTGATCGAAGCCGGCACTCTGGAGCGCGACGGCGCGCAGTGGCGGATGAAATCGGATGAAGCGGCCGCCGATATTCCGGCAAGCATTCAGGCGTTGTTGCTGGCGCGTCTCGACCGGTTGCCGCATCAGGTGCGCCGCCTGGCCCAGGAGGCTGCGGTGATCGGCCCGCGTTTTGATGCGGCTGCTCTCGGTGCGGCGGCAACCGAGCCGGCAAGGGTTGAAGCAGGGCTCGAGCTTCTGTGCGACGCGGAGATCATCGAGGAGATCGCGGGCGCAAACTCGATTTCGCTGCGGACCTACCGCTTCACGCAAACCATGCTTCAGGACGTGATCTATCAAAACCTGCTTCTGCAGCGCCGGATCGAGCTTCATGGACGGATCGGCGGGGCGCTCGAGAGGCTCTATGGCGATGAGCCCGAGCGCCTCGAAGATCTCATCCTGCTCGGACATCACTTCAGTCTGAGCGCGAGCAAGCCGAAAGGCGCGCGCTATCTGCGCGCAGCCGGCGATCGCGCACGCGCCAGCTATGCCAACGACGATGCCATCCGTCTCTACCAACAGGCCCTCGCCGTGCTGTTGACCGGCGGCGAACGGGAGCCGGAACGTCTGGTCCTGTATGAGCGGATTGCGGACCTTTGTGGCGCGGCTGGCCGCCGGAACACGGCCGAGGAGCACTATCAGAGCGCGTTGGAGGGGCACCGCGCCATCCAGGACCGGATCGGCGAAGCGCGAATTCTTCGCAAGCTTGGCCGATTGCTGTGGGACGCCGGCAAGCGGATCAAGGCAGAGGCGCATTACGCCGAGGCGGCCAACCTGCTTGGAGGGACCGACGCGCCCATCGAGTGGGCGCATCTCCTGCAGGAGCGCGGCCGTCTCGCGTTTCGGACCGGCGATCATGTCGCCGCCGCAAGATGGGCAGACGAGGCGCTCGGCTATGCGCGGTCCGTACCGGCGGACGCGGACGAGCAGGCCGGTCTCGAGGCGGCACGCGCGATTGCGGAGGCCCTCAACACCAAGGGGGTTGCGCTAGCGCGGCTTGGACGACACGAGGAGGCGGTGCGCGAGGTGGAGCAAAGTGTTGCAGCCGCCGAAACCGCCGGCCTTCTCAACGTAGCCTGCCGCGGCTACACCAATCTCGGTGTGCTCTACACGATCGTCGACCCGGCGAAAGCCGTGGAGGTCTGCCGGTGTGGACTCGATGTCGCACGTCGGATCGGGGATCTCGGCTTCCAGGCGCGTCTTCTCGCCAATTTTGCCGTTGCCTGTTGCACGTTCACGGACAGATGTACCGAGGAAGGGGTGCCGGCCGCCGAAAAGGCGATCGAAATCGACCGTGCACTCGATCAGCGCGAGCATCTCTCCGTGCCCCTGATCGTTCTCGGGCAAATCCATCAATGCCACTTCCGCCCCGATCTGGCCGCCCTCTGCTACAATGAGGCAATCGAGGTGGCGAACGAAACCGGCGAACCCCAGCAGCTGTTTCCATGCTATGATGGTCTCGCCACGCTGAGCCTTGATCGAGGCGACATGCCCGAGGCCGACCGATATTTCGCGCTGGCCCATGATGTCTGCGCCCGCCACGGGCTTGATCCCGCCGGGCTGATCGTACTGCCATTTCTTGACTAGGTCATATGAAGGAGTTCAACCATGCCAGAACTTCATGTCGATGGACCGCTTCAGCCGGGTGATCGCGCACCGAACATCGTGCTGGACGCCATCACACGCGATGGAACGATCGCGCTCCAGGATTTTCGCGGGCATAGCCCGATATTGATCGGCTTGTTTCGCGGGCTGCACTGCCCGTTCTGTCGGCGCCACATCGCGGCACAGGCGCAGCTTGACGCAGCCCTGCGCGACAAGGGCGTCGAAAGTCTCACGGTCGTGAATACGCCCATCGAACGCGCGCGGCTCTACTTCCGCTATCATCCATTGCCCAATCTGCTCGCCGCGTCCGACCCCGAGCGGGTCTCGCACCGCGCGTTCGGCCTGCCCACTATCGAGTTTACGGAGAACGAAACCGAGTGGCCGCGCAAGGTGGGTATGGACGTCGTCAAGAGCATGCAGGTGGATGTGCCCGGCGAAACGTCGGGGCCGATGAATCGGTTGGCGGCTGCCGAGTACCTCAACAACAAGGACGGCTACGAGATGATGGAGGCCGATCAGCGCATGGCGGCAACCGGCCAGGGCCAGCTGTTCGGCCAGTTCCTGCTCGATCGCGAGGGGATCGTGCGCTGGACCTTTACCGAGGTTCCTGAAGGCGGCCACCGCATGTTCGGGGCTCCGAGCCCGCAGGAGTTGATGTCGGCCGCCTCGCAGGTGGCGAGCTAGGCATCGTCAGCCGGTGACTAACCCGCCACCTTCGGCCGTTTCTCGGCGAGCGCTGCCGCCATCGCCGAGATCAGCGGGCGCATGAAATAGTGGTCTTCCGCCGGCGCGATGTCCGTGCGCAGGCCATGCGCGGCGAGCTCTCCCGACACCGCCGGGCCCACTGACGCAATCAGCGTCCGCTCCAACCCCGCGCGCAACTTCGCCTCACTGCCATGTGCCTTCGCGGCTTCCACGAGGCGGCGGACCTGGCCAAGATTGGTCAGCGCGATGGAATCGATCCGCCCCTCGGCCATGTCGTCGATGGCGGCGACGATGTTGGCATCCGCTGCCTTGGAATCGTAGGCATAAGGCAGCACGGTATCGACATCGGCGCCTTGCGCGGCAAGTGCGCCGGTCAGTACGCTGTGGTCCTTGTCCGGATAAAGCTGAAGGCCGACGCGTCGCCCCTTCAGATCGAGCCTGCCCAGCATTTCGATCACGCCCTCGGTGGTCGGCTTCTCCGTGGTCTGCTGCGCATCGAGGGAAATCTCGCGCAACGCCTTGCCGGGCTTCGGGCCGCGGGTGAATTTTCGCGATTTGGCGAGGGCTGCGACCAGAGCCTGGTCGAGACCACGGCTCCGCGCGAGCTTCATGATTCGCCGCAGGCCTTCTCCCGTCATCAGCACGAGGTCGTCAAAAGGCTGGTCGATGGCGCGGCGGATCCAGGCCTCGACCGTGGCGGGGTCGGGCGCGTCGTGAATGGTGAACATCGGGCACTGCACGACATCGGCACCTTGCTCCGCCAGAAGCTTTGAAAACTGCGCCTCCTCGCGCGTCTCCAGGATCAGGATGCGGTAGCCGTTCAAGCGGTCGGCCATGGGTGTGCTCCGGCGGTAAATTGCAATGGTCCATTCATCCTGACTCCGCTGTCGGGATTGGCGCAAGGGCGGGGTCGGTGATAGAGCAGGGCGCAAATCGCGGGTCGTTCCGCAGTCGCTGCCCAAACCTTCATCAAGAGCCATGCCCGATCATCAATATGTCCTGACCCTGTCCTGTCCGGATCGTCCCGGCATCGTCTCGGCGGTGTCGACCTTTCTGGCCCACAACGGACAGAACATTCTCGATGCCCAGCAGTTCGACGACGTCGAGACCAAGAAGTTCTTCATGCGCGTGGTGTTCACCGCGGCCGATCTCGCCGTGGAGCTGTCGGCGCTCCAGACCGGCTTTGCCGCGATCGCGGAGCGTTTCGGCATGGAGTGGCAGATGCGCGACCGTGCCGCGCATCGCAAGGTGATGCTGCTGGTGTCGAAGTCCGACCATTGCCTGGTCGACATCCTCTATCGCTGGCGCACCGGCGAGCTGCCGATGGTCCCGACCGCAATCGTCTCCAACCATCCGCGCGAAGTCTATGCCGGGCTCGATTTCGGCGGCATCCCGTTCCACCATCTGCCTGTCACCAAGGAGACCAAGCGCGAGCAGGAGGCGCAGATCCTCGATCTCGTCGCCGAGACCGGCACCGATCTCGTCGTGCTTGCGCGCTACATGCAGATCCTGTCGGATGATCTTTCCGCCAAGCTTTCCGGCCGCTGCATCAACATCCACCACTCGTTCCTGCCGGGCTTCAAGGGCGCAAAGCCCTATCACCAGGCCCACGAGCGCGGCGTCAAGCTGATCGGAGCGACCGCCCATTACGTCACGCGCGATCTCGACGAAGGTCCGATCGTCGATCAGGACGTCGAGCGCATCAGCCACCGCGACACGCCGGAGGATCTCGTCCGCAAGGGCCGCGATATCGAGCGGCGCGTGCTGGCCCGCGCGATCCGCTACCACCTTGACGACCGCGTCATCCTCAACGGCCGCAAGACCGTGGTGTTCATGGATTAGCGAATGGTGAGTGGCGAGTAGCGCCCTCAGCGCACCGCGCCGCCCGACGTAGACCTTGTCGCACCCTTCTGCGCCTGCTCTTCCTTCTCGCGATCGGCCGCCGGCAGCAGCCGCTTGCGTTCGCGCTCTTTCATGTAGGCGTCGTATTGTGGCGTGCCGGGCCGCGGCGGTGCGTCGGCCGGCAGGCCGCCGGCCCATTGCGGGACGTAGTCGCCCATGCCGGCGGAGAGCTTTTCGTTGACGGTGCCGCAGCCGGACAGCCCCGCGGCGAGCGCAACGAGGGTGAGGACGGAGCGGAAAGGCTTGAGCATTGTGCGCGCGAATTCAGTCGTGTTGGACGCCGGGTTAGGCTGGCGCGGGAAGAGTAGTCTTCAACAAGGTAAAATAGACTTATTCGAGGTAGGTAATTAATTACCGATTTGCGGTGAACCGAAGCCTCGCCGGTGTCCGAATTCTGCAAAAGAAAGACGAAATTCTCCATCCACGCGGCCGGCCGCTTTCTAGACTGTTGTGCCAAGGGGCGCGCGACAAACTGGCTTGGTCGGCGGCGGGGCTTTTTCGTTGACAGGTCCATTTTATTTGTACAATCGTACAAATAGGGGCGACCAGGATGGGGATGCTCGGGTTACCCCGACGTAACCACGGCATCGCTCCTGTCGTCGGCAATCGGGACGCGCGGCTTGCGCCGAATGGTCGCCAAACGTCCGATTGACAATAAGGGCGCGAAAGACGCCATGTGGCGCGACATCGCGCGTGCGTGAGCTAAGGTTGAGCCAAGGACCGGGCACTCGGTCCGGCGCACAAGAGGTCAGGAATGAAGGGGAGGGACATCTGATGTTCGAACGGAAGACGTTTTCTTATAAGGTCTCTTGGACCGCGGCAGCGGCCGCCATCGCGGGCCTTGCGGCCATCGTGCCGGCCAAGGCCGAGGACACCGTCAAGGTCGGCCTGATCCTGCCGATGACCGGCGGCCAGGCCTCGACCGGCAAGCAGATCGAGAACGCGATCAAGCTCTACATGCAGCAGAAGGGCGACACCGTCGCCGGCAAGAAGATCGAGATCATCCTCAAGGACGACGCCGCGATTCCGGACAAGACCAAGACGGCCGCGCAGGAGCTGATCGTCAACGACAAGGTCAATTTCATCGCCGGCTTCGGCGTGACGCCGGCCGCGCTCGCGGCCGCGCCGCTCGCAACCCAGGCCAAGATCCCGGAAGTCGTGATGGCGGCCGGCACCTCCATCATCACCGAGCGCTCGCCCTACATCGTGCGCACCAGCTTCACGCTGGCGCAGTCCTCGACCATCATCGCCGACTGGGCGGTGAAGAACGGCATCAAGAAGGTGGCGACGCTCACCTCCGACTACGCGCCGGGCAACGACGCACTGAACTTCTTCAAGCAGAATTTCACCGCCGGCGGCGGTGAGGTGGTCGAAGAGGTGAAGACGCCGCTCGCAAATCCCGATTTCGCGCCGTTCCTCCAGCGCATGAAGGACGCCAAGCCCGACGCGATCTTCGTGTTCGTGCCGGCCGGACAGGGCGGCAACTTCATGAAGCAGTATGCCGAGCGCGGCCTCGACAAGGCCGGCATCAAGGTGATCGGACCGGGCGACGTCACCGACGACGACCTGCTCAACAACATGGGCGACACCGTGCTCGGCACGGTCACCGCGCATCTGTATTCCGCGGCGCATCCCTCGCAGATGAACAAGGATTTCGTCGCGGCCTACAAGAAGGCCTACGGCAACCGTCCGGGCTTCATGGCCGTGAGCGGCTATGACGGCATCCACCTCATCTACGAGGCGCTGAAGAAGACCAATGGCGACACCGACGGCACCAAGCTGGTCGAAGCCATGAAGGGCCAGAAGTGGGAAAGCCCGCGCGGCCCGATCTCGATCGACCCCGAGACCCGCGACATCGTGCAGAACATCTACATCCGCAAGGTCGAGAAGGTCGACGGCGAGCTCTACAATGTCGAGTTCGCGACCTTCGAAGCCGTCAAGGATCTCGGTAAGACGAAAAAATGACGCGCGAAAGCGCGTCATCCCGGGGCTTTCGCCGCTCTCGTCATGCCCGGGCTTGACCCGGGCATCCACGCGGGAGCCGAAACAAGAACGTGGATGGCCGGACATTTTTTTGAAGACGCACTTCGTGCTTTTGCCCGGCCATGACGATAACTCCAAGCTGAGACGATGACCTCTATCCTCACCAACCTGTTCGATGGCGTTGCCTACGGCATGCTGCTGTTCGTGCTCGCTTGCGGGCTTGCGGTCACGCTCGGCCTGATGAACTTCGTCAATCTCGCCCACGGCGCCTTCGCCATGGCCGGCGGTTATGTCTGCATGGTCCTCGTCAACCGGATGGGCTGGCCGTTCTTCGCAGCGCTGCCGCTCGCCTTCGTCTCGTCGGCTGCGATCGGCATCGTGCTGGAGCGAACGCTCTACCGCCATCTCTATGCGCGCAGCCATCTCGACCAGGTGCTGTTCACGATCGGTCTGACGTTCATGTCGGTCGCGGCCGTCGACTACATCCAGGGGTCGTCGCGCGTCTTCATCAATCTGCCGGCTGCGCTCCAGGGCCAGTTCGATGTGTTCGGCGTCGGCATCGGCCGCTACCGGTTGATGATCATCGTGATCTGCGGCCTGCTCACCATTGCTCTCCAGATGGTGCTGGCCAAGACCCGGTTCGGCAGCCGGTTGCGCGCCGCGGTCGATGATCCCCGTGCCGCGAGCGGCCTTGGCATCAACGTGCCGCAGGTGTTCGCCTTCACCTTTGCTTTCGGTTGCGGGCTCGCCGGTCTCGGCGGCGCACTCAGCGCCGAGATCCTCGGCCTCGATCCGTATTTCCCGCTGAAGTTCATGATCTACTTCCTGATCGTGGTCACCGTCGGCGGCTCGTCCTCGATCACCGGGCCGTTCCTGGCCTCGCTCCTGCTCGGCATCGGCGACGTCGCCGGCAAATATTACGTGCCGAAGATGGGGCCCTTCGTGATCTACACCATGATGATCGTGATCCTGATCTGGCGCCCGAACGGCCTGTTCGGCCGCACGGCCGCGCGTTGAGGCCGCCGATGAGCGCTTCCTCCGACGTCGGTTATCACGCCCAGCGCCAGGCGCGCTGGCACTATGGCGAAGTCGCCTTCTGGCTCGTCGTGCTGGCCTGCGGCTTCGCATTTCCCACGCGCTATCTGATCATGACCGACATCCTGCGGCTGGCGCTGTTCGCGATGTCGCTCGATCTCATCCTCGGTTATGCCGGCATCGTCTCGCTCGGCCATGCCGCTTTCTTCGGCGTCGGCGCCTACGCCGCGGGGCTTCTCGCCTTGCATGGGATCATCAACGAGCCCGTGCTGGCGCTGATCGTAGCCGGCCTTGCCGCGATGGTGCTGGGTTTCGCCACGAGCTTCCTGGTGATCCGCGGCGTCGACCTGACCCGGCTGATGGTCACGCTCGGTATCGCGTTGCTGCTGGAGGCGCTCGCCGAGCGCTTCTCCAACATCACCGGCGGCACCGACGGCTTGCAGGGCATCGAGATGCAGCCGATCTTCGGCGAGATTGCGTTCGACATGTTCGGCAAGACCGGCTTCTTCTACTCGCTGGCGGTGCTGTTCCTGTTGTTCCTGTTCGCTCGCCGCGTCGTGCATTCGCCGTTCGGTCTGTCGCTGCGCGCGATCAAGAACAATCCGCTGCGCGCAGCCGCCATCGGCATCCCCGTCAACCGCCGCCTGATCGCGATCTACACGCTCGCGGCGTTCTATGCCGGCGTCGCGGGCGCGCTGTTCACCCAGACCACGGCGATCGCCTCCCTCGACGTGTTCGCCTTCGAGCGTTCGGCCGATTTGATGCTGGTGCTCGTCATCGGCGGGACCGGCTATCTCTATGGCGGACTGGTCGGCGCGGTGATCTTCCGCATGCTCCAGGAAGTGTTCTCCACCATCACCCCGCAATACTGGCAGTTCTGGATCGGTCTCGTGCTGGTCGTGATCGTGCTGGTCGGCCGCCAGCGCCTGCACCGCTGGGTGCTGTACGTGCCGAACCTGATCATCAAGCAGGTTGCCGGACGCAAGGCCGTCGTCGCCGTGCCGGAGAGCGACGCATGACCATCGCGCTCGAAACCCAGAACCTCGAAAAGCAGTTCGGCGGCCTGCGCGTGACGCGGGACCTGTCGCTCAAGATCGAGCAGGGCGCCCGCCACGCGCTGATCGGTCCGAACGGCGCCGGCAAGACCACGGTCATCAACCAGCTCACCGGCGTGCTCAAGCCGAACTCGGGCCGGATCCTGCTCGAAGGCCAGGACATCACGGATCTGCCCGTGCACAAGCGCGTGCTGCGCGGCCTGTCGCGCACCTTCCAGATCAACCAGCTCTATCCCGACCTGACCCCGCTCGAGACCATCGGCCTTGCCGTCTCCGAACGCCTCGGCCATGGCGGCGACTGGTGGCGGCGGATGGGCACGCGGAGCGACGTCAATGGCGAGATTGCCGATCTCCTGAGGCGCTTCCATCTGCTCGACGTCATGAACGAAGAGACCGTGACACTGCCTTACGGCAAGCAACGCCTGCTCGAGATCGCGGTCGCGATCGCCGCCAAGCCGCGCGTGCTGCTGCTCGACGAGCCCGCCGCCGGCGTGCCGGAGAGCGAACGCCACGACATTCTTGCAGTCGTAGGCAGCCTGCCGCGTGACGTCACCGTGCTCCTGATCGAGCACGACATGGACCTCGTCTTTTCCTTCGCCGACCGCATCTCGGTATTGGTCTCGGGCGCGCTGCTCACCGAAGGTCCGCCCGACGTGGTCGCGCGCGACCCGCAGGTCAAGGCCGTCTATCTCGGCGAGGAGGCGGTCAATGTCTGACCTGCTCGCGATCGACGCACTTCGCGCCGGCTATGGCGAGGCGGTCGTGCTGCCCAACATGTCCCTGCGGCTCGCCGAGGGGCAGGTGCTTGCGCTGCTGGGCCGCAACGGGACCGGCAAGACCACGCTGATCAACTCCATCGTCGGCGTGACCCGCCGCTTCTCCGGCTCCGTCGCGCTGGCCGGCACCGATGTCACGAGCTTGCGGCCCGATCAGCGGGCGCGGGCCGGCATTGGCTGGGTGCCGCAGGAGCGCAACATCTTCCGCTCGCTGACGGTGGAAGAGAACATGACCGCGGTGGCGCAGCCCGGTCCCTGGTCGGTCGAGCGGGTCTACGAGATGTTCCCGCGGCTGAAGGAGCGGCGGAGCAATTTCGGCAACCAGCTCTCCGGCGGCGAGCAGCAGATGCTGGCGATCGGCCGGGCGCTGACCCTCAACCCGAAGGCCCTGCTGCTGGACGAGCCGACCGAGGGCCTCGCCCCCATCATCGTCGAGGAGCTGCTGAAGGCGATCGGCGCCATCACCCGGGCGGGCGGCATCTGCTCGATCATCGTCGAGCAGAACGCGCAAAAGATTCTGGGGCTCGCCGACCGTGTTGTGATATTGGAGCGCGGAACGATCGTCCACGACGCCCCGAGCGCCGCGCTGAAGGCCGACCCGTCGGTCCTCGAGCGCCACCTCGGCGTCGCAGGGGCGGCGGCCCATTAGAAATACGGGAGAGACAAGAAATGCAGCGAACCAAAGCCCCCTTCCGCGCCGACGAGGTCGGCAGTCTTCTGCGTCCGGCCAAGATCAAGGAAGCCCGCGTCAGGCTCGAGAAGGGCGAGATCTCGGCTGACGATCTGCGCAAGATCGAGGACATGGAGATCGAGAAGGTCGTGCACAAGCAGGCCTCGATCGGCCTGAAGCTCGCGACCGACGGCGAATTCCGCCGCTCCTGGTGGCACTTTGACTTCCTGGCCAAGCTCACCGGCTGCGAAATGTTTCACCCGGACACGGGCATCCAGTTCGCGGGCGTCGAGACGCGGCATGATGCGGTCCGCGTGATCGGCAAGCTCGATTTCCCCGACGACCATCCGATGCTGGATCACTTCCGCTTCCTGAAGAAGTCCGCCGACCAGGCCCACGTCACCGCCAAGATGACGATTCCCTCGCCGGCCGTGCTGCACTTCCGCGGCGGCCGCAAGGCGATCTCCAAGGACGTCTATCCCGATCTCGACGCCTTCTACGAAGACCTCGGCAAGACCTACCGCAAGGCCGTGAAGGCGTTTTACGATGCCGGCTGCCGCTATCTTCAGTTCGACGACACCGTCTGGGCCTATCTCTGCTCGCCGGACGAGTTGCAGAAGGCGCGCGAGCGCGGCGACAATCCCGAGGGCCTCCAGCAGATCTATGCGCGCGTCATCAATTACGCGCTGGCCGAGAAGCCGGCCGACATGGTGGTGACGACGCATGTCTGCCGCGGCAATTTCCGCTCGACCTGGATTTCTTCGGGCGGCTACGAGCCCGTGGCCGAGACCATGCTCGCCGGCACCAATTACGATGGCTACTTCCTCGAATACGACAGCGACCGCGCCGGCGGCTTCGAACCGCTGCGCTTCCTGCCCAAGGGCAACAAGGTCGTCGTAGTCGGCGTCATCACCTCGAAGTTCGGCGAGCTCGAGAAAAAGGACGACATCAAGCGTCGCCTCGAAGAGGCCGCCAAATTCGCGCCGCTGGAGCAGCTCGCGCTGTCCCCGCAATGCGGCTTCGCCTCGACCGAGGAAGGCAACATCCTCTCCGAGGAAGAGCAGTGGGCCAAGCTCGGCCTTGCGGTGGAGATCGCCAAGGAAGTGTGGGGCAACTAAGTTTGCCACGTGGCTGCTGTCATTCCCCGCGAAAAGCGGGGAATCCAGTACGCTGCGGCCTTTCCGTATCCCACCGCTGTCTCTGGAATACTGGATCGCCCGGTCAAGCCGGGCGATGACAGCTGGGGGTGGGGCGAACGCGCGGCGCGCTTGACTACAGCGCCGTCCGCATCATCGGCCCCAGCATCTCGTGCACGTCATAGGTCATGACAGCGAGCAGAGCTGCAAGCGCGAGATAGGCGCCGCCATATTCGAGCTTGGTCTGGAGCGGCACGCCGTAATAGGCGACGTTCTCCGGCGCGTGCGGATCGTATCGCCAGGCGCTGATCAGCTGCGGGGCCGCCAGGATCGCCACGATGAGCAGCATCGGACTCGGCCGATACAGCATGACCGCAATCAGGATGGGCACGCCGACGAACCAGATTCGCGGGCCGAGGACGGCCGTCACCCGGCCGCCATCGAGCGGTGAGATCGGCAGCAGGTTGAAGAGATTGAGGAACAGCCCCGCATAGGAGATCGCGAGCAGGAGGGCGCTGTCCTCCGATCTCGCCCACAGATAGACCGCGAGCGCCGCCACTGTTCCGACCACCGGGCCTGCGATCGCGACATAGGCTTCCGTCTCGACATCGACAGGCTTGTCCTTGAGCGCGATCCAGGCACCGACGAATGGAATGAAAGTGGGCGCGCCGACGTCGAGGCCGCGCTGCCGCGCGGCGACGTAGTGCCCCATTTCGTGCGCGAACAAGAGTGCGATGATGCCCGCGGCGTAGCGCCAGCCCCAGATCGTCGCGTAGACCGCCAGAGACAGCAGCATGGTGCCACCGCTGGTGGCGAGCTTTCCCCATTTCAGTCCGGAGAACAGCAGCAGGAAAAGCGTCTTCATGCGGCGCCGCCGGCGGAATCGTCGCGCGGCTTGCGGCGGAAGAATTTCATGACGCCAGCACCGGCCACTGCGAGGCCGAAGATGATGACTTTCGCGAATTTCAGCACGAAGGCGAGCGCCAGGGCAAACAGGCCGAGCTTCTTGGCGGCGACGCCGCCGACCAGCGCGAGCAGTCCGTATTCGGCGATGCGGTCGGTCGAGGCGCTGAAATCCTCGTAACGCTTGCCGGATTGATAGGAGAGGTTGGCGAGCAGCTCGTGCGCCGCCCCCTTGTCTGTTGCGATCCGGCTCGAGTCCGACAGCAGGTTCAGGCTGAAATACCCGTCGCGCCCCAAAGCGTAGGTGTTGTAGTTGACGTCCTTGCGCGCGTCGTCCGGTGCGCCCTTGTCCTTGCCGAGGATCGACCAGACCAGTCGATGCGCCACGGCATCATATTTCGGCGGCTCGATCCAGCCGATCACCTCCATCTCGGGAAATCCGCGGGCGGCGCGGTCCTTGTTGGACTCTTCGACACCTTCCTTCAGGTTCTTCAGGAGGTCGTCGGCGTTCCAGTCCTTGGCGGCATCATCCTTGATGTAGCCTTCCTTGATATAGTTGATCACCACCAGCCAGCGGTCGTTCTGACGGGTGCCGAGCACGAGGCCAACGAAATTCGTTTCGTGAACCGTGTTGCCGAGCGCGCGCATCACCCGCGCCGCTTCGGCCTTCGGCACGAAGAAGTCGCCGGCCGGGATTTTCAGCGTCGCCTGGTCGATCAGGGGAATGTCGGCGGGGCCGGCCGTGCCCGCATTGCCGGCCGCCTGCCATGCGGCGGCCAGCTCCGCTTTGCGCGCTGCCTCGCTGGACGGAGCGTTTTGCGAGAGGCCGGGCTGTGCCCCGAATATGACGGACAGAATGATGCCGACAGCGGCGATGAATTTTCTCACAAGATTCCCCAACGATCAGTGCACCGATACCCGGTGTTGCCGGCACTGTAGGATAACGATATGCGACAAAATAGAGCAGCCGTAGGTTGCGTGCGACTATCTCGCGGGTTGTTGCAAATTTGGCGCGTTGGGGCGATGGCAGATGCTTCGTCCTCCGCTGTCATTCCCCGCGAAAGCGGGGAATCCAGTACGCTGCGGCTTCTCGGTGAATCACTGGTGTCTCGGATTACTGGATCGCCCGGTCGAGCCGGGCGATGACACCGAGTGAGTGGCGGGCAGCGTCGCACCCTTGAAAACCAGTGCGCTCACCCGCCCTCACTTCTCCGCCAGATAGACCTCGCCCAGCAGCGACGAGTTCGACCACGGCACCTGCTTGTTCTTCGTGCTCGAGACCACTTCCGCCCGCACGCGCGTCAGCATCTGTTGCACCTCCAGCCCCGGCGTGCCGAGATGGCGGGAGAGGGCGGCGGAGAACGGCGAGTTGGCGCCTTCGCCATCGAGCGCGACCTGGCCCGGCGCGGTGGCAAACGCGATCAGCGTGCCTGCGCCCAGCGTTGCACCGGCGCCCAGGCTCGTTGGCGCTGCGAGGCCCGAAGCGCCCTCGATGCCTCGGTTGGTGCCGGCGGCTGCGACGTGCTGCGCCATCGGATTGTTGCGGCAGGCATCGAAGATCAAAATATTGGTGCGGACCTGGTCGTCGAGGCCGGCCATGATCGTGTCCATGTCGATCATCGCCTCCGTCATGCCCGCGCCCGGCTTGAGTTCGACGTCGACGGGAATGAGATAGTTGCGGCCGTCGACCTGCACGCCGTGGCCGGCATAGTAGACCAACGCGACCTGCGCCCGCGCCGCCTCGCGCAGGAAGTCGCGCGTCACTTTCTGCATCGCTGCGCGGTCGAGATCGATGCCCTCGGACACCGTGAAGCCGATGTCGCGCAGGCTCCTGGCGACGGCGCGCGCATCGTTGGCCGGATTGGGCAGCGCCTTGACATGCGCGTAGGCGCCATTGCCGATCACCAGTGCGAGGCGCTTGCCAGGCGTCGCCGGGGTAGGCGAGGGCGCAGGTGCCGCGCCTGTTTGCTGCGGGGCCGGCTGCGTCACCGGTGACGGCGCATCGCGCGGGATGGGAGTGAGCGCATCCGTCACCAGCGACAGCCGCACCTTGGCGGTCGCCTGGTTGGCCTTGCTGCCGGCATCGGACGCCACGATCGCCAGCGTCGCCTTGTAGTCGTCGCGCGCATGGGCGTAGTCGCCCTTCGCCTCATAGGCCAGCGCGCGGTGGATGTAGCCTGATATCAGCACGCTGTTCGGCGGCGTCATGATGTTGACGGGCGGTTTTTCCTTCGCAAGCCGGATCGCCTCGCTGCCATCGGCAACGGCGCGATCGAGATCGCCCCGCACGCGCCAGATCGCGGTGCGGTTGATCAGCGGCTGCGGCAGTGTCGGGTCGAGCCGGATCGCCTGGTTGATGTCGGCAAGCGCGCCGTCGAGATCGCCGAGCGCCTCCTTCGCAATGCCGCGATTCTGGAACGAGAACGTCGATTTGGGCTGCAGCTTGATCGTGGCATCGTAGTCGGCGATCGCCTTGGCGTAGTCGCCCTTGCCGCGCCAGGCGTTGCCGCGATTGTGGAAGATGGTGCCATCAGGCGGGCCGAGCTTCAGCGCATCGTCGAAATCGGCGATCGCGATGTCGTAGTCGCCCTTGTCGTAATAGGCCGATCCCCTGAGATTGTAGACCGCCTGGCTCGGCTGGATCCGGATCGCCTCGGTGGTGTCGGCGATGACCTTCGAATAGTCGCCCTTCTTGTTCCAGCCCACCGCGCGCCAGAAATAGATCGTCGCGAGCTGCTCGCCTTTGAACACCTTCAGCGCCACGATCTTGTTGCAGGCGTCGATCATCTTGTCTGGCGGCGTGGTGTCGGTGGTGCAGAGCGGCCCGAGCTGGCTGCGCGCCTGCGCGAAGGCGGGCGCGGCCCACATGGTTGCCGTGAGCAGGCAGAGCGCGACGAGCAGGCGGCGCATGGCGATGGTCCCTTGAAGGAGAAGCGCTTGTTTGTTGCCCGGCGGTGCGCCGGGGTTCACGCGCTCGTCATTGGACGTGGGGTAAAGCCAAGAGAGGGTATTCCCTCAGTGGGCAGATTTTGCTACGACGCTGGTCCCAATCTCGCTGCCCACCGCTTTCCCACTCATGAAGAACGACGAAATCCTCAGCCAAATCACCGAGTTCTGCCGCAAGGCGGACATGGCGGAATCGACGTTTGGCCGGCGCGCGGTGAACGATGGGAAGCTGGTCCATCGCCTGCGCGAGGGAAAGCGCATCACGATCGACACGCTGGAGCGGATCCAGGCCTATATCGCCGCATCGACGACCGGCGGCCTGCCGCCGCCGCGGGGGCTCCAGGTGCCCCCCGAAAAACGCGATCCTCGCGGTAATTTCCGCTTCTTCGAGAACCGGCAAAAATACCTGCTGTTCGTCCATACCTGCAGCGAGAAGCGGGTGGTCGCCGAGCGCGTGGCGCTGGAGCTCGCCAGCATCCATCCGCGTCCGCCGGCGCTGCGCATCTTCGACGCGGGGGTCGGCGACGGCACGGTGCTGGCCCGGGTGCTGCGCGCAACGCACCAGCGCTACCCGCACATGCCGTTCTACGTCGCCGGCAAGGAGCTCAGCCTCGAGGACTTGCGGCTGACGCTGGAGAGGGTCCCGGACCGCATTTTCGAGCATCCGGCGTCGGTGTTCGTCTTCACCAACATGTTCTACTCCGAGGCGCCCTGGCTCACGCCGGCATCGCCTGCGGCGGCGGCCGCCACCGTCTGGCACGAGGTTCCGTTACGGGGCGCCTCGTCAGGCGAGTTCGAGCAGCAGATCGCCGAGTTGAGGCCGTTCCTGGAGCAGAACTGGCGCGCCGCGATCAGCCCACGCACGGCGATGCCGCTCTACGAACGGCCCGTCGTCCTGGTGCTGTACCGCGAGGACCACAGGTTCCTGCTGGATTCGACCATTCCGCGGCCGGGCCAGACCGAGGCCAATTTCGACCTGGTCATTGCGTCCCAGCCCTACCGCGCCCTGTCCTCGGTCAATTTCCGGGCAAAGCGGATCATTGCGCCGCTGGCGCGGGCGCTTCGGCCGGGCGGGCGGCTGATCGGAATCCACTCCCATGGTCACGATCCCGGCATGGAAATGATCCAGGCGATCTGGCCTGGAGAAAATCCTTTCGCGGTCAGCCGTCATGAGCTATTGCGCGCGGTGAAGTACGAGCTTGGGTCGTTGGGCCGGGACCTAAATTTTAATGCTTATGCGGACAACCGTTCGATCTTCAGGTATGATATGGAAGCGCTGCCCAACGAGGTGACGGGTACCATCGGAACCTCGACGGCCTTTGCAGCGTGGAATGCGGCGGTGTATGTGGCGCAGATCGAGGACGACCGATTGACAGAAATGACTCAAAACGGCCGCACTCTGGATGCCGCCCGGGACGTGCTGCGGAAGTACAACGGGCTCTGGTTTCTCGACGAGTCCTACGTCATCTCGCGACGGCGTGATTGACATAATCCAAGGTTAAACATCGCAAACGCCCGCCAGGTTAACGGCGGAACAAGGGGTTACTGATGCGCGCGTCCTATCTCTTCACCAGCGAATCCGTGTCCGAGGGCCATCCCGACAAGGTCTGTGACCGGATTTCCGATGAAATCGTCGATCTGTTCTACCGCGAAGGGCCGAAAGCCGGCATCGATCCGTGGCAGATCCGCGCGGCCTGCGAGACGCTCGCGACCACCAACAAGGTGGTGATCGCCGGCGAGACCCGAGGTCCCGCATCCGTCACCAACGAGCAGATCGAAGGCGTCGTGCGCGCCGCGATCAAGGACATCGGCTACGAGCAGGACGGCTTCCATTGGGAGAAGGCCGACATCGAAATCCTGCTGCACCCGCAGTCGGCCGACATCGCGCAGGGCGTCGATGCGCTGCAGCCGGGCGAGGTCAAGGAAGAGGGCGCAGGCGACCAGGGCATCATGTTCGGTTACGCCACCAACGAGACGCCTGATCTGATGCCGGCGCCGATCTTCTATGCCCACAAGATCCTGCGCCTCATCTCGGAAGCGCGTCACTCCGGCCGCGAGAAGGTGCTGGGTCCGGACTCCAAGAGCCAGGTAACCGTGCAGTACGAGAACGGCAAGCCGGTCGGCGTGCGCGAGATCGTCGTGTCGCACCAGCATCTGGTCGAGGACATCTCGTCGAAGCAGATCCGCGACATCGTCGAGCCTTATGTCCGCGAGGCGCTGCCGAAGGACTGGATCACGCCGAAGACCATCTGGCACATCAACCCGACCGGCAAGTTCTACATCGGCGGTCCGGACGGCGATTCCGGCCTGACCGGCCGCAAGATCATCGTCGACACCTATGGTGGCGCGGCCCCGCATGGCGGCGGTGCGTTCTCCGGCAAGGATCCGACCAAGGTCGACCGTTCGGCGGCTTACGCGGCGCGCTACGTCGCCAAGAACATCGTTGCCGCCGGTCTCGCCGATCGCTGCACCCTCCAGCTCGCCTACGCCATCGGCGTCGCGCGTCCGCTGTCGATCTACATCGACACCCACGGCACCGGTAAGGTGTCGGAGGACGAACTCGAGAAGGCCGCCGCCAAGGCGATGGATCTCACCCCGCGCGGCATCCGCAGCCATCTCGACCTCAACCGCCCGATCTACGCGCGCACCTCGGCCTACGGTCATTTCGGCCGCACGCCCGACAACGAGGGCGGCTTCTCCTGGGAGAAGACCGATCTCGTCGAAGCGCTCAAGCGCGCAGTCTAAGTACCAACGTCATTCCGGGGCGCCGCGACAGCGGCGAACCCGGAATCCTCATCCATCATGTCGAGATTCCGAATCGCCTCTTTGAGGCGATCCGGAATGACCAATTCAACAACAGGACCTCCGCTATGAATGCGAAGCCCGGCTTCACCGACTACATCGTCAAGGACATTTCGCTGGCCGACTTCGGCCGCAAGGAACTCTCGCTGGCCGAGACCGAGATGCCCGGCCTGATGGCCACCCGCGAGGAGTTCGGCCCGAAGCAGCCGCTGAAGGGCGCGCGCATCGCCGGCTCGCTGCACATGACGATCCAGACCGGCGTGCTGATCGAGACGCTGGCAGCCCTCGGCGCCGACATTCGCTGGGTCTCCTGCAACATCTATTCGACGCAGGACCACGCCGCCGCGGCGATCGCCGCCGCCGGCATTCCCGTCTTCGCCGTCAAGGGCGAGACGCTGGCCGAATACTGGGACTACACCGCAAAACTGTTCGACTGGCACGGCGGCGGCCACCCGAACATGATCCTCGATGACGGCGGCGACGCCACCATGTACGTCCATCTCGGTCTGCGCGCCGAGAATGGCGACACCGCCTTCCTCGACAAGCCCGGCTCCGAGGAAGAGGAAGTCTTCTTCGCGCTCCTGAAGAAGCAGCTCAAGGAAAAGCCGAAGGGCTACTTCGCCGAGATCGCCAAGAGCATCAAGGGTGTTTCCGAAGAGACCACCACGGGCGTGCATCGTCTCTATGACATGCAGAAGGCCGGCACGCTGCTGTGGCCGGCGATCAACGTCAACGACAGCGTCACCAAGTCGAAGTTCGACAACCTCTATGGCTGCCGTGAATCGCTGGTCGACGGCATCCGTCGCGGCACCGACGTGATGATGTCGGGCAAGGTCGCGATGGTCGCGGGCTTCGGCGACGTCGGCAAGGGTTCGGCCGCCTCGCTGCGCCAGGCTGGCTGCCGCGTGATGGTGTCGGAAGTCGATCCGATCTGCGCGCTCCAGGCGGCGATGGAAGGCTACGAGGTCGTGACCATGGAAGACGCCGCGCCCCGCGCCGACATCTTCGTCACTGCGACCGGCAACAAGGACATCATCACGATCGAGCACATGCGCGCGATGAAGGATCGCGCCATCGTCTGCAACATCGGCCACTTCGACAACGAGATCCAGATCGCGGGTCTGCGTAACCTGAAGTGGACCAACATAAAGCCGCAGGTCGACGAGATTGAATTCCCCGACAAGCACCGCATCATCATGCTGTCGGAAGGCCGCCTCGTGAACCTCGGCAACGCGATGGGCCATCCGTCCTTCGTGATGTCGGCCTCCTTCACCAACCAGACGCTGGCGCAGATCGAGCTGTTCGCCAACAACAAGGACGGCAAGTACAAGAAGGAAGTGTACGTGCTGCCGAAGTCGCTGGACGAGAAGGTCGCGCGCCTGCACCTCGCCAAGATCGGCGTCAAGCTCACCGAGCTGCGCAAGGACCAGGCCGACTACATCGGCGTGAAGCAGGAAGGTCCGTACAAGTCGGACCACTACCGCTACTGAGATCGCATCCAGCTGCGACACGAAGGCCCCGGAGCGATCCGGGGCCTTTTTTTGTAGACTCATTGTGCTACGCTCGGAGGTAGAGCCAAAACAAGCCCGCCACTTCTGAAGCGGGTGGCCGCGTTTCCCACGTTCATTGTCAAATGCATATGGAGGGAATGCGATGTCCAGCGAAGCCAACGTTCAGTTGCTCAAAGAAGCCTATCGTCGGTGGAACGACAGCAAAGGCGGGAGCGTCGACTATTGGTTCGACAGCGTCATCGGCCCGCAGATCAAATTCGACTCGCTTCCGCAGGGGGCTCCGGCGGTGCCCTTTGCCAAGTGTTATGACGACCGCGCGCAGCTGCGTGGCTATTTCGACGGTCTGCTGGCTGACTGGAGCATGCAGTACTACACCATGAATGAATACGTCGCGCAGGGCGACGCTGTTTTCGCGCGCGGCTCATGTGCCTGGACCAACAAAAGGACCGGGAAGATCGCTGAGACCCCGAAGGTCGATTTCTGGCGTTTCAAGGATGGCAAGGCAGTGGAATTCTACGAGTATTTCGACACAGCCCTTGTCTACGGCGCTGCCACCGCCTGACGGTTGCAATTCGGCACGGCGTCGCCCATCCTGTGCCGGGGAGAACGCCATGGCTAAAGCCGCAGAACATTTCGACGTGCTCATCGTCGGTGCCGGCCTGTCCGGCATCGGCGCGGGCTACCATCTTCAGGGCAAGTGCCCAGGCAAGAGCTACGTCATCCTCGAAGGCCGCGACTGCATCGGTGGGACCTGGGACTTGTTCCGCTATCCCGGCGTCCGCTCCGACAGCGACATGTTCACGCTCGGCTATTCCTTCAAGCCGTGGACCGATCCGAAGGCGATCGCCGACGGGCCGCAGATCCTGAACTACGTGCGCGAGACAGCGGCCGAGAACGGCATCGAGAAGCACATCCGCTTCCGCCATCGCGTCAAGCGCGCGGCGTGGTCGACGCCGGATGCGCGCTGGACCGTCGAGGCCGAACGCATCACGGGCGAGGGCGCAACCGAGCTCGTGCGCTTCACCTGCAATTTCCTGTTCATGTGCTCGGGCTATTACAAATATGAGGCGGGCTATACGCCGGAGTTTGCGGGCGCGGCGGATTTCGCCGGCCGCATCGTGCATCCGCAGAAATGGACCGAGGACATCGACTACGCGGGAAAACGCGTCGTCGTGATCGGCTCGGGCGCAACCGCAGTGACGCTGGTGCCTGAGCTCGCCAAGAATGCGGCGCAGGTCACCATGCTCCAGCGCTCGCCGACCTATGTGGTGTCGCGTCCGGCGCAGGACCCGGTCGCCAACAAATTGCGCCGAAATCTACCGACGCGGCTTGCCTATCATGTCATCCGCTGGCGCAACGTGATGTGGGGGATGTTCTTCTTTCAGCTCAGCCGGCGTCGCCCTGCCAAGGTCAAGGAGCTGGTGCTCAAGGGCGTGCAGATGGCGCTCGGCCCCGACTACGACGTCGCGACCCATTTCACGCCGCGCTACAATCCCTGGGACCAGCGGCTCTGCCTCGTACCTGACGGCGATCTGTTCAAGGCGATCCGCGAGCAGCGCGCCGCCGTCGTCACCAACGAGATCGACACCTTTACGCGCGACGGCATTCGCCTGAAGGATGGCAGCGAGCTTGCGGCCGACATCATCGTCACCGCGACGGGGTTGGTGCTCCAGGTCGTCGGTGGCCTTGAAGTGAGTGTCGACGGCCGCGCCGTCGATTTCGCCAACACGCTGACCTACAAGGGCATGATGTATGCCGACGTGCCGAACATGGCGTCGGCCTTCGGCTACACCAACGCGTCCTGGACGCTGAAATGCGATCTCACCTGCGAATATGTCTGCCGTCTCATCAACTACATGGACCGGCACAATTTCCGCCAGTGCATGCCGCACAATGACGACCCTGAAATCACCGCGCAGCCGTCGCTCGATTTCACCTCGGGCTATGTGCAGCGCTCGGTCGCGAAGATGCCGAAGCAGGGCTCGAAGCAGCCATGGCGGCTGTACCAGAACTACGCGCTCGACATCGTCTCCTTGCGCTTCGGCAAGATCGACGACGGCGTGATGCAGTATTCCTGATTACGCCGCCGCCCGCTTTATGCCTTGCGCGCGGCGAGCGCGAGCCCGAGATCGATCGCAAGCGCGAGCACCACGGCGGCGCCGCCAAGTCCGAACAGGACCAGATAGTCGCCGCCGGTCTGCGCGTAGATCCAGGAGAAGCCGTAGGCGGCCGCCGCCTGGAACAGCGCAAAGCTCGTGGTGGCGTGGCTCCATGTCGCGCGCTGCTGCTCGGTCGAGTGCGGCACGAGCTCGTGAATGCGTCCGAGCACCAGCGGCACGATGCCGGGCGTGAAGCCGCCGACCACCACGCTCGATACGATCAGCGAGAGAGGCGCGGTGCTGACGGTGGGCAGCAGCACGGCGGCCGCTTCGATCAGGAACGCCGCGCGCAGGGCCGGTCCAAATCCCGAGCGGTCACCGAGATGGCCGGTGACGAGCGGGCCGACGATGGCGCCGAGACCGTACAGCACCCAGTAGCGCGAGCCCGCGGCAATGCCCTGGCCGAGGCCACGCGCCACGAAGTCGACGATGAAGACCATGTGCGGCACCAGGGCCACCGCGTTGAGGCCATACTGGACCAGAAGCGCGCGGACGGCGGGCGAGGCCTGATGGGACTTCGCGTGATGCGAAGGCGCGGCATCGCTCCTGGCCTCCGGAGGCCAGTTCCACCAGCTCGCGAGTGTGAGCACGGCGGAGAGCACGCCGAGGCCATACCAGCTCTGCTGCAAGCCCTGTTGAAGGAGCAACGGCACCAGCGTGCCCGATGCCGCGACGCCAAGGCCGACGCCGGCAAAGATCACGCCGCCGACGATGCCGCGCCTCGCGGCCGATACGTGCGGCAGAATGACGGAGGCCGCCAGCACCATGATGATTCCCCCGGTGAGGCCCGACAGAAAGCGCCAGGCGAAAAACCAGGTGAAGGACACCGGGGTAGAGCTCGCGAAGAAGGAGAGGGTGGCAAGCAGCATCATCGCCCGCAGCGCGCGGACGGCGCCGATGCGAGTGGCCAGGGCGCGTGCCGCGAGCGCGCCGGCGAGGTAACCGGCGAGGTTGGCAGCGCCGAGATAAACGACGTCGGATGCGCTGAACCACTTTGCGGCGATCAGCGCCGGGATCAGCGGCGTGTAGGAAAAGCGGGCGAGGCCAAGCCCGACCAGTGATGCGGACAATCCCGCCACGGCGTACCGCCAAGCCTGCCGCGAAGTCGATTGCGATTCCGATCCCGGCCCCTGATGCGGCCGGGCGTGGTGCCCAGTGTTTGCATTGAGTTCAGTCATGTCATCCTTCTGCGCACACAATGGTGCGCGGATCATCCTGTCTTTGCGGCGCGGCGGCGCCGGAAGTCCTGCACGGGCAGGCCGCCCCAGCCCCAATTGTCGGTGTCGACTTCCTCGATCACGACGAAGGTGGACTCGAGCGGCTTGCCGAGCACGTCGAGCAGCAACTGGCTCGATCCCTTGATCAGCGCGGCCTTCTCCTCCGCCGTGAGCGACGCCGCTCCCGGCGTCGTTCCTTCGCGGGTCACTTGAATGGTGACGATCGGCATGGTGTTTCTCTGCGCTCAGTGGCCGGCGCTCTGGCCACCGTCGACGTGCAGGATCTCGCCGGTGACGAAGCTTGCCTGCTCGAGATAGAGCACGGCGCCAACGATGTCGGACATCTCACCCATGTGGCCGACCGGATGCAGCGCGCCGAGCTGGGCATGCGTCGCAACGGGATGCATCGGCGACTTGATGATGCCGGGCGCCACCGCGTTCACGCGGATGCCGCGCCTGGCGTATTCGATCGCGAGCGACTTGGTCGCGGCGTTCAGCCCGCCCTTGCTCAGCGAGGCCAGCACCGACGGCACGTTCGAATTGGCCTGATCGGCCAGGGTGGTCGTGATCTGGACGACGTGACCCGAACCCTGCTTCTCCATCTCCGCAATGGCGAGCTGCGTGATGTGGAAAAAGCCCGCAACGTTGGTGCCCATCACCGCCGCATAGTCCTCGGCCGTGTACTGCGTGAACGGCTTCGCGATGAAGATGCCGGCATTGTTGACCAGCGTGTCGACGCGGCCGAAGCGCGCGACGGCCTGCGAAACCACGCGTTCCGCGGTGGCCCGGTCGGCGATATCGCCGGGAACGGCGAGGATGTCATCGTCGCCCGACGGCTTGATCGACCGCGCCGTTGCGACGACGCGATAGTTGCGATCGCGAAAACCCTGGACCAGGGCGGCGCCGATGCCCTGCGATGCACCGGTAATGATGGCGACCTTCTGCTCGATACCCATGACGGACTCCTGTTGTTGGCTTTCAGAACCTGCGCCAGCGGTGGCTGGCTTGCCTGCTGAAGTACGCCGCGGCGGCCCGGCTGCGAATACACGTTGTCCGGCAGACACTGTTACGTGGTGCGAACGAATGCCGGACCGGCCTTTGGCGGCGGTTGTCGCGGCGGGGGCGAGCGCCTAGCTTGTCACTGGAATTTGATGGGGCGACGGGTAGGCATGGATCGTCTGGATGCGATGAAGGTGTTCGTCCTTGCGGTGGACGAGGGCAGCTTGGCCGCCGCAGGACGCAAGCTCGGCCGCTCGCCGGCTGCGGTCAGCCGCGCCATCGCCTTCCTGGAGGAGCGGGTCGGCGCCGAGCTGCTGCACCGGACGACGCGATCGATCAAGCTGAGCGAGGAGGGCGAGCGCTATGTTGCGATCTGCCGCCGCGTGCTCACCGAGCTGGAGGAGGCCGACGACATCGCGGCCGGACCGCGCACGGCACCGCGCGGCCTGCTCACGATCACGGCGCCGGTGGTCTCGGGCGAGATGGTGCTGCGGCCGATCCTCGATGCATTTCTCGATGCCTATCCGACGGTGTCGGCGAAGCTCCTGCTGTTCGACCGTTCGGTCAATCTGATCGAGGAGGGCGTCGACATCGCGCTTCGCATCGGACCTCTCGCGGATTCGGCGATGGTGGCGATGCGGGTCGGCGAGATCAGCCGCGTCGTCGTCGCAGCGCCGCGCTACCTGAAGCAGCACCCGCGCATCGCTGAACCCGGCGATCTCGCCAAGCACCAGATCGTGGCGATGGCGCACCTTCCCAATTCCTGGACCTTTGCGCCACCGGCCGGCTCATCGGCAGCCAGGACAGTCCAGTTCATACCGCGGCTCGTCGTCAACAGCACCTATGCGGCGGTGGCGTCAGCGGTCGCCGGGCGCGGCGTGGCGCGGATGTATTCGTATCAGGTGGCCGAGCAGGTCGGGCGCGGCGAGCTCGAGATCGTGCTGGCCGGCGATGAGGATCCGGAGATGCCCGCGCATTTGATCTGCCCGCAGGGCCGGCTCGCGGTGCCCAAGGTGCGGGCCTTCACCGACTTCGCGGTGCCCCGGCTGAAGAAGCATTTTGCGCAGCTCAAGAAGAGCCTCGGTGCACGCTAGACATTGCGGCGGCGCGGCGACTGCCAATGCGTTGTTTTGCGTATACGGCCGCCGGGCTGAATCGGCGATGGTTCCCGAACGGTTAACGCCGATTTAACGGATGAGTCCTAGCCTGTCTCGGCCGGGGTTACTCGCAAGGCCGAGGTGAGCCCAATGGAAGCCCAGAAGATTGCGGTCGACGCCGTCGTCGCGCTGACCGATTGCGACCGCGACGCCGTCATCGCCTTCATCCGCCGGCTCTATCTCGCCGGCGTCACCGACCCCAAGCGCCTCACCTTCAAAGGCCTGCAGGCACTGTCGCGGGCTTGATCGGACACAATCTAATCTACTTGACGGTCGGATCGCTGATCCGGATCGAGGTGACGCGGTCCTGCCTCACCTCGAATGAGAAGGGCCATGGCTCGTAAGTCCAGAGCTTGGTCTTCTCCAACCCGCTCGGCCCGACGTGGAATGGGCCGCCGAACTGCGCCATCAGTTTGTCGGTGCTGTCGCCGAGATTGACCCGGTTGAAGCTGTAGGCGGCGACCGGTGCCTCGCCGCTGATCTGGAGCGCGACGGTGCGGTTCGCTTTCACGATGGCGGCAAGATAGGGAAACTCGCCGGTCTTGCCGAGGAAGTAGACATAGGCCGTCGCGTTGTTCGGTTGCGGCAGCTTGCGGTGCGGCTCGCCGAGCACGGCCTTGAGCGAGGTCTCCGAGATGCCGACGCCGAGCGCGCCCATACGCTGGCAGGCAAAGCTAAGCACGTCGGGATCGGGCGGGGTGATGCGCTTACCGGCTTCGACCTTGCAGGCGAATGTCTGCCCAACCCGTAGCCACTGGCCGCGCAGCTCCGGATCCGGAGGCTTGCCGCCTTGGGGTGACGGCGAAGTGCCTTGGCCGTTCACGGGTGCGAATATTCCAAGCAGAACCAGCGCGAGCGCGGAGCCCGCCAACGACCGCCACATCCCCAAGACGCACCCCGATTTTCCAACCCTGGAACCAGGATAGCACGCCGCAAACCGACCGCAACGCGGGGATTGGCGGCGGGTCAGCTACGATTTCAAATTGTGCGCGGCACGGCCCAAGACGGCCCAATCACAACCTGCGGAACAGCCTCAGGATGCACGCCAATATCTTGCAGCTCGGGCCGGGTCGGAGTAGATCACGTCCCCGGCTGGGTCACTCGGGATTTGGGGAAATGCTGAAACAGCTTTTTGCGCCGCAACTTGTCATTCTCTATGTGCTCGCGGCTTCGACCATTTACGTTCACTTCCGCGGCAAGCAGCGACTGCGCTTCGCGCGCCAGCTCGGCGATCACTCGACCTATCTCGCGCCCTACAACGTGCTGATGTATGCGGGCTCGGCCGTGCCGAACAAGCCGGTGATCCCGGTCGAGCAGTTTCCAGAGCTGAAGCCGCTCAGCGAGAATTGGGAGACCATTCGCGACGAGGCGGTGCGGCTGTTCGACGAAGGCTTCATTCGGGCCGCGGCGAAGAACAACGACTGGGGCTTCTACTCGTTCTTCAAGAGCGGCTGGAAGCGGTTTTATCTGAAATGGTACGACGACTTCCTGCCGTCGGCGCGCACGCTGTGCCCGAAGACGGTGGAGCTGTTGAATTCGATCCCGAGCGTGCACGGCGCGATGTTCGCGATGCTGCCGCCGGGCGGCAAGCTTGGCGCGCACCGCGATCCCTTTGCCGGCTCGCTGCGTTATCACCTCGGCCTCGTCACGCCGAACTCGAACAAGTGCCGCATCCTCGTCGACGGCGTCGAATGCGTCTGGCGCGACGGCGAGGCCTTCATGTTCGACGAGACCTTCATCCACAGCGCGGAGAATGCGACCGACGTCAACCGCATCATCCTGTTCTGCGACGTCGAGCGCCCGATGAAGTACGGCTTCATGACCGCGATCAACCGCTGGGTCAGCCATCACATCGTCAAGGCGTCGGCGACCCAGAACGTGGACGGCGAGAGCGTCGGCGTGCTCAACAAGGTGTTCGGCAAGCTCTACGAGATCCACCTCGGCAGCCGCAAGGTCAAGGAGTGGAACCGCAACGTCTACTACACGCTGAAATATTCGCTGACGGCGCTGATCCTCGGTCTCATCGTGATATCGGCGCTGCGCTAATCCGCCCTACGAAAAACCCCGGAGCAGGCTCCGGGGTTTGTTTTTGCGGACGTTGCTGCGGCCTCACACCGGCTTCGCGCCAGTGTTGATGATCGACCCCACATGCTGCCCACGGAGTGCCGCGCTGATCCGGCCGGGGACGAGACCGTTGACGACCTGCACGCGCGTGATGTGCCGCGCGTTGGCCATCACCTCGAGCAGCGCGGGATCGAACGGCAGTGTGCCCTTCAGCTTCGCAAGCTCGGCAAAGCTCGTCTCTTTCAGCAGCTCGGCCTTCTTGCCATCCGCGCCATTGGGATCGGTCGTGTAGACGCCGTCAACGTCCTCCACGATCGTGAGCCCGGCAGCGCCAAGCGCGTCGGCGAGCAGGAAGGCGCCGGTATCGGCCCGATGCAGCGGGATGCGCGCGGTCGGGAATTCATGATGATGGTAGGGCGGGAAGGCGCTGCCGACGACCGCGCGGCTAGCAGTGAGGTGTATGGCGAGCTGGCTCGCGATGGTCGGGTGCTCGACATAGGAGACACCCTCCGGTGCGAGCAGGCTTGCCAGGATGTGGCCGTTCTGGCCGGCCTCGCTGGCGGCGAGCGGTGCGAGCGAACCCACGGGAAGGCCGAGGTCGAGGCCGACGCTGTAGAGATGGCGGGCGCGGATGCCGGCGCCGGTCAGGATGAGCAGGCGATGCTCCGGCAAGAGCGACCGCAGCTCGTCGACGAGTGGGAGGATCGCTTCGTGACCGCGGTCCATGATGCGGCCGCCGATCTTGATGACCTGCAGCCAGGGCAGCAGCTTGATCGGACGATTGCCGGCAACGGGGCGGGTGAGATCGCTGTCGAGCAGGGTCTGGCGCGCGAGCGGCGAGGCGACGTGCTTGATCTGGTTGGTATCAGCCATGACGGTGCTCTCTTCAGCTCGCGGTGATGATGGTGCCGACATGCTCGCCCGCAAGCGCGCGGGTGAGATTGCCGGGGACGAGGCCGTTGATGATCTGCACCTGCCGGACATGGCGCGAGGCGTTGAGCAGATCGAGCACCGGGAATTCAAGGATCGAATCCTGCAGGCCCTTGGCCTTCATCTCCGCCACAGAGATTTTCGGGATGAAGGTCGCGTTCTTCGACGTCTTCGGGTTCGCAGTGTAGAGGCCGTTCTCGTCCTTCACATAGATCATCGCCTTGCAGCCGAACTGTTCGGCGACGAGGAAGCATCCGGCATCGGTGCGATAGGGCGGGATCACGCCCTCGGCCGCGGGCCGCATCCACAGGCTATAGGGCGGCATGCCGCTGAAGATCACCGCACTCACCTCGGCGAGGAACAGCGGCACGGACGACAGCCCGGCGCTGGAGACGGCGGAGATACCGTGCTTGGCCAGCAGCTGCCCGAGCATCGCGGCGTTCTGATCGGCGACGGAAGCCCCGAGCTGCGACAGCACGCCGGCGGGCAGGCGGAGCCCGGCGGCGATCGAATACAGATGTCGCGCACGGGTACCGGCGCCGGTTCCGATCAGAAGCTTGTGCGCCTTGCGGGCGGCGGCGATCTCTTCGACGATCGGATAGACCGCGGCACGGCCGCGATCGATCATGCTCTGGCCGCCGATCTTGATGACCGTTGCTTCCGGCAGGATGCGGAAGTCCGCTGCCTTTTCCGCCGCGGCCACAAGCTGTGGGTCGGTGAGCGAGCGCTGCATCAGCAGCCCCTCGAGCTCCGTGATCGTGTTCGACATCCGAGACATCCTCTCGTTTTCTGATGCAGTCTCTGCGGCGGACCCTTCGGCCTCGACCGCGAATCTTGCCGCACACTTCAGTCCATGGCAACAAGGTCGCCGCGATTTAGCGGCCAAACATGGAGCAGGCAATGGCCCCGTTGCCACTTGCGAACACCGAGATCGTGCAATTCTTCCGCGAGTGGCTGGATACCTTCTCAGGGTATGTCCGCGAGGTCGACTACGCCTCGGCGCGGCCGCTGTTTCACCCGGACGTGCTCGCTTTCGGCACGCATAACGACGTCATCCCGGGTCTCGACCAGTGGGTTACGACGCAATGGAATAACGTCTGGCCGAAGACGACCGACTTCCGTTTCGTCCTCGACCAGGTCTCGATCCTGGCGTCCCCCGACGGCACGATGGCGACGGTGGTCGCGCCGTGGACGAGCACGGGCTACCATCCCGATGGCAGCGCGTTTCCGCGCCCCGGCCGAGCGACGATGGTGTTCTCCAGAAGTGCTGATGGCTGGCTGTGCGTGCATTCGCACATGTCGCTCAATCGCGGTGTGCCGCAGGCGAGCCACGCCAATCGGCCGGTGAAGGCCTGGTAGAAATGCAAAAGGCCCCGGACATGTCCGGGGCCTTTCGATTTCCAGATGTCGTTCAGCCTATTCCGGCTGGCCGATCGAGACCTTCAGCGTGCCGACGCCGTCGACGCCGCATTCGAGCTTGTCGCCGGGCTGGAGCTGCGACACGCCGGCCGGCGTGCCCGTCATGATGATGTCGCCGGCGGCGAGCTTCACCTGCTGGGAGAGCTGCCAGATGATCTCGGGCACGTTCCAGATCAGCTCGGTGAGATCGCCCTTCTGGGCTTCCTTGCCGTTGACCGTCAGCCAGATCTTGCCCTTGGCGGGATGGCCGATCTTCGAGGCCGGCTGCACTGCGGAGCAGGGGGCCGAGCCGTCGAACGACTTGCCGATTTCCCACGGACGCTCCTTCTTGCGCGAGGCGATCTGGAGGTCGCGGCGGGTGAGGTCGATGCCGACGGCATAGCCGTAGACATGGTCGAGCGCCTTGTCGGCGGGGATGTTGAGGCCGCCGCTCTTCATCGCGACGATCAGCTCGACCTCGTGATGCAAATCCTTGGTCAGCGGCGGATAGGGAATGGTGGCGCCGTCGGGCACCAGCATGTCGGCATGCTTGGCGAAGAAGAACGGCGGGGCGCGCTCGTCGTTGCCCATCTCGCGGATGTGCTCGAGATAGTTGCGGCCGACGCACCAGATGCGGCGCACCGGGTAGCGGCCGCTCTCTCCGACGACGGGAAGCGAAGCCTGGGGCGGAAGCGGAATGACGTAGGAGGCGGCGTTCATGGAGCGGTCTCGCTGCTCTTGGTGGGGTGAAGGAAACTCTATGCGGTTGCGCTGATCGGCGCCAGAGCGCCGGCGGAGTGGTGTTGCAGGCGGAAGAACGAGGCGTAGCGGCCCGAGCGGCGAAGCAATTCGTCATGCCGGCCCTGCTCGACGATCTCGCCGCCCTCGACCACCAGGATCGCGTCGGCGTGCATGATGGTGTGCAGGCGGTGCGCGATCACGATGGTGGTGCGGTTCTGGCAGAGATGCTCGATCGCCTCCTGCACCTGCCGCTCGGACTCGGAATCGAGCGCGGCGGTGGCCTCGTCCAACAGGATGATCGGCGCGTTCTTGATCAGCGCGCGCGCCACCGCGATGCGCTGGCGCTGGCCGCCGGAGAGCTGCGTGCCGTGCTCGCCGACCGGCGTGTCGTAGCCGAGCGGGAAGCTCATGATGAAATCATGCGCGCAGGCGGCTTTCGCGGCATCAATGATTTGCTCTTCGGTCGCGCCGGGCTTGCCGAAGGCGATGTTGCTGCGGATGGTGTCGCGGAACAGATAGACGTCCTGGCCGACATAGGCGGTCTGTGCGCGCAGCGATTTGCGCGAGACCGCGCCGATCGACTGGCCGTCGATCACGATGTCGCCTTGTGTCACCTCGTAGAAGCGCAGCAGCAGCCCCAGCACGGTCGATTTGCCGCCGCCGGACGGGCCGACCAGCGCGGTGACTTTTCCGGGCTCGGCAACGAAGGACATGCGGTTGAGGACGGTCTCGCCAGTCCGGTAAGAGAAGCTGACGTCGCGCAGCTCGATCTTCGCTTCGGACAGCTTCAGCGCCGGCTTGTCGTCGTCGGAATGCTCGCTCGCCGGGCTGTCGACCACTTCGAGCAGCATGCGGGCGCCGACCAGCTGGCTGTTGAGGTCGATGTTGAGCCGCGCCAGCCGCTTGGCCGGCTCGGTCGCCATCAGGAACGCGGTCATGAAGGAGAAGAACGCGCCGGGCGTGGCGTTGAGCGCGACCACGCTGTAGCCGCCATAGAGCAGGCAGCCGGCGACCGCGAAGCCCCCGAGCATCTCCATCAGCGGGTTGGAACGGTTGGCGACGCGGGCCATCTTGTTGGCATTGCGCTCGACGATCGCGATGTTCTCGTCGATGCGCTTCTGCATGGTTTCTTCGAGCGTGAATGCCTTCACCGTGCGGATGCCCTGGAGCGATTCCTGCATCGTCTCCAAGATGTCTGCGGTGCCGGTGAACTGGTTGAAGGCGAGGCCCTTGATGCGCTTGACCAGCTTGCGCAGCACCAGCATCGCCGGCGGCACCACGACGAGGCCGATGAACGACATCACCGGGTCCTGCCACACCATCACGCCGATCATCGCGAGCAGCATCATGAGGTCGCGTCCGACAGCGTTGACCAGCATGTTGAGCACGTCGGTGATGGATTTGGCGCCGGCGGTCAGCCGCGCCAGGAATTCAGACGAATGCCGTTCGGAGAAGAAGCCGACGCTCTCGCGCATCAGCTTGGCGAACAGCTGGCGCTGGTTGGTGGCGAGGATCGCGTTGGAGATCTTGGTCAGGATCACCATATGGCCGTAGGTCGCTACGCCCTTGATGAACAGCAGGATCACCGTGATGCCCGAGAACATCGCGATGCCCGGGATGTTCTTGTCGACATAGGCCTGGTTGATGACCTGGCCGAGCACGTAGGTCGCGCCCGCGGTCGATCCGGCGGCAAGCGCCATCAGCGCGAAGGCGACGAGGTAACGCCGCCAGTATATGATCCCCTGTTCCGTGACCAGGCGGCGAATCAGGACTGCCGCTGTATAGGGATCGTCGGTGATTTTCTTTGGAAACTGGGCCATCCGGTGTCCATTGACGGGGCAAGGAAAAGCCTGCCCGCGCGTCAGGGATCGAAGGGCCTCTGTGCCCGCTAAAGCCGCGCTTTTCAAGCCCAATTAAGGGCTTGCGCTGGGATGGAATCTAGGCCGAGACGGCGTGGCGGAGCTCGCCATGGCGCTCGCGGAACAGCTTGTCCTCCCAGGCCAGCGCGTGGGCCGCGATGGTCTCGAGGTCGTCGTATTGCGGCTTCCAGTCGAGCAGGCCGCGGATGCGGCTGGTGTCGGCAACCATGGTCATGATGTCGCCGGGCCGGCGCGGGGCGTATTGCACGGCGAAGCTGCGCCCCGAAACCCGGCGCACGGCGTCGATGGTCTCCAGCACCGAATAGCCGCGGCCATAGCCGCAATTGAGCGTCGTCGAGGCGCCGCCATTGCGCAGGTAAGCGAGTGCCGAGCGATGGGCCTGCGAGAGGTCCGAGACATGGATGAAGTCGCGGATGCAGCTGCCGTCCTGGGTCGGATAGTCGGTGCCGAACACGTCGATCTTGGCGCGCTGGCCGGTCGCGGCCTCGACCGCGATCTTGAGCAGATGCGTGGCGCCGACGGTGGCCAGCCCAATGCGCGCCTGCGGATCGGCACCCGCGACGTTGAAATAGCGCAAGGTCACGTATTGCATGCCGTAGGCGGCGGCGACGTCGTGCAGCATGATCTCGGTCATCAGCTTCGACGAGCCGTAGGGCGACAGCGGCCGCGTCGGCGCGTGCTCGGGCACCGGTACCAGGTCCGGATTGCCGTAGACGGCGGCGGTCGAGGAGAAGATGAAGCGGCTGATGCCGCGCTTGACCGCGACGTTGAGCAGGTTGCGCGCGGTCATGAAGTTGTTGCGGTAGTAGCCGAGCGGATCGCGCATCGACTCCGGCACGACGACGGAGCCCGCGAAATGGATGATGCTCTCGATGTTGTGCTGGGCGATCACGCCTTCGACCAGGTTCTCGTCGCCGGCGTCGCCAATGAACAGCGGCACGCCCTCGGGCAGATAGGCGGAGAAACCGGTGGAGAGATCGTCGATCACGACGACGTCCTCGCCGGCTTCCGCCAGCGCCAGGACCGTGTGACTTCCGATATAGCCGGCGCCGCCGGTGACTAGCACAGTCATGATCTCACCCGTCTTCGATCAACGCGCCACGTTAACGTTTGCGCGGTGAAGAGGGGGTTTCGGCAGCCCTGAACTGGTCACTATGCTTAATGTTGCGTATAGGGGGCTTCCGTAACGGAGCATGACGTGGCGAATTCCCCCGGCGATCTCGAAGTGATCGTGCCAAATCTGCACAGGCGCTATTCCGGGGTCACCGCGACCAACCGGATGGTGGCGCCGCGGCTGGCGAAGCTCTATCGCGCCGCGTGGTTCGGCTCGGATGCGCCGGAGGGGATTTCGCGCTTGAGCGCTGCCGATTTCCTCAGGCTATGGGGCCGCAAGACGCCATTGATCTGGCACGCGCGGCGCAACAACGAGATGATCGCGGGCGTCGTGCTGCGCGCGCTCGGCTGGCCGCTCAAATTCGTGTTCACGTCGGCTGCACAGCGGCATCACAGCTGGATCACGCGCTGGCTGATCCGGCGCATGGACGCGATCATCGCGACATCAGACATCTCGGCCTCGTTCCTGAAGGTGAAGGCGACGGTGATCCCGCATGGCGTCGACACTGATGTCTATGCGCCGCCGCCAGATCGCGCCGCTGCCTTCGCGGAAGCCGCGCTGCCGGGCCGCTATGCGATCGGCTGCTTCGGTCGTGTGCGCGCGCAGAAGGGCACGGATGTGTTCGTCGATGCGATGTGTCGCCTGCTGCCGCGCTATCCGGATTTCACTGCAATCATCGTCGGACAGGTCACGCCTGAGCAGACTCCCTTTGCGAACGATCTGAAGAAACGGATCGAGGCCGCCGGCCTGCAGTCGCGCATCGTCATCACCGGTGAACTGCCGATCGAAGCGGTGCAGCGCTGGTACCAGCGGCTGACGATCTACGCCTTCACCTCGCGCAACGAAGGTTTTGGTTTGACGCTGATCGAGGCGATGGCGGCCGGCAGCGCGCTCGTCGCCGCGCGCGCCGGTGCGGCCGCGCTAGTTGTCGAGGACGGCGCGACAGGTGTGCTGATCCCGACTGGCGATGCTGACGCGTTGGCCGCCGCGCTCGAACCGCTGATGCGCGACCCGGACGCCGCGCTCGCCATGGGCGCGCGGGGGCGGGCACGGGTGCTGGCGAAGTTCAGCCTCGATGCCGAAGCGGCGCGGATCGGCGACGTTTATCGTCCTCTGCTCTGAACTGCCGTTTTCGCGACCGCAAACAAAAATCTCGAAAACAACCCCATGCAAAGTAGCCGGTGCCAGCGGAATCAACGGGTTGACGGCCGGTGCGATGCGTTGCGGATTTTACGAGGCCGTTTGACACGTCGGGCAAAACAGCGGCACGATGTCATCATCGGCCGCAGTTGCGATACCCGGATCATCCATCCAGGTTCCTTCAAACCGTCGCGGTCGACTTCACATTGGGCAGCGCACATACGGCATTTGCACTGGCACCGGCTCCTTGGAGCTGAGTGTGATATTATTCTCTCCGGAGAATGTCAGGTCGAATGCGACGTCTGAAATCGCGACGCCGTCCGAGCACGACGCGATTATTCGCATATTCGGCCCGTCATCGCGCAACGATTTGACCGTGCATTTTTCAAATGTGCCGGTTACTTGCCTTCCCTGGACGATTAAACCGCCCGCGTGGAGATCAGCATCTTTCTTGAAGGCAAGCCTGTTGTTCTCTTTGGTGAATATTTGGCCACAGGCCGAGGCGTCGATTGTCCAAGCTCCGTTCAAATCCGCAGCCTGAATCGAGGCCGATTGCGTCACGAGAAGTACCAACGTCACCAAAGGATTGAAGGTCCTCATGAAACTCTCCGACTAAATGGTCAATACTGCCAAATCAGCCTCTTCGACGCCGATGGGGGCGCAGCAAGACGCGCCCCTTCGTATCGGTCTTGAGCAGTATTTGGGTGCGGCGAACTGGCGAAGCTGTTGTTGATCTAAGTCAATAGGCTCTGCAGAGCGCTCGTCTGCTTGAGGCAAAGCGCAGCGTAGCGCGATGACGAGTGCGATCTGTCAGAGCTGGAAAGGCCGCCGCATTTGTCCGGCGGCCTCCGCGCTTGAGTGGCTTGCGGGGCGGCGCCCCAGCTAGAGATCGATGCTAACGGCGATGTTGCGGCCCTGTAGTTGGGAAATCTTCATTCCGTCAGCCTGCACTTGCGCGAACTCCGGGTCGTTTGCCACGGCTTCCTGCACTTTGCCGTAAACTTCCCAATTGGAATAGCGCGTCGCAACCAGCAACTCTCCTGCCCACTGGCCAGTGTGGAAGCGGGAGAGCCGAAGAAATTCGGCGCCGTGTTTCTCAAAGATTTTCTTCGCCTGCCTGACGATCTTGATCATTTCCTCGGGCTTGTCGGTCTTGAAGCGAGTGAATTGAACGATCGGCATGGGGCTACCTCCATAACTGTGTAAAATGTCCAAGAGGCATGTATCGAGCGACGTTTGAGGAGCGAACCTCTTGTTCGAATCTCGATGAAGATTCGTCTTTGTCGACGTGATCTTGGTTCAGCCCTCACAAGCGGCAGCGACGCAGCCTTATCCCGCGAATGAACTGACAACGTCACTGACTAAAGCTGGCGGACGGAAAGACCTGCTGTTGGATTCGCTGCCAGTTGCCCGACCAACGCATGGCGTCAATGAGTTCACACTCCGAGCACCCGCTGCGCGATCGCCACGACCTCGGAAGCCGCGATATCCCGCATGCAGCGGTGGTCGTTCATCTTGCAGATCGTGCTCTGGCAGGGCTGGCATGAGAGCACGCTCTTGTCCTGGACCACGGTCGCGGCGAGGCCGTTGAGGGGAGCCCAGAGATAGGGGCTGGTCGGGCCGAAAATGCCCATGGTGGGCGTGCCGAGCGCGGCTGCGATGTGCATCAGGCCGGAATCGTTGGAGATGGCGACGCCGGCCGCGGCCATGGCGAGGACGCCGTTGCGCAGATCGGTGCCGGTGAGGTCCCGCACGCCCGGACCGCCGGCGGCGACGATCTCCTGGGCGAGGCCCTTTTCGGCGGGGCCGCCAACCACCCAGACCTCCAGGCCGCGCTCGGCCAGCAGGCGGGCAGCCTCCGGATAGTAGGTCCAGCGCTTTGAGGCGCCGACTGAGCCGGGAGCCAGCGCGACCGCCGCCCCGGCGCTGAGGCCATTGGCCTGCCGCCAGCGGACGATGTCCTCGGCCGGGACCCGCAATTGCGGCACCGGCCATTCCGCGGGCAGGGGGGCGCCATTGGGTTGGGCCAGCGCGGCGTTCTTGTCGATAAAGCGGGGCAGCTTCTTCTCGCCCCAGCGCCAGCGGTTGAGCAGGCCGAACCGGAACTCGCCGACGAAGCCGACCCTTTCCGGAATCCTGGCCAGCGCGGGCGCGATGGCCGCCTTCCAGGTCCGGGGCAGCACCAGGGCTGTCCCGTAATTCCGCTCGCGCAGGAGCTTCGCCAGGCCGAACTGGCGGCCAACGGCGAGCCGGCTGCGCGGCAGGTCCCACACGATGCCATCGCGCACGCCGGGCATGTAGTCGACCAGGGGGGCGCAGAGGGAGGTGGTCAGGAGATCGACCGGCCGGTTGGGCCAGCGCTCGTTCAGGACCCGGACAACGGTGTGATTCCGGACGAAATCGCCGATCCACATATAGGGGACGATCAGGATCGGGCGTGTGTCGCTCCGATCTGCATCTCGACCAAATTGCGAATCTTGATTCATTCGTTAATAGGACCGGGAACGTGCTGATGTTGCGGTTCGGTTACCCGCTCCGGACCTGCAGGTAAAGCCGGGACAGCGCCGAGCCCAAAACCGCTTACACTTTGGCGGATCATGCGCTAGGGCAGGACCGGGCCGTGAAAATCGGGCAGGGCAAAACCTGGCAGGGTAGGTGGAATGTTGCTGGTGACCGGTGGGGCCGGTTTTATCGGATCGAATGTCGTCGCCGCGCTGAACGAGGTCGGTCGCAGCGATGTCGTCGTCTGCGATCTTCTCGGGACCGAGGGCAAGTGGCGAAACCTCGCCAAGCGCCAGCTTGTGGATATCGTCCCGCCGGCCGAGCTGCTCGACTGGCTGAAGGGCCGCAAGCTCGATGCCGTGATCCATCTCGGGGCGATTTCCGAGACCACCGCGACCGACGGCGACCTCGTGATCGAGACCAATTTTCGCCTGTCGATGCGCCTGCTGGACTGGTGCACGGCGGATGCGGTGCCGTTGATCTATGCCTCGTCGGCCGCGACCTATGGCGATGGTGCCGACGGCTTTGACGACGACGCCTCGCTGCCCGCATTAAAGAAACTGCGGCCGATGAATCTCTACGGCTGGAGCAAGCACCTGTTCGATCTCGCCGTCGCCGAGCGCGTCGCGCGCGGCGAGAAGCTGCCGCCGCAATGGGCCGGACTGAAATTCTTCAACGTGTTCGGCCCCAACGAATACCACAAGGGCTCGATGATGAGCGTGCTGGCGCGCCGCTTCGATGATGTGAAAGCGGGCCGTGTCGTGCAATTGTTCAAATCGCACCGCGAGGGCATCGCCGACGGCGATCAGCGCCGCGATTTCATCTATGTCGACGACGTCGTCCGCGTCGTCATGTGGCTGCTGGCGACGCCGTCGGTGTCCGGTCTCTTCAACGTCGGTACCGGCAAGGCGCGCAGCTTCAGGGACCTGATGCTCGCTGCCTATGCCGCGCTCGGCACCAGGCCCAACATCGAATATGTCGACATGCCCGAGCAGATCCGCGGCAGCTATCAATACTTCACCCAGAGCGAGGTCGATCGCCTGCACCGCGCCGGTTATAACGGCGGCTTCACGACGCTCGAGGATGCGGTGAAAGCCTATGTCGGCGATTATCTCGACCGGCCAGACCGCTTCCGCTGAGGCTTCAAGGACCATGCCGACGCCCATTCTCGATTTCGATGCCCTCGCGCAAGCCATCTCAGGCCGTACGGTGCTGTGCATCGGCGACATCATGCTGGACGAGTTTGTCTATGGCGAGGTGTCGCGGATATCGCCGGAAGCGCCGGCGCCTGTCATCGCCGCCCAGCGCAGCGAGATCCATATCGGCGGCGCCGGCAACGTCGCGCGCAATATCGCCTCCCTCGGGGCGCGCTGCATCTTCGTCGGCCTCGTCGGCGAGGACGATGCGGGCAAGCGGCTCGAAGCGGCACTTGCGGAGCATGCCGGCATCGAAAGCGCGCTGGTGCGCGATCCGTCGCGGCCGACCACGCGAAAAGTCCGCTTCGTCTCCGAGCATTTTTCCACGCATATGCTGCGCGCGGATTGGGAGCAGGCGGTGCCTGCCTCCGACGACATCGAGACCAGGCTGATCGACGCAATCCTGCCGCAGATCGCGCGCGCCGACATCGTGCTGCTCTCCGACTACGCCAAGGGCGTGCTGACCGCGCGCGTGATCCGCCACACCATCGACGCCGCGCGAACACTCGGCAAGCCCGTGATCGTCGATCCCAAGAGCCTGAACTGGGCGATCTATCGCGGCGCCACACTGCTCACGCCCAATCGCAAGGAATTTTCGGAGGCGACCCGCAGCCGCGCCGACACGCCGCAAAGCATCGTCGATGCCAGCGAGGACGTGATGCGACTCGCCGATTGCGAGGCGATCCTGGTCACGCAAGGCGAGCACGGCATGACGCTGGTGCCGCGCAATGGCGAGGCCGTTCACGTTCCGGCTGTCCCCGTGAAGGTGCGCGACGTCTCCGGCGCCGGTGACACCGTCGCCGCTGCGCTTGCGGTGTCGCTCGCGGCGGGCGCGGACTGGGACACGGCGTTGCGGATGGCCAATGCGGCCGCTGCCGTCGCTGTCGGCAAGCAAGGCACGGCCAGCGTGAGCGCGGCCGAGCTGCGGCGGAAGATCCTGCCGCACGCTTATCTCGCGGCTGAGGAGAAGATCGTGCTCGAGCCTGATACGCTCGACGCGCAGCTCGCGGAATGGCGCCGGCAGGACCTGCGCGTCGGCTTCACCAATGGCTGCTTCGACATCCTGCATCCCGGCCACGTCAAGGTGTTGACCGCGGCGCGCGGAGCCTGCGATCGCCTGATCGTCGGCCTCAACAGCGATGCCTCGGTGCGGCGGCTGAAGGGCGCCGATCGCCCGGTTCAGGACGAGCGGGCGCGTGCGGAAGTGCTCGCGGCGCTCGAAGCCGTCGATCTCGTCGTCATCTTCGAGGAGGATACGCCGATCGATTTGATCACCCGGATCAAGCCGAGCGCGCTGGTGAAGGGCGGCGACTACACCCGCGAGCAGGTGGTCGGCCATGAGGTCGTCGAAGCCGCCGGCGGAATCGTCGTGCTGGTCGACATCCTCCAGGGCTTCAGCACGACCGCGCTGGTCCATCGCGCGCGGGGAGGGGGCAAGTGACGGACCAAGCGACGACGCTCGCCCGGGAGACGACCGCCCAGATGCTGTGGCGGCGCTTTCGCAGCCCGGCGGCGTGGTGCGAGGCGGCCGACCTGTTCGCGATCCTGACCGTGGCCTCGCTGCCCTGGTCGACCTCGCTCACGGCGATCTTCAACGCTGTGTTCCTGGTCTGCATGGTGCCGTTTCTCGACGTCCGCGCATTCCTGCAATCGCTGAAGCGCCCGATCGCAGCCGCGCCGATCGCGCTGGTCCTGCTCGCGCTGGTGGGCACGCTGTGGTCGGATGCGGCCTGGGGCGCGCGTCTTTATGCGGTCAATCCGACCGTCAAGCTGCTCGTGCTGCCCGTGCTGCTCTATCATTTCGAGCGCTCGTCGCGCGGGCACTGGATGTTCATCGCGTTCCTGGTGTCCTGCGCGCTGCTCTCGGTGATGTCGTGGCTGGTGGCCTTCTATCCCAACCTGACGCTCAAGCCCGATCACCTCGAGCGCGGCATCTTCGTCAAGAACTACATCGACCAGAGCCAGGAATTCGCGCTGTGCGCGGTCGCGCTCGCCTATCCCATCGTGATGCTGCTGCGCGAGAAGCGCTATTGGTTCGCGGGACTATTGATCGCGCTGGCTCTGAGCTTCTTCGTCAACATGGCCTTCGTGGTGGTGTCGCGCACCGCGCTGGTCACCGTTCCGATCATGTTCGGCGTGTTCGCACTGCTGCACCTGCGCTGGCGCAGCATCGCGATCATCTCGGCCGCTCTGCTCGCCGGCGCCGCTCTCGCCTGGCAGGCCTCGCCGCAATTGCGCAAGACCGCGGACACCTTCGCCAGCGACTACACGCGCTATGTCGAAAAGGGCGAGCCGACCTCGCTGGGCCTGCGGCTCGAATTCTGGCGGAAATCGCTCGGCTTCTTCGCGGAGGCGCCGATCAAGGGGCACGGCACCGGCTCGACGCGCGGATTGTTTGAAGCGGTCGCGACGCCCAGCGGCCACTACCAGGCCTCCGCCGAGGTGATCGGGAATCCGCATAACCAGACGCTGAATGTCGCTGTGCAATGGGGCGTCATCGGCATCGTCGTTCTCTACGCGATCTGGATCCTGCATCTCCTGCTGTTCCGCGGCGACGGGCTGGCCCATTGGGTTGGCCTGCTGGTGGTGGTGCAGAACGTCTTCACCTCGCTGTTCAACTCCCATCTGTTCGACTTCCACGAGGGCTGGATGTATGTCATCGGCGTCGGCGTTGCCGGCGGCATGGTGATCCGGGCCCGACATGCCGAGGCGAAGGTGGGGGAAGCCGGTTCCTGAACGGCCGCGCGGCTGGCAAGCCTTGTACTGGCAAGTCTTGTCGAGATGGGCTATCAGCGCGGTCAGGTTGCATCTAACTGGGATTTCATCGGTCGGCGGATGACGCGTCTTTCGCATCTCACCTTGCGCAATTTCCTGATCGCGCTCCACGACCTGCTGGCGACCACGGCGGCGCTGTTCGCAGCCTTCTACCTGCGTTTCGAGGGCGGCGACGGCTTCTTCGACCGCCTGCCGCTGCTGTTCCAGATCCTGCCCTACTTCCTCGCCTTCAGCGTGGTCGTGTTCTTCGTCTTCAACCTGACCACGACGAAATGGCGCTTCATCTCGCTGCCTGACGCGCTGAACATCATCCGGGTCGCGACCGTGCTGACGGTTGCCCTCCTGGCGCTCGACTACATCTTCGTCGCCCCCAACGTCCGCGGCGCCTTCTTCCTCGGCAAGGTGACGATCGTCCTCTACTGGTTCCTCGAGATCGCCTCCCTCAGCGCGTTGCGCATGGCCTATCGCTATTTCCGCTATACGCGGGTGCGGCGGCATGCGAGGGGCGAGGATGCCGCGCCGACGCTGCTGATCGGCCGCGCCGCGGATGCCGAGGTGCTGCTGCGCGGCATCGAGAGCGGGGCGATCAAGCGCATCTGGCCGGTGGGCGTGCTGTCGCCGTCGAGATCCGATCGCGGCCAGTTCATCCGCAACGTGCCGGTGCTGGGCGACTTCGACGACATCGAGGACGTCGTCGGCGACTTCGCCAAACGCGACAAGCCGATCGCACGCCTGGTGATGACGCCGTCCGCGTTCGAGCCGGACGCTCATCCGGAATCGATCCTGATGCGCGCGCGCAAGCTGGGCGTGATCGTCAACCGCATGCCCTCGCTGGAGAGCGGCGACGCGCCGCGCCTCACGGCCGTCGCGGTCGAGGATCTCCTGCTGCGGCCGAGCGAAAAGATCGACTATGCGCGGCTCGAAGCGCTGATCAAGGGCAAGGCTGTCATCGTCACCGGCGGCGGCGGATCGATCGGGTCCGAGATCTGCGAGCGCGTCGTCGTCTTCGGCGCCGCGCGCCTCCTGATCGTGGAAAATTCCGAGCCGGCGCTCTATGCGGTCACGGAAGCGCTCGCTGCGCACGGCGCGGCGGCCGCGATCGAAGGGCGAATCGCCGACATCCGCGACCGCGAGCGCATCATCCGCCTGATGGCGGAGTTCAAGCCGGACATCGTGTTCCATGCCGCCGCGCTCAAGCACGTGCCGATCCTGGAGCGCGACTGGAGCGAGGGCGTCAAGACCAACATCTTCGGCTCGATCAACGTTGCCGATGCGGCGCACGGCGCCGGCGCCGAAGCCATGGTGATGATCTCGACCGACAAGGCGATCGAGCCGGTGTCGATGCTCGGCCTCACCAAGCGCTTCGCCGAGATGTACTGCCAGGCGCTCGACCACGATCTTGCCGCAGCTAGCGGCAGTGCCAGGCCGCCGATGCGGTTGATCTCGGTCCGGTTCGGCAACGTGCTGGCGTCGAACGGCTCGGTGGTGCCGAAGTTCAAGGCCCAGATCGAGGCCGGCGGCCCCGTGACGGTCACGCATCCCGACATGGTCCGCTACTTCATGACCATCCGCGAAGCCTGCGATCTCGTCATCACGGCGGCAACGCATGCGCTCGGAACGCAGCGTCCCGACGTCTCGGTCTACGTGCTCAACATGGGTCAGCCGGTGAAGATCGTCGATCTCGCCGAGCGCATGATCCGCCTCTCGGGCCTTCAGCCCGGCTACGACATCGAGATCGTGTTCACCGGCATGCGGCCGGGCGAGCGCCTGCACGAGATCCTGTTCGCCTCCGAGGAGCCGACCCGCGAGATCGGTGTCGCCGGCATCATGGCCGCACAGCCGAACGAGCCGCCGATGCAGACGCTGCGCAAATGGATCGCGGCGCTGGAGCAGGCGATCGCGCGGGACGATCGGGCCACGATCAAGACCATCCTGAAGGATGCGGTTCCGGAATTCGGGTCGACCGCGGCCTGACCATGCAGTCTCAAGGCAAGATCGTCGTCGCGAGCCAGCACTATCCGCCTGATCCGAGCACGACGGCGGCGATCATGGCAGAGATCGCTTGCCGCGTCGCCGTCGACCACGAGGTCATCGTGCTGTCGGGCTCGCCCGGTGAATTACCGGCCTCGCAAACCGGCCCGGGCAAGCCGCGCGTAATTGCCATCAAGAACCGGATGGCGGGAAAGGCCGCGCTGGTGCGACGTGGATTGTCCGAGCTGCTGTTCGCGGCGCGCACCTTCTTCGCGCTGATCCGGGAGCTTAGGGCAGGTGACGTCGTGGTCACCGTCACCGCGCCGTTCATGCTGCCTTACGCGGTCGCGGCAGCGGCAAGATGCAAGGGCGCGCGCTCGGCGCTGATCATGCACGACCTCTTCCCCGATGTTCTCGTGATGGCGGAAATCCTGAAGCCCGGCTCGTTGGTGACGCGGACGATGCGCGCGGCCAACAGTCTGATGTTCCGCGCGCTCAATGCCGTCATCACCATCGGCCGCGATGCGGAGCGGCCGCTGTTGAGCTATTCCGGCATGACGCGGAACAAGATCCGCTTCATCCCGAACTGGGCGACGCTCGTTCCCGCGGCACGTCCCCTGTCGCAGGACAATCCGTTCCGCAAAGCGCTTTCCGCGCGATTCATTGTCGGTCTGTCGGGCAATCTCGGCTTCACCCATGATCCGGAGATCGTGTTCGAGGCGGCACGTCTTTTGAAGGACGAGCCGGGCATCCACTTCCTGCTGTCCGGCTGGGGAATCGGCTTCGAGCGGCTGAAGCAGTTGCAGGCCGAAGCGAACTTGCCCAATGTGTCCTTCATGGCGCGGGTCGCGGATGCCGAGCTCGAGGCGTTCCTGGCGGCTGCCAATCTCTGGATCATTCCGTACCGGAAGGACGTGGCGGGGGTGTCGGTGCCGAGCCGGTTCTACAATCTGCTGGCAGTTGGCCGTCCCGTGGCGCTGGTCTCCGAGCCGGAGGCCGAGGCCGCGTTGACGGTGGTGGAGAACGGGCTCGGCTGGGTCGTGACGCCGGGCCGTGCCGATCAGCTTGCCGACGCAATCCGCGCGGCATCCCGCTGCGACGCCGCCGCCATGGCCGAACGCGCGGTGAAGGCGGCAGCGAGATTCGACCGCACGACCGCGATGAACGCCTATGCCGGGCTGATCGACGAATTGTTGCGCAACCCTGATCTGGCGGAGCAACGATGAGCGAGCGGAAACCGGTCGTGCTGGTGACAGGGGCGAGCGGCTTCGTCGGCCGCCATGTCGCGCCTGAGCTCTCGCGCGCGGGATGGTCGGTCCGCCGCGCGGTGCGCAGCCCGGAGGGTGTCGACGACGAGGTCGTGATCGAATCGATCGGTCCCGATACCGATTGGCAGGCGGCGCTCGAAGGCGTCGATGCCGTGGTCCATCTCGCCGCGCGCGTGCATCACAAGCACGAGGAGCACGCGGTCCAGCTCTACCGCAACGTCAACATCGCCGGCACGCTGCACCTGGCGCGCTCCGCGGCGACGGCGGGCGTTCGCCAGTTCATCTTCGTCAGCACCGTTCTCGTGCACGGCCGCAGCAATGAAGGCCGCGCGCCGTTCAGCGAGGAGGACATCCTCACGCCGCGCGGCCTCTACGGCATGTCCAAGGCCGCCGCTGAGGCGGGCCTGAGGACGCTGGCGCGCGACAGCGACATGAAGATCTCGGTGATCAGGCCGCCGCTGGTCTATGGCGCCGGCGCCAAGGGCAATTTCGCGCTGCTGACGCGCGCGGTGAATCTGGGACTGCCGCTGCCCTTTGGCGCGATCCGCAATCAGCGCGCGTTCCTGGCCGTGCAGAATCTGTCGTCGTTCATCCTGCGCCGGCTGGCTCACCCCGATCCCACGAGCAATTTCGAGATCTTCCTGGTCGCCGACACGGAACAGGTCTCGACGCCCGAATTCATCGAGCGGCTGGCGAAGGCAGCCGGCAAGAACTCGCGGCTGTTCGGCATGCCGCCGGACCTGCTCTCAACGCTGCTCAGCGTGATGGGCCGGCAGGATACCCATGACAGCCTGATCGGCTCGCTCGAGCTCAACCTCGCCAAGGCAATCGCGACCGGCTGGCAGCCGCAGGTCTCCCTCGACGAAGGCCTGCGGCTCGCGCTGTCGGCTCAGGACGCCTGAGGGCGGGAGAAGCGGCGCAGCACGAATCCGATCGCGATCGCGCCCGCGACGAGCGCGAGCCATGTGACCGAGGTCGAGCTTGCGCGAACTGTGATGATGGCAAGCACCGCCAGCAATAGATTGAGCGCGAACACATCGCCGATCACGCGGCGGACCGTGAAGCCGTTATCGGTGGCGCGCTGGTAGAAGTGCGAGCGGTGCGCCGACCAGAATTGTTCGCGCCGCGCGATGCGCCGAAACAGCGTGATGGTGGAATCGACGAGATAATAGGCCGGAAGGAGCAGCGCCGCAGCCGGCTGCCCTTGCCAGGCGAGCTCCAGCAGGCACCAGCCGAGCAAAAGGCCGATCGGCAGGCTGCCGACATCGCCCAAAAACACTTTTGCGACCGGACGGTTGAACGGCGCAAAGCCGAGCATGGCGCCGCACAGCGCCGTGGCGATCAGCGCGGCGGGCCACGACAGATCGCCGAGCAGTCCCAGCAGCAGCAGCGCTGCGGTGACGGGCACGACTTCCGCGACCGTCATCAGGTCCAGCCCGTCCATGAAGTTGACGAGGTTCACGAACCAGACGCCGGCGAGCAGGATGAGGCCACGCTCGAGCGGAAGCGGCAGTGCCGGCACGATGCGCGCGGTCTCGGGCGCGGTGAACACGACCGCGCCGACGCAGGCTGCTTGCAGCGCGAGCCGCGCCAACACTGGCAGCGACACGATGTCGTCGGCGAATCCGACCAGGGCGATCACGATCGTTGCAATGACCAGCGCCGGCGGGATCGCAACGTTCGCCCAAGCGGCCCAGGCCGATGCGACCAGCAGCGTGGCGGTGATCACCGCGATGCCGGCGCCCTGCGGGGTCGGAATGCGATGCGAGGAACGGGCATTCGGTCGCGCCAGGGCATAGCGCTGGAGCAGGGGACGGCTGGTCCAGGTGATGATCGCCGACATCAGCGCGGCGACCGCGATGGCAAGCAGCGAGGACATGGCGGCAACAGCGTCGATGGCTGGGCTCACTCCGGCACTCCGAGCGGCGCCGACCCTTTCGCGGCCTTCTCCGCGCTGAGGATCCAGACCAGACCGCCGATCGCGCCGACGATGAAGAGCACGGCGCCGAACAGCAGCGAGACGTTGACGCCTTCGTTGGCGGAAAGCCCGGCGAAACCGAAGGCCAGCCCCATCGTCGCCTCGCGCACGCCCCAGCCGGCGATCGAGATCGGCATCAGGGTGATCAGCATGATCGGCGGAATGAGGAGGAATGTCTGGCCGAAGCTGACGGGTGCGGCGATCGACTGCACCACGCACCACGCAATGACGACGGCGAGCACGTGAACGAGAAGCGACAGAATTGCGACGATCGGTCCGCGCTTGGCGTTGAAGATCACGCGGTTGGCAATCACGGCGCAGGCGTGGATGTGATGGGTGGCCCACCAGGTCTTCAGCCACGACCATTTCAGCGCGCCGAAGATCAGGAAACCGACGCCGCCCGCGAGCGCGGCGAAATCGACGAGCAGCAGCGCCGAGCGTCCGTGCGGATCGGTGATGAGCTCGTAGCTCCAGGGCAGGCTCGCGACGACGACGATCGCCAGCGCGACGAGGCCGATCGCGCGGTCGACGAAGATCGAGTAGGTGGCCGCGCGCCATCCGGCGCCGGCGCGCGCGACCAGCCACAGCCGGACCGCATCGCCGCCGATCGCGGAAGGCAGCGTCTGGTTGAAGAACGCGCCGATCACGTTGTAGCGCATGGCGCGGCCGAGCTCGAGCGGCGCGCCGCATTCGGCGCTGATCTCGCGCCAGCGGACCACGCCGACGAAGATTTGCAGGAACGTGACCGCGATCGCCATGGCGATCCAGAGCAGGCTGGTCGCGGTCAGGCGCGAGAACAGTTCGGACAGATCGACCTTGCGCAGCGCCAGGTAGAGCAGCGCTCCGGAAATCAGGATTTTGGCCGTCGACAGCAGGATTCGGCGCATCTCGCCCGCATGAACAGGGTTTGCGAAGATTTGAGGCAACTCGACGCGAGGCGTCGAATTCGGCCGCTTTGGTATGGTCTTGGCGCCGATCTTGCAATAGCGCTTATCTGGAGCGGTGACGAATAGCGGCGAGGCTATTGCGACGGCCTCGATACCGCGGCTAAAGAGGCGCCGCGGGGCCGGCTTCGCGATCGCGCGGCAACAGATCGCTTGGGAACAGGATGACGGATCAGGCGATTTTGGTCACGGGAGCCGCCGGGTTCATCGGCTTTCACGTCGCCCGGCAGCTTCTGGCCGAGGGCCGGCCCGTGGTCGGGCTCGACAATCTCAACAGCTATTACGATCCGGCGCTGAAACAGGCGCGCCTGGCGCTGCTTCGAAACGATTCCCGCTTCGCCTTCGTCGAGGCCGATCTGGCCGACCGCGAGACCATCGCGGCGCTGTTTGCGCGACATCGATTTGACAAAGTCGTGCATCTCGCGGCCCAGGCCGGCGTGCGCTACTCGATCGACCATCCGCACACTTATGCCGATTCCAACCTCCAGGGCTTTCTCAACGTGCTGGAGGGCTGCCGCAACAATTCTTGTCGTCATCTCGTCTACGCCTCGTCATCCTCCGTTTATGGCGCCAACACTAAACTGCCATTTGCCGTGCAGGACCGGACCGACCATCCCGTGAGCTTCTATGCCGCGACCAAGAAGGCGAACGAATTGATGGCGCAGTCCTACAGCCATCTCTACCGGCTGCCGGTCACGGGCCTGCGCTTCTTCACCATCTACGGCCCGTGGGGCCGGCCAGATATGGCGCTGTTTCTGTTCGTGAACGCCATCATGGCGGAGCGTCCGATCCGGCTCTTTAACCATGGCAAAATGCGTCGCGACTTCACCTATATTGACGACGTCACCCGTGTAGTATCCAAGCTGATCGATCAGGTGCCCGCGGATGACCCGGCTGCCGCAAATGCGCCGTCTAAGGTCTACAATGTCGGCAACCACCATCCGGAAGAGCTGATGCATGTCGTCGGGCTTCTGGAGCAGGAGCTGGGTCGGACGGCAATCAAAGAATTGCTGCCGATGCAGCCGGGAGACGTCTTGGAAACGTTCGCGGATGTCGAGGATCTGACGCGCGACACCGGCTTTGCACCGTCAACGCCGATCGCGCTCGGGGTCCGTAATTTTGTCACCTGGTATCGGGACTACTTCAAGGTTTGAAATGACGATGGACAAACGCATTATCCCCCTGATCATGTGCGGCGGCGCCGGCACGCGGCTGTGGCCGGCTTCGCGCGAGGTGCGCCCAAAACAGTTCCTGCCGCTGTTCGGCACGCGCTCGACCTTCCAAGACACGCTGCTGCGCGTGTCGGATGCCTCGCTGTTCGATCGTCCGATCGTCATCACCAATGCGTCCTATCGCTTCATGGTGCTGGAGCAGCTTGCCGAGATCGGCATCGAGGCCGACGTGATCCTCGAGCCGATGCGGCGCGATTCCGGCCCCGCGATCGCCGCGGGCGCGGTGTTCGCGCAGAACCGCGCCAGTGACGCGATCGTGCTCGCGCTCGCCGCCGACCACGTGGTGCAGGACAACGCCGCCTTCGTCGCGGCGTGCCGCGAGGGCCTCACCGCCGCGAGCGCCGGGCGCATCGTCACCTTCGGCGTCAAGCCGGAGCGGCCGGCGACCGAATACGGCTATATCAGCCCGGGCGAGGTGATCTCCGGCGAGGTGCACGCCGTCGCGCGTTTCGTCGAAAAGCCTGATGCCGTGAAGGCGGCCGACTACGTCAGTTCGGGCTATCTCTGGAACAGCGGCAACTTCATGTTCCCGGCCACTGTCCTGCTCGACGAATACCGCAGGGTCGACGCGGCGAGCGTCGAGGCGATCTCCAATGCGGTGAGCAATGCCGGCCGCGATCTCGGCTTCGTGACGCTGGAGCCCGAGGCGTTCGGCGCGGCGAAGGCGATCTCGATCGACTATGCGGTGATGGAGAAGACCTCGCGCGCAGCGGTCGTGCCGGTGTCCTGCGGCTGGTCCGACGTCGGCTCCTGGCACGCGGTGTGGGAATTGTCGGAGAAGGACGCGCAAGGCAATGCTTCGCATGGCAGTGCGGTGTTCGAAGACTCGCGCAACTGCAACGTCACCACAGATGCAGCGCTGGTCGCGCTTGAAGGCGTCGACGATCTCGTCGTGGTCGCCACCGCGGATGCGGTGCTGGTCTCGCGCCAGAAGGATGCCAACGGCCTGAAGCGCCTCGTGACGAAGCTGAAGGCGGTCGCGCCGAAGGTCACCGAGGAGCATCTCAAGGTGCACCGGCCCTGGGGCAGCTACCAGTCCGTCGACAACGGCGAGCGCCATCAGGTCAAGCGCATTGTGGTCAAGCCGGGCGGGCGGCTGTCGCTGCAGAAGCACCATCATCGCGCCGAGCACTGGATCGTCGTCCGCGGTGCCGCCCGGGTGACCGTCAACGAGACCGTCAAGACGGTGCATGAGAACGAGTCCATCTACATCCCGATGGGCGCGGTGCACCGGATGGAGAATCCCGGCAAGATCATGCTGGAACTCATCGAGGTCCAGACCGGAAGCTATCTCGGGGAAGACGACATCATCCGGATTGAAGACGACTATCAAAGGTCGTAACCAGCAAGCTCCGAATCACGCGACCCGGGCCGGAAGGCGCAAGCTTTTGGCGCTAAGGCCCGGGGAACGTGTAACTTTTTGAATCAAATCGTGTCCGGTCAATTCGGCTGACATTCGCCACAAATGTGGCGCCCGTGCTAGAAGCGGCCCGGGGATTTGCGTTGAATCGGGGTTTACTCAGATGAGTTCCAAAGGGTTTGCACCGGCAAAGGCCGGCTTGCGCGTTGGCGTCGTTGGCGCGGGCGTGATGGGCAGCAACCATGCGCGCGTGCTCGCGGGTCTTCCAGGTGTCAGCCTCGTCGGTGTGGTCGATCCGTCGCCAGCGCATCTGACCCGCACCACCGAGCTTGCCAGCTGCCAGGGTTTCGAGACGCTCGACCAGCTCCTCGCCGAAGGTGTCGACGCCGTCACCATCGCCGCGCCGACCCATCTGCATCACGAGGTCGCGCTGGCCTGCATCGCCAGGAACGTCCACGTTCTCGTGGAGAAGCCGATTGCCTCCACAGTCGCGGAAGGCCGCGAGATCGTCGCCGCCGCGCAAAAGGCCGGCGTCACGCTGATGATCGGCCATGTCGAGCGCTTCAATCCGGCGGTCGCCGCCGTCAAGCAGGCGATCGCGGGCGAGGATATTCTCTCCATCGCGATCACCCGTGTCGGTCCGTTCCCGCCGCGCATGTCCAATGTCGGCGTCGTCATCGATCTCGCCGTGCACGACATCGATCTGATCCGCTGGTTCACCGAATCCGACATCGTCGAGGTGCAGCCGCAATTGTCGAGCGCGGTCGCCGAGCGCGAGGACATCGCGCTCCTGCAGTTCCGCACCGCCAACGGCGTGCTCGCGCACATCAACACCAACTGGCTGACGCCGTTCAAGGCGCGCAGCGTCACGGTCGCGACCCGCGGCAAATACGTGATGGGCGATCTGTTGACGCGCCAGGTCACCGAGTGCTTCGGCTTCAAGCCGGACGGCAGCTATTCGATGCGGCATCTGCCGGTCGGCCACGACGAGCCGCTCCGCGCCGAGTTGATCGCGTTCCTGAAGGCCGTCCGCAACGGCGAGACGCCGGCGGTCACCGGCGACGAGGGCGTCGCCAGTCTCGAGATCGCCACGCAGTGCCTGGAAACACCGTCCCGGCCCGCAGCCACGTCGTCCGCCCGCAAGGGTCCGCGCCGCGTCGCGGGCTGATCTCTTCTCCATGTCGACCGCTCAAAACCCGCAAGGCGCCATGAACCAGCATCTGCGTTCCGAACCCATTCCCTTCGTCGACGTCGCCTCGCAGCGCCGCCGGCTCGGCGCCTCGCTCGATGCCGCCGTCAAGCGCGTCCTCGACCATTGCCAGTTCGTCAATGGTCCTGAAGTCGCCGAGCTCGAGAAGCAGCTTGCGGCCTATAGCGGCGCCAAGCACGTGATCGGCTGCGCCAGCGGCACCGATGCGATCCTGATGGTCATGATGGCGAAGAATGTCGGCCCCGGCGATGCCGTGCTGTGCCCGTCCTTCACCTTCATCGCAACCGCGTCTCCGGTGGCGCGGACCGGCGCGACGCCTGTTTACGTCGATGTCGATGAAGCCACCTTCAACATGAGCCCGGAGTCGCTGAAGCGCGGCATCGCGACCGCCCGCAAGGCCGGCCTGAAGCCGGTCGCGGTGATTCCGGTCGACTTGTTCGGCCAACCCGCCGACCACGATTCCATCGCCGAGATCGCCAGGGCGGAAGGCCTGTTCGTGCTCGACGACGCCGCACAGGGGTTTGGTGCGAGCTACAAGGGCCGCAAGCTCGGCACCTTCGGGCTCGCCACCGCGACCAGCTTCTTCCCGGCCAAACCGCTCGGCTGCTTCGGCGACGGCGGCGCGATCTTCACCGATGACGACGAGCTCGCCGCGACGCTACGCAGCATCCGCGTGCACGGGCAGGGCGTCGACAAATACGACAACGTCCGCCTCGGCCTGACCGGCCGGCTCGACACCATGCAGGCCGCGATCCTGATCGAGAAGCTGAAGATTTTTGACGACGAGATCGCCGCCCGCAACAAGGTTGCGGAGCGTTACGCGCGTGGCCTGTCCAACGTTGTCACCGTGCCGCGGCTTGCGCCGGGCAATACCTCGGTCTGGGCGCAGTACACGATCCGTCTTCCTGAGGGCACCGACCGCGACGGCTTTGCCGCCGCGCTGAAGGCCCAGGGCGTGCCGACCGCGATCTATTACGGCAAGTCGATGCACCAGCAGACCGCCTACAAGCAGTATCCGGTCGCCGACGGTGGCCTGCCGGGCTGCGAGAACCTGTCGCAGGACGTCATCAGCCTGCCGATGCACGCCTACCTGACCGAAGCCGACCAGGAGCGAATCATCGCCGCAGTCCGCGGCGCGATCGCGGGCTGATTTCGCTGTTTTGCCCTTCTTTCCCTCTCCCCCTGTGGGAGAGGGTGGCTCGCGGCGAGACGGGTGAGGGGTCTCTCTCCGCACGGAAAGCTGGGAGAGAGACCCCTCACCCGATTGAGTTTGTATCTACCTGCGGCGCGGCCCTCTCCCACAAGGGGAGAGGGCACAGCAATGCACATCGCAAGCCGAGCGCCCGTCTTTTTTGATCACGTCAAACTTCAAAGCCTTATCGTTGGGCTGATAAGTCTCTAAAACAGACGCATGCTCGGACGCATCTTCACGGTTGGTGGTTACACGCTGCTCTCGCGGCTGACGGGATTTGCCCGCGACATCATGCTCGCGGCGATCCTGGGCGCCGGCCCCGTGGCTGACGCCTTTTTCGTGGCGCTGCGGCTGCCCAATCATTTCCGCGCGATCTTCGCCGAGGGTGCCTTCAACGCCGCCTGGGTGCCCGCCTATGCCCACGTCCATGGCGAGCGCGGGGAGGGGGCGGCAAAATTGTTCGCCGACCGCATCTTCACGCTGCTGCTGGCCTCGCAGGTGGTACTGCTGATCGTCGCCTGGCTGTTCATGCCGCAGGCCATGAGCATTCTGGCGCCGGGCTTTTCCGAGGATGCCGAGCAGCGCAAGCTCGCGATCGAGCTGACCCGGATCACCTTTCCCTATCTGCTGCTGATCACGCTGGTGACGCTCTATGGCGGCATGCTCAACGTGATGCAGCGCTTTGCCAGCGCCGCGGCGGCATCGATCTTCCTCAACATCTCCATGATGATGACGCTGGCGCTCGCCGCATGGTTTCCCAGCGCGGGCCACGCCGCGGCCTGGGGCGTCCTGATTTCCGGCTTCCTGCAATATTTCCTGCTCGCGGGCGATCTCGCGCGCCATGGCGGCCTGCCGCGCTTTGCGCCGCTCAAGCTCGACGAGGACGTCCGCAGCTTCTTCAAGGCGCTTGGGCCGGCGACGCTGGGATCGATGGGCACGCAGGTCGCGCTGTTCGCCGACACCATCATCGCGACCTTCCTGCCCGCAGGCGCGCTGTCGGCGCTCTATTATGCCGACCGCCTCAATCAGCTGCCGATCGGTGTGATCGGCATCGCGATCGGCACGGTGTTGCTGCCCGAGATGTCGCGGCGGATCACCGCCAACGATCATGACGGCGCGATGAAGGCGCAGCGCCGCGCCTTCGATTTCACGCTGCTGTTCTCGGTGCCGTTCGTGGCGGCCTTCATCACCGTGCCCGACGCGATCATGCGTGCGCTGTTCGCCCGCGGGGCGTTCTCGAAGGCCGATGCCGCCGCCGCCGGCGCCACGCTCGCGGCCTATGCCATCGGCCTGATCCCCTTCGTGTTGATCCGCAGCGCGGTCGCGACCTTCTATGCGCGCAAGGACACCGCAACGCCGGTTCGCGCCTCGCTAACCGGCATCGCGGTCAATGTCGCCCTGAAGGTCGCGCTGATGGGATCGCTCGCCCAGATCGGTTTGGCGCTGGCAACAGCCGTCGGTGTCTGGACCAATCTGCTGCTGGTGCTGTTCTTCGCCGTGCGGCGAGGCTTTCTCGTGCTGGACCGCGCCTGGCTGATGTCGCTCGCCAAATTCCTGCTGACCGGACTGATCCTCGCCGCCACGTTCTGGCTGATCGCGCGCTTCAGCGGTTCTATGCTGGGCTCGATGCACTTCCGCGATGAGCTGATGCTAGTGCTGCTGGCCGTCGGAGGCACCATCGTCTACGCGCTCGCGATCCTCATCCTGTTCGGCCGCAGCTGGTTGGTCTCGCTGGTGCGTGGCTAGGAGTGAGCCAACGGGCTTGTCAGGTCCGCTCTGCCCACGAAAGGCGGACCTGCAGTAGACGTCAGTGCACTTCGGCTAAGGGCCTGGAGTCGACCTTAGCGGGGCATCACGAGGCAGTCTCAGTTGGAGCTCAGAACCGCGCATCGCTCACCTGCGTGAAGCTTTGTGTATGGCGTCAGTGAGTTCATCATCGCTGACCGATCGTCCTTGGGGTTGTTCGCCCCGTGAGCTGACTGAATAAGTCCAGTCGGTTGGTGTCGGCAGCGACTTGCCAAGCCCAGTTTTGCGATTCTCGTCGGCTCACAGTCTCAAGGCCGACATCATGGCATCGGTTGGTACAGCCAGAATCGTCAATCTTGGTACTTTTTTATAGCCAGGCGCAACGCATCTACTCGCTACGACCATGGATCGGAGCGAGCCCGATCCATCGGGCTTGGCGGGAGTCCCGGTCAGCGCAGACAACTCAATCGCCGACACGGAGACAAGAGTTCCACACTGCCTGGCATTTTGTGGAAAGCCGGCGCGTGCGCGCTCCCTCACATTTCCAACGAAGAGACAAATGACCAAGGAGAAAATCCCATGAAGGCGATCGTTGTAACGGAGCAAGCCGCTGGAACGGGCGGCATGAAGCTGGTGAACCGGCCCGAGCCGCAGGCAGCGATAAACGATGTCGTCGTCCAGGTTCATGCGTCGAGATTTATCCCGACTGAGCTTGCGTGGCCCTCGACCTGGGCCGATCGCCTTGATCGCGACCGAACGCCGTCGATCCCTGGGCACGAACTGGCCGGAGTGGTCTCTGCCCTTGGATATGGAACGACGGGGCTCTCGGTGGGACAACGGGTGTTCGGCCTCGCGGACTGGTATCGCGACGGCACGCTGGCCGAGTACGTGGCAATCGAGGCGCGCAACCTTGCGCCGCTGCCGGGCGACGTCGACTTTACCGTGGGCGCGAGCCTGCCGATCTCGGGCCTCACCGCGTGGCAAGGGCTGTTCCAGCACGGTCGCCTTCAGGCGGGGCAGAGCGTGCTGGCACACGGGGCGGCAGGCGCAGTCGGGTCTATGGTGACGCAACTCGCACGAGCGGCCGGAGCTTATGTCATCGGCTCCGGACGTGCCGCCGATCGTCAGACAGTGCTCGACCTCGGCGCGAAGGAGTTCGTCGACCTCGACAACGACGCACTGGAGGACATCGGCGAAGTCGATCTGGTGTTCGATGTCATCGGTGGTGAGATCCAGAAGCGGTCCACAGGACTCATTCGAGCCGGGGGAACACTGGTGTCCATCGTCGGGCCGGTGGAAGCGCGGCCTTCCAACGGGCTGGCGATCGACTTCGTCGTCGAGGCTGATCGTGCCCAACTGAGTGAGATCGTTCAGCGGGTGCGGGACGGACGACTGCGGACTAACATCGGCAACGTCTCGACCCTCGACGATGCCGTCGCCGCCTTAAATCCGACCGAGCGAGGCAAGGGGAATACGATTATCCGCGTTCGTCCCTGAGCGACGCACGTCCGTTGATGCGCGCAGCCGGCCGGCTCGTCCAGGTCGGCCGGCTGTTGAGCATGTCCCCGCGGGTCAATAGCCGCCCTCGCAGAGCGGCCCGCAAACGTCCGCTTTGGAATGCCCCTCGCGTAGGGGGCATGAACCGTCGCGTCGAATGAGCGAATTCGTCGGAGCGAGGGACTCGCCTCCAAGGTGCAACCGACCTCCGCACATCCCTTGATTTTGCACGATTGCCGTGGTATTGGCGCCGCATGATCAAATCGTCGCGCCAATTCAACCGCAACCACATGACCCGCTTCGGCTGGGCCGTGGAAGGAGTCGCGCGCTAGGAATTCGACGACGACATCTTTTCCACCAGGCCCCGCCGGCATCGGACGGGGCCTTTTGTTTGGCCACGCTCCCTGCCGGCACAACAGCAGGAGCATCCGATGCCACCCCAACAGACGGACATCTCATCCGAGATTGAGCGCGATGCCGCGAGGCTTCGGCTCGACCTCTCCATCGTCTTGAGACTGATCAAGCGATACTGGCGTGCGTTTCAGGAGCTGCGGCAGCGCCCGCAGGTCGCATTGCAGGACCTGAGTGACAGGGAGCTGATGGATATCGGCTTGACGCGTAGCGAGATCGACTACATCACGCCTGAACGCGCTATCGATACGCTGAGAGATCGCGCCACGGATCTTTGGAGGCGGGGCGTGATATAGGTGATCAACCGTCAGAAGCGGAGATACGCTTTGCGAACAAGCGGCAGTCAGCACGACTACTTCTTAGGAGTGCACCGCGGGACGAGTTCGGCAACTATCGTGCCATCAACCGGACCGTTCCTCACAGGGAAATGACCAGGCTGCGGCGTTTTCGTCGCATCCCGCTCTGACAGGCGAGGCGCCGGGCGAGTCTTCGCGGCCTGTGCACGCCTAAAGCCGTTTGCCTTGCCACTTTTTCCACGGCAATATGCCCGCAAAACAACCATGAGGACGGGATAAGAAAATGGCGGCTCCCATCAAGTTCGGCGTTGGCCAAAGCGTGCTGCGCAAGGAGGATGACGCGCTCATCCGCGGCAAGGGCCGCTATACCGACGATTATGCGCCGCAGGCCGCGCTTCGCTGCCTGATGCTGCGCTCGCCGCACGCGCATGCCAAGTACACCATCGATGCGAGCCGGGCCCGCACGCTGCCGGGCGTTGCGCTGATCCTGACCGCCGATGATGTGAAGGATCTCGGCAATCTGCCCTGCCTGTTCAATCTCGAGACCGATCCCTTCACCGGCCCGCCTTACCCGATCCTCGCCAAGGACGAGGTGCGCCATGTCGGCGATTCCATCGCCTTCGTGGTCGCCGAGACCATCGACCAGGCCCGCGACGCGATCGAGGCGATCGAGGTCAAGTGGAGCCCGCTACCGGCGGTGACCGGCGTCGTCAACGCGGTCAAGAAGGGCGCGCCGCAGGTCTGGCCGGACAAGGCCGGCAACGTGCTGTTCGACGTCTCGATCGGCGACAAGGCGGCGACCGAGGCTGCCTTTGCGAAGGCGCATGCGGTGGCCGAAATCAACATCGTCAATCCGCGCGTGGTCGCGAGCTTCATGGAGGCGCGCGCGGCCGTCTGCGAATACGACGCCAAGCGCGATCATCTGACGCTGACTGTCGGCAGCCAGGGCAGCCATCGCCTGCGCGACATCCTCTGCCAGAACGTGCTCAATATCCCCACCGAGAAGATGCGGGTGATCTGCCCCGACGTCGGCGGCGGTTTCGGCACCAAGCTGTTTCCGTACCGCGAATACGCCTTGATGGCGGTCGCCGCGCGGCAGCTCAAGAAAGCCGTGAAATGGGCGGCCGACCGCACCGAGCACTTCATGGGCGATGCGCAGGGCCGCGACAACGTCACCACCGCCAAGATGGCGCTGGCCGAGGACGGAAAATTCCTCGCGATGGATTGCGACCTGATGGGCGACATGGGCGCGTATCTGTCGACCTTCGGGCCCTACATTCCGCATGGCGGCGCCGGCATGCTGCCGGGCCTCTACGACATCCAGGCCTTCCACTGCCGGGTGCGCACCATCTTCACCAACAGCGTGCCGGTCGATGCCTATCGCGGCGCGGGGCGGCCCGAGGCCGCTTACGTCATCGAACGCCTCGTGGACGCCTGTGCGCGAAAACTCGACATGACGCCGGACGCCATCCGCCGCAAGAATTTCATTCCGCCGAAGGCGCTGCCGTACAAGACCGCAACGGGCAAGGTCTACGATTCCGGCGACTTCGCCGCGCATCTCAAGCGCGCGATGGAGATCGGCGAGTGGAAGGAATTTCCTAAGCGTGCCAAGGCGGCGAAGAAGAATGGCCTGATCCGCGGCATTGGCCTTGCGAGCTATGTCGAGATCTGCGGCGTGATGGGCGAGGAGACCGCCAATGTGCGGCTCGATCCCAACGGCGACGTCACCGTCCTGATCGGCACACAGTCGAGCGGGCAGGGCCACCAGACGGCTTATGCGCAGATTGTCGCCGAGCAGTTCGGCCTGCCCCCGGAGCGCGTGCACGTGCGCCAGGGCGACACCGAAGAGATCGCCACGGGGCTCGGCACCGGCGGCTCGGCCTCGATCCCGTCAGGCGGCGTCAGCGTCGAGCGCGCCACGCGTGAGCTCGGGCAAAAGCTGAAGGAGATCGCGGCGCAGGCGCTGGAAGCCAGTGCCGGCGACCTCGAGCTCTCCGAAGGCGTCGTGCGGATCGCCGGCACCGACCGTTCGATGTCGTTTGCCGATCTCGCCAAGCGCGGGAGCGCCGATCCATCGAAGCTTAACGGCAGCGCCACCTTTGCCAGCGCCGACGGCACCTATCCGAACGGCACGCATCTGGCGGAAGTCGAGATCGATCCGGCCACCGGCATCATCAAGATCGTCAACTACGTGATCGTCGACGATTTCGGCAAGACGCTCAATCCGCTGCTTTTGGCGGGCCAGGTGCATGGCGGCGCCATGCAGGGCATCGGCCAGGCGCTGATGGAGCAGGTGGTCTACGGCGCCACTGACGGGCAGCTGATCACCGCGACCTTCATGGACTACGCGCTGCCGCGCGCGGCGGATGGTCCGGACTTCGTGTTCGAGACCAGCAACGTTCCCTGCACGACCAATCCGCTGGGCGTGAAGGGGGCGGGCGAGGCCGGCGCGATCGGCTCCTGTCCGGCCGTCGTCAACGCCATCGTCGACGGGCTCTGGCGCGAATACAAGATCGACCACATCGACATGCCGGCCACCCCGGAGCGGGTGTGGATCGCCGTCAACGAGCACCACCGCCGTCACAGCCTTTAATCTCGAGCTCGACCAAATAATCCATAGTGCGACGATCTATCGCCGCGCTTTGGATGGAATGAACTCTGCCAATCGGTGTTGGCCCAATGTGGGGTCAGCACGATCCTGTCTCAGGGAAAGGGATTTTGCGAATGAAGCGAGTGTTGGTTGTTGGGGGAGCGCTGCTGCTCGGCATGGGCGCGGTTTGGGCGCAGCAGGACTCCGTCAAGGAGGTCCAGACCCTCATGAAGGGCAACGGCAAGAACGCCGGCGCGGTTGCGGCGATCGTCAAGGGCGAGAAGCCTTACGACCAGGCCACGGTGGATAGCGCGCTGGCGCAGTTCGCGGATACGGCCAAGAAGCTGCCGAACCTGTTTCCGGCGAGCGCAAAGGGCCTGAAGCCCGAGGGCGACTACAGCGCCTCGCCGAAGATCTGGGAGGACAAGGCCGGCTTCGACGCCAAGATCGCAAGCTTCGCCAAGGTCGTCGGCGAGGCCAAGGGCAAGATCAAGGACCTCGATTCGCTCAAGGCGACTTTTCCCGCGGTCGGCAAGGAATGCGGTGGCTGCCACGAGACCTTTCGTGTGAAGAACAGCTGACGCGGAGCCGGCAAAAAGTGAGGGCGGATGCGCACGGCATCCGCCCTTTTTGCGTTGTGTGCGGGCGCCCCGGTTGACTCGTACGCGTTTTCGGTCGGACGCGCATCTGAGCGGATCGAAGGCGAGCGCAATTGCTCAGCCGGCTCCCGAAGCTTTTCGAGCGGCAGGCTTGCGAGTCTCTTTTTCGAGTAACCACCCCAAAGCCTTCGCTGGGTTCAACCAGCGCACCTCATCGATCTGTTCGGCGAGCGTCAGCGCGTGAACGGTCAGTACCTCAATGTCCTGAGGATCGACGTCAGCCTTTTCCAGCACGTGTATGCACCGGCTGATCGCCGCCAGATCGAGCTGAAGTTGCTCGACACTTGAGTGGTGATGTTTGGCCCCCACGCCTTTCCATGGTCTCATTGCGCGCACTTTTTTCTCCCCATACGCGGTCACGCCTTCGTGAGTGCAGTTTGTGGCGGCAACACGAAAATGGATGGACGGAATCGGGGATGTTTGCGGGCGGCCCGTCATAGGTAGGGCCGCTGCGGGGGAGGCTCGGACCATTGCGTTGAGGTGCCTCGGTTACCGAGGCATCGATTCGTCGAACCACACCAAAGGCAAAATTTGTTTGCGAGGCCTGGCTGATCGCTGTCGGGGCGCCACGTATGAGCTTATCTTCAACCGCAGCCGCTGCGACGTTGACGAGAGTTGTTGGATGCAGGCGCATCCGAGTCGTGTGCTCGATCGCAGAGTTCCAATTCGCGGCGAGAATCTGAATCAAAACAGCGAGGCAGGCCATGGTCAAACCGTTCCCGTCGAAGACGCACATCGGCAACCATATGCTGCATCCTGAAACGCTGATGCTGACCTATGGCTATGATCCGCAATTGTCGGAAGGCGCCATCAAGCCGCCGGTGTTCCTGACCTCCACCTTCGTGTTCAAGACGGCCGACGACGGGCAGGACTTCTTCGATTTCGTCGCCGGCCGGCGCGAGCCGCCGGAAGGGATGGGCGCGGGGCTGGTCTATTCCCGCTTCAACCACCCCAACAGCGAAATCGTCGAGGACAGGCTCGCGATCTACGAGCGCACCGAGAGCTGTGCGCTGTTCTCATCCGGCATGGCGGCCATCGCAACCACGATCCTGGCGTTCGTCCGCCCCGGCGACGTCATCCTGCACTCGCAGCCGCTCTATGGCGGGACGGAAACCCTGCTGACGAACACGCTTGCGCGCCTGTCGATCGGCGCCGTCGGCTTCGCCGATGGCGTTGATGAAGCGGCGGTCAGCCAGGCCTCGGAGGAGGCCATGCGCAAGGGCCGGGTCTCGATGATTCTGATCGAGACTCCGGCCAACCCGACCAACGGGCTGGTCGACGTCGCGATGATGCGCCGCGTCGCCGAAGCCATCGGAAAGACCCAGGGACACATTCCAATCATCGCCTGCGACAATACGCTGCTCGGACCGGTGTTTCAGCGGCCGATCGAGCATGGTGCGGACATTTCCCTGTACTCGCTTACGAAATATGTCGGCGGTCATTCGGACCTGATCGCGGGTGCCGCGCTCGGCGCGAAGGCGATCGTGAAGGGCATCAAGGCGCTCCGGGGCGCGATCGGCACCCAGCTCGATCCGCATTCCTGCTGGATGATCAACCGCTCGCTCGAGACGCTGAGCCTACGCATGGAGAAGGCTGACAGCAACGCGTGCCTCGTGGCGGACTATTTGCGCGATCACCCCAAGGTGGCCAAGGTCCACTATCTCGGTCATCTCGAGGAGGCTTCGCCGGCCGGAATGGTGTTCGCGCGGCAATGCCTGGGGGCAGGCTCCACCTTCTCGTTCGACATCGTCGGCGGCAAGGACGCGGCGGTGAAATTTCTCAACGCGCTGCAAATCCTCAAGCTGGCTGTGAGTCTTGGCGGAACGGAGTCGCTTGCGAGCCTGCCTGCAACCATGACCCATTCCGGCGTTCCCGCCGACATCCGCCGGAAAATCGGTGTGCTCGATTCCACGATCCGGCTGTCGATCGGCATTGAAAACCCGTCGGACCTGATCGCCGATCTCGCGCAGGCGCTGAACGCGGCTTGAGGGCGTAGCCCCGGCATTGCCGAAGCGTCCCCAAGTAACGCGTCCCAAGTAACGCAATGAGGTCGGCCATGCCGCCGCTCGCGCGAGCCAAGGTGCCAAGCCGTTGGTCAGGCTGGTATCTCCTGGCAGGCCGAATGGCTCCGGACTTACGCTCCGCGCGAATGGCTCACGATGTCTCGCGGGTCGATATCGCGGCTGGAGGCAACGTAATCGATCTCGCCGCGCGTCGTGCCGATGTCCATCAACTCCCGGTCACTCAAGCCGGACAACGTGCCGCGCAATCTCTGGCGATCGCGACGTGCCTGAAAGACATCCCAGTACTTCCGGATCAGGCTGCGGACATGCCGGGACGATATGGACGCCCGTTCCGGCCACATTGTACCTTGGATCAGGGTCATTGCGGTGCCTTCGGAGGGTGTTTTTCACCCCGAGAAGGTGCCCGAAGACCGACGCGCGTGCTTGACCGATAGCTTACATTTTTCCTACCGGCAGCTTATTCTTGCGACGTCCAGCGGGCCCAAAAGCCCACCCCGGTCGTCCCGGAGGGCTCACCCAAGGGATTCGCACCGTGCGCTATCTCTTTGAGGAGTATGCATTCGACGCCGGTCGGCGAGAGCTGCATCGCGGAGCGGATCGGATCTCAGTTACGCCACTGGTGTTCGATCTCCTCGATTACCTGATCCGCAATCGGGAGCGCGTCGTAGGCAAGGATGAACTCATCGATGCCATTTGGCAGGGGCGCTGCGTGTCCGATGCTGCGCTGACGACCCGCCTCAACAGTGCGCGATGCGCGATCGGGGATTCTGGCGAAGAGCAGCGGCTGATAAGAACACTGCCACGCAGAGGCTTCCGCTTCGTGGGTCAGGTCCGGGAAACGCTTGCCGCCGAGGGCGCAGCGGCCGCCGACGGCGGAGCCGAGACGCCGAAACCTGCGCTCTCGCTCCCCGACAAACCCTCGATCGCGGTCCTTCCATTCGCCAACCTGTGCCCGGATCCGGAGCAGGACTATTTTGCCGACGGTATGGTCGAGGACATCATTTCGGGACTGTCGCGTTCGAAGTCTCTTTTCGTCATCGCGCGACATTCGACTCTGGCCTACAAGGGCAGGGCGATCGACGTCAAACAGATCGGTCAGGAGCTGGGCGTTCGCTACGTGCTCGAAGGCAGTGTGCGCAAGGCCGGCAATCGAGTCCGAATCGCCGGTCAGTTGATCGACGCGGCGACCGGCCTGAATCTCTGGACGGACCGGTTTGACAGTGAGATCGAAGATCTTTTCGACCTGCAGGATCGGCTGACAAGCAGCGTCATCGGCGCAATCTCCCCGCGACTGGAGCGCGCGGAAATCGAGCGCGCCCAACGCCAGCCCACCGACAACCTACAGGCCTACGACTATTATCTCCGGGCGTTCGCCGCCTTCTTCAGATTCACCGAGGAGGCAAGCATCGAGGCTATCGAGCTCGCAAAAACTGCCCGCGAGATCGATCCCGAATTCGCGCGTGCATATGCGCTCGGCGCCCGTTGCTATGTCCTGAGGAATGTTTTCGACTGGATCACTGATGAAGCCAATGAACACAGTGAAGCCGCGCGGCTGGCGAGACGGGCGGTCGAGCTTGACCCGAATGATCCGTCGGTGCTTGCGATGGCCGGACACGCGCTCTCCCAGGTGGCAGGCGAGGTCGAGGAAGGCGATGCTCTTCTCGTGCGCGCGATAAAGCTGGACCCAAACCTCGTCATCGCACGACATTGGAACGGTTGGAGCCAACTCTGGCTTGGTCGTGGTGACGCCGCAATCGAGCAATTCAACACCGCATTGCGTTTGAACCCGCTTCATCCGCATGGGGGCGCCAACGCCCAGACGGGCTTGGCTTACGCTCATTTTCTTGCTGACCGTCATGATGACGCCTTGGCTTGCGCGGCAGCCGCCATCAGGCTGATACCGATCTTTCCGCCTGCGCAATTCATTATGGCGGCATGCCATGCGGCGTCAGACCGGGTTGGGGAAGCCCGGCGGATTTGCGACCGTGCGATGCAACTATGTCCCAATAAGCGTATCGATGCGTACACACGGCGATACCGCCGACGGGAAGATGTCGAAAAGCTGACGCAAGCGCTCCGGGTTGCCGGCATGCCGGAATGAGCGTGCGCGGCCACCTCGCGGCGTGCGGAATCGAAAAGGCCGGACGCTCCCTCCGGCGCCCGGCCTTCGCGTACGAAGCAGCCTTGAGGTTACTTCGTCACCTGGCCGCGGATCTCGCCGCCCGGATTGGCTGCGGTGTGGATGTTAACGTAGAGCTTGCCGGCGAGCAGATCGGCGGCCTGCGCATCGGTCAGCGTCGCCGAGCCCTCGACCGGGCTGGAGGTCGCATTCGGAATCGCGACCGCGACGCCGGCGTTCTTGCCGGCCTCGGCCGGCCCGTGGAAGTGAGCGGCCGTTGCCGGGCCGGACAGGCCGGAATAGGTGACCTTCCAGGACAGCTTCTTGCTGGCGGCATCATAGTCCAGATCGGCGGTTCCGGCGCCGCTGGTGGTGGTTGCTGGCACCTCGGATTTGCCGTCGAGCGTTGCTTTCAGCTTTTCGGCGCCGGCGGGGGCTGCAAAAGCTGCGGCGCCCAGCGCGACCATGGCGATGACGGTCTTGTTCATGACATTCTCCCTGAGGCCTCGTTGGCCCTGCCAACCTTCCAACATTGGCCGTTTCAGTTTATTCCCGTTTCCGGCCGGGGCGGGCTAAATTCTTCGTGGCTGGAGCCGCGTGGACATCGGTCATAGGTTCGCGGCAAGCAATGAATGGATCTGCATGTTGCAACGAACAATTGTCGTGGCGCTGCTTGCCGCGGTCGCTGCTGCGGGCGTCTATTGGTGGCTCAGCGCGCCCGTGGTGGCGGCCGGTGCCGCCGCCGCGCCTGCCCATGTCCCCAATCTCGCCAATGGCGAGGTGATGTTCAACGCCGGCGGATGCGCGTCCTGCCATGCCGTCCCCGACCAGCCCGATCGCACCAGGCTCGGCGGCGGCGTCGCGATCAAGTCGCCGTTCGGAACGTTCTACGCGCCGAACATCTCCTCCGATCCGACCTACGGCATCGGCAAATGGACCGACGCCGATTTCGTCAACGCAGTCATGCACGGGGTCTCGCCGGACGGACAGCATTATTTCCCGGCCTTTCCCTACACGTCCTATCAGCACGCCAGGCGCGAGGACGTGCTCGACCTCTTCGCCTATCTGAAAACGTTGCCGCCCGTTGCAGGCAAGGTGCGTGACCACGACGTGCGCTTTCCGTTCGACATCCGGCGCAACATCGGCATCTGGAAATTCTTGTTCATGGACGGAAAACCCTTCGTTGCCGACGGCACGAAGTCGCCGCAATGGAATCGTGGCGCCTATCTCGTCAACAGTTTCGGCCATTGCGCCGAATGCCACAGCCCGCGCAATGCGCTTGGCGGCATCATCTCCGGACAACGCTTTGCCGGCGGCCCCAATCCGGAAGGCGAGGGCTGGGTGCCCAACATCACACAGAAGCGTCTCGGCGAGTGGAGCGCGAAGGATATTGCCTATTTCCTCAAGACCGGCGAATTGCCCGACGGCGACAGTGTCGGCGGCGCGATGACGCGCGTGATCAAGAACACCTCGCAATTGCCGGACGAGGATCTCGCGGCGATGGCGGATTACATCAAATCGCTGCCGCCGGTGGACGGGCCGCCGCGGCCGAAACGCAAGGAAGCCAGCTAGGGCGTGTATTCCTAAGGCGATAAATATCGCCCCATTTGGCCGCAACCGCCGAGTGCCGTATTCATGTCCGCTATTGGAGAACAGGCTGACCAGCTTCAAACGCCAACGCACTTCCGAATCTGACGACCCAAAGCTGTCGTCGGACAGGGCAACGGTTTACGACCGCTACTGACCTTCCATACCTGTGGTGCAAGGCGAACGTTGTTCAAGTATGTTACAGAACTCGATGAAACCTGGAGGCTATGATGAAATTTCTGGCGCTGGCGTTTTGTTCCTTGTTTGGCGCTTCTGGAACGGTTGCGTTTGCGGGGCCTGCAGAAGAGGCCAACGCTGTGATCGATCAATGGTCAGCCACGTATAGTGCAAACGACCGCGACGCGCTCGTAGGTCTATACGCCCCCGACGCGGTTCTGCTTGGAACCACAAGCCCGGTAATTTCCGAAGGAACAGAGGGGATACGGAAGTATTTTCAGGAATTGCCGGGAAGCGGTCGCAAGAACTCGATTGTCGAGAGACGAACGCTCGTTCTCAGCGAGACATCCGTCTTGGGAATCGGATTTTACAATTTTGCTCGAGCTGCAGAGAACGATACACCCCGGCCATCACGCTTTACTTTCATGCTTGTGAAGCGCGACGGTCGATGGATGATCGCGCACCACCATTCGTCACCGCTGTCGGCCGCACGTCAGTAGCTATCGGAATTTTGGGAGACATCCTGCAACGATAGCAAGCGTGTGCTCATGGCCCCTAACGGGTTCGGCCGCGATTCGGACCGATGTCAGCTAATGGCCCCAACTCGGACCATAAGTGAATCCGCCTTTGCGCCGCTGCCGAGCCATAGCGGACATCGAAGGGGACTGATCTACGCGTCGCGATTTATGAAAACGCGCCCTAGTCTAGGGTATGTAGCGGAAGTACGCGGCTTTTTGGGGAGGCTCAGGGAAGCCCCGGATTTCAACTAGCCGTGGTGGAGGCTTGCCTTCCATAAGTAGTATCGCAAGATCGTTAAGCACATTTCGTGTTGTGGCGAACGTGTTATGATTTAGTCCGAACAGTTCATCTCCAATTAGACTGACATCAATCGTCCAAAGTCCAGGCAAAACAACTGGCCCGGCATCAGGTACATCTCCCGCGCGCGGGATACCTCCGGCAATACGCTTCGATAGCTGCAAGGCCTTGTCGTTCTTGGATGCGTAAAGTGTAAGCCCCTTAGTGACCTTTGCAATGCCGGAAATGTCTTGAACAAACATGTCTCGGTCCACATCGGGGGCGACCATGATCAACTGCGCGATAGCCGTGGGTGATCGTGTCGCGGCGCTATTTGATAGGGCCTCAACTGCGATCAAGTTCCCCATACTGTGAGCTATCACATCGATGTTGTCATATCCGGCTTTGTAAAGATCGTCGATCACGCGAAGAAAGGCCGTGCGCGAAGCCAACGCGCTTTCTTTGTCATAGAGATAATCCGCGATATCCCCGCGAGACGGCCATGAGAATAAGATTGTGGTGCCTCTGAACTGAAGATCCCAAGTTATCTGCGCTGCCCGGAAGACGGCGTCGCGGAATTTGGTATTGAAGCCATGGACAAACACGAGAGCCTTTTTCTTCTTCGTTGACGCTAGCGTTTTTATCCATTTCGCTTCGTCTGTTTTCTCGATGCTGCGAATAGTAAAATGCTTCGTTGGGTCAAGTGTGTCTCTTCTCAGCTGAAATCCGAAGAGCTTGAGGCTCGGGGGCAATTCTATGTTTCCGATGTGGTGTCCTTCAGGCACCCGGACGCGAACGATCCCGACACTCAGATCAGGGTTGCGCTCGCCTGTGTAGCCGCTGACAGCAGTCCAGCCGTTTAAGCTGTAGACAGGAGGTCCATCGCTTGTGAGTGCGGGCTGGGGATGGCCTTCGACATCGGGGGGAGTGTCCGACTGTTTGCGGTTCGTTGCATAGAAAAACTCAACGATACGTGTGTCGATTCTGGAGTCTTGAATCGCGCCGCCTTGGATATCCGGGTCTATTTTGGTGCCGCCGGGTTTAATCGTTGGCCTGATCGGGGCTGCTGTCACATCAAAAGGCGCGCGCCATGGCTCATCATCTGCCAGCGTGACGGGCCTAAACCTCTCGATAGAAATCCATTGAACTGAGTTGGAATCAGTGAGGAACTTCCAGTAACTCTCATACTGTGTATTCTGAATCAAAAAAGTCACGCTATTTGGCTCGCGCTCGCGCTCCGATGCCGATAGGCAGCCTCGTAGCCGGTCCGAAAAGCGAGCGTATCTCCCAACGAAATTTTTGGCAGCTTCCGGCTGAACAATTGCCGGCATTCGCTCTGGGGCCTTCCGCGAAAACGCTTCGCAAATTTGAAGGACGTCTCGCTCGGCGACGATCGGTTGCGCGTAGCTGCTCCCGAAGCTCGTTGCGAAAGCAATTGACCAAACAGCCAAGTATTTTAACCAATGCTGGGGCACGGCACTCCCCTCAAAATGAGAATGCAAGAGACCGAGCAGGCGTTCGTCGCGGAGTTTCTCTTCGTCCAGTGGGGGCTCCCGAGCGGCCCCGCTCGGTCGTATGCAGTCGTCGTCGGACTTCGGCTGTTGAGAGTTGGGAAGGTCGGGCCTCATTGCCGCGCTCCAGCAAAGGTGTTGCAGCTCTTCACCAATCCAGTTGCGTAACCGACATCGAACCAATGATGGCGCTGCGCGGCGCTGCCATGAGTGAACGAGTCAGGCACTACGTACCCCAAGGCACTTTTCTGCAGGGTGTCATTGCCCAGTGCTTCTGTCGTTCGAATTGCCGCTGCTATGTCGCTCGCGTTGATCTTCGCTTTCTCTTTAATTCTACGCGCCCAAATGCCGGCGAGACAATCGGCCTGCAACTCGAGAAGAACTTGTAACCGGTTTCTCTCCGCCTCCGTTTCCATGCTCTCTTGGAGCTCGCGCACTTTTGGCATAATTCCCAGCAAGTTCTGAACGTGGTGTCCGATTTCGTGGGCTATCACATAGGCCTGAGGAAGTTGACAGTCGGCGCCGCTCGAATCGCACGCGTGAAGGTCAGTCTGCATCTCTTGGAAGAACGAAAGGTCGAGGTAGACTTTCTGATCATCAGGACAATAGAATGGTCCCATGATTTTCTCGGCTAATCCGCAGGCCGCGTAGGTGGCGCTTGTGTACAGGACGAGACGGGGTGGCCGATAAGTTAGGCGATCGGATGCGAAGATTGCCTGCCAGACCTCCTCCGTGCTGCCCAGAACTCGCGAAACGAAGAGATACATTTTGTCGCGCGGTGCACCGGTCTGGTCGCCCGACTTCGCTGGAAGCTCAGCATAAAGCCACGCGGCTTGCGCGTCATCGCTACTCGTTGTTGCCGTGAATCCTTCACCGAATAGGCGAGCCCGCATGAAGCTGCCAACCTCGATCTGTTCAGTTTGAGCCACGCCATGACGTTGGTGCGGCCGGACGGTTATTGGCTCCTGATAGCCGACCGTCATTTCCGTCGGAGGATTAAAGACAACTGAACCCGGACCAATCTTGTCGACTTGGTTACGGAGGATGGCAGCGGGGTCTATCGCTGCTGGGCGAACCGCCCAGGCTAAGCCGCCTGTGCAAAGCACCCAGACAGCCACTGCTATCGAAACAAGCGGTCCTTTGGGCATTGCCGGCCCCCGGCGCTCACGATCCGTGCGAAAAGAGCATTCCAGGGTTGTATGTTCAATGAAATATTTCACACTTTGCGCGCGGCATAGGTGCAAGCGATCGGGCCGCCGAATTGTTCCTCCGCGAACCTAAGCGCGTGGGCTACGATGCAAAGGCCCCAACCACTTGGAGACTATCCGTTTTTTGACCGGACATTGGCGCGATGTCGACGCGGCCGTCATCGATGAAGCGCGTTGGGCCTTGCCAGTGCGAGAGGGTGTCGAGCGCTGGATGATGTGCGCGATGGTTAAAATCCGAAGAACTCACTTTGAGTACAATTGGTCCGCTGCGCTGTCTCGGAAGCGTACTTCCCATCCGGCCCTCTGTGAGTGCACACCCTAGCTCGCGCCAAACGCCTTGAAGGTGATGATGGTCAGGGTGTCCTGGATGCCCGGCAGCACCTGCACCTTCTCGTTGATGAAGTGGCCGATGTCGGTGTCCTTATCGACGTAGAACTTTACCAGCAAATCGTAATGGCCGGCCGTGGAGTAGATCTCGGAGGCGATCTCGGCTTCGGCAAGCGCGTTGGCGACCGTGTAGGACTGGCCGAGCTTGCATTTGATCTGGACGAAAAAAGGAACCATTGCAGTCACTCCGAAGGCATATCTGGCGGCTAATAGGCCAAAACCGGCCGGATTTAGCAAGCGAACTTGCGGGCCACCGGGCATGCGCGCTAGGACGGGCGATGGCCTCAAGAACGCGGAAAATCGCCCCATGACGACGCCCGTGGCGCTCACCATCGCCGGCTCCGATTCGAGCGGCGGTGCCGGCATCCAGGCCGACCTGAAGACCTTTGCCGCGCTCGGCGTCTATGGCGCCTCCGCGATCACGGCCCTGACCGCGCAGAACACGCGCGGCGTCACCGGCATCCACGCGGTGCCCGCCGACTTCGTCACCGCGCAGATCGATGCCGTGTTTTCCGATCTCGAGGTCGGTGCGGTGAAGATCGGCATGGTGGCGCAGGCCGCCAGCATCGATGCGATCGCAGCGGCGCTGTCGCGCTGGAAGCCCGAGCATATCGTGCTCGATCCCGTGATGGTCGCAACCTCCGGCGATCGCCTGCTCGCCGCGGAGGCGGTGGAAGCCCTGCGCAAGAAACTGATGCCGCTGGCGTCGGTGATCACGCCTAACCTGCCCGAGGCCGCGGCTCTGCTCGACGAGCCCGTCGCTGCAAGCGAGGCCGAGATCGAGAGCCAGGGGCGCCGGCTGCTGGCGCTGGGCTGCCGTGCGGTCCTGATCAAGGGCGGGCACGGCGAGGGCGCCGAAAGCATCGACTATCTCGTCGAGGCCGACAACACGATCGCGCTTGCGGCGCCGCGGGTCGCCACCCGCAACACCCATGGCACGGGGTGCTCACTGTCCTCGGCCGTCGCGGCGGGGCTTGCCAGGGGCGAGGATCTCGAGCGCGCCGTGCGGAACGCCAAGGCCTGGATCAGCGCAGCGATCGCGGCCGTCGACCGCTTCAGCGTCGGCCACGGCCACGGGCCGATCCATCATTTCCATAAATTTTACTGATCCGGGCCGCGGGCGCACCGCCAGCGGCGCGCGGGACCGCTGCCGTTAACCTGTTCAGCCATCGGTTCCGGGGTCTTGCGGGGGCCGTTGCGGCGTCATGTCGCCTGATTGTCGCATGCGACTGATATTCGCGGGGCGGGCGAGGCGAGGTTTGATTCGTATCCGAGGGTGCCTCAAAGGTTCATTGGTCATCCCCCTGTCACGGGATATTGTTACAGGCTGTCGCATGGGAAGTTACGATGTGAGTGACGAGAGCCCTGAAAGGCGCTTTCGCACGTTGTTCATCTCCGACGTTCATCTCGGAGCCCGCGGTTCTCAAGCCGACCTGCTGCTCGACTTCCTGCGCTACCACGATGCCGACACGATCTATCTCGTCGGAGACATCGTCGACGGCTGGGCGCTGAAATCGAGCTGGCACTGGCCGCAATCGCATAACGACCTGGTCCAGAAGCTGCTGCGCAAGGCGCGCAAGGGCGCCAAGGTCATCTACATTCCCGGCAATCACGACGAGTTCCTGCGCAACTATTACGGCACGCATTTCGGCGGCATCGACGTGGTCGAGAACACCGTCCACACCGGCGTGGACGGCAAGCGCTATCTCGTCATCCACGGCGACATCTTCGACCTCGTGGTGCAGAACGCGCGCTGGCTCGCCCATCTCGGCGACAAGGCCTATGACTTCGCGATCCAGATGAATCGCTTCGTCAACTTCTTCCGGCGCATGTTCAAAGTGCCCTATTGGTCACTGTCGCAATGGGCCAAGCAGAAGGTCAAGAACGCCGTCAACTATATCGGCGCGTTCGAGCAGGCGCTCGCCGCCGAGGCGCGGCGTCACGACGCCGACGGCGTGATCTGCGGCCACATCCACTATGCCGTGATCCGCGACGAGGGCGGCATCCGCTACATGAATTGCGGCGACTGGGTCGAGAGCTGCACGGCGCTGGTCGAGCATGACGATGGTCATTTCGAGATCATCACCTGGGCGGATCAGGCGCGGAAGCCGGCACAGGTCCCGCAGGTCGCAGCAAGGGCCGCTTGATGCGCATCCTGGTCGCGACCGACGCCTGGCACCCGCAAGTCAATGGTGTGGTTCGGACGCTGACCAAGCTCGCAGACGCCGCCAAGGGGCTCGGCGTCGAGTTCACGTTTCTGACGCCGCAATCGTTCCGCACCTTTGCGATGCCGAGCTACCGCGACGTGCGGCTCGCCATGCCGCGCCCGGCGCGAATCGCGAAGCTGATCGAAGAGGCGCGCCCCGACAGCATCCACATTGCGACGGAGGGGCCGATCGGCCTGATGGTCCGCCGCTACTGCCGCCAGCGCAAGCTGCCGTTCACGAGCAGCTTCCACACCCGCTTTCCCGAATATGTCCGCGCCCGCGTGCCGGTTCCGGAATCCCTGATCTGGCGGGCGCTGCGCCGATTTCACGCGCCCAGCCGCGCCGTGATGGCGGCGACGCCGGCATTGGCCCGCGAGCTTGGCGAGCGCGGTTTCGACAACGTCGTGCTGTGGCCGCGCGGCGTCGACACGAGCCTGTTCCACCCCCGCGCCATCGATCTCTGCTTCCCGGCACCGGTGTTTCTCTCGGTCGGCCGGGTGGCAGTAGAGAAGAATCTCGAGGCGTTTCTCGATCTCGATCTGCCCGGCACCAAGGTGATCGTCGGCGACGGCCCGGCGCGGGTCGCGCTGGAAGAAGCCTATCCGGATGCGATCTTCCTGGGCGAGAAACACGGCGAGGCGCTGGCGGCAATCTATGCGGCGGCCGACGTGTTCGTGTTCCCCAGCAAGACCGACACGTTCGGCCTGGTCCTGCTGGAAGCGCTCGCCAGCGGCCTGCCGGTTGCGGCCTTCCCGGTGAAGGGCCCCCGCGACGTGATCGGCGATGCACCGGTCGGCGCCCTCGATCACGATCTGCGCAACGCCTGCTTCGCGGCGCTCGACGTGTCCCGGCAGGACTGCGTCGAATTCGCCGCCAATTACACCTGGGAGGCCTCGGCGAGGGCGTTTGTGGACAGCATCAAGGCGGTTGGCGCGGTGCTTCCAGGCAGGAATGGGGCGGAGCCGGTTAGTTTCGTAGCCTGAAAACCAAGGTTCATCGCGCGCAGGTGTCTTGCCCCGCGCCTCGTCCGGCGCGATAACATTAGGCATGACCGAACAGCTCCTCCCGATCGGCCCTGCCGATATCGATGCAGCAGCACGCGTGATCGCGCCCTTCGCCATCCGCACCCCGCTGTTGTCCTTTCCCGTGCTCAACGAGCGCGTCGGCGCAAAGGTCTTCCTGAAGCCGGAGATGCTCCAGCGCACCGGCTCCTTCAAGTTCCGCGGCGCTTTCAACAAGGTCGCCTCGATCCCGCAGGACAAGCGCGCCGGCGGTGTCGTCGCGTTCTCGTCCGGCAACCACGCCCAGGGCGTGGCGGCGGCTGCCAAGATCCTTGACATGCATGCGACCATCGTGATGCCCGCGGATGCGCCGCTGTCGAAGCGCGAGCGCACCAAATCCTACGGCGCCGAGGTCGTGCTGTACGATCGCGACCGCGACGACCGCGAGGCGATCTCGCGCGGCATCGCCGAGAAGCGCGGCGCGACGCTGGTCAGGCCCTATGACGATCCGTTCGTGATCGCGGGGCAGGGCACCGCAGGTCGTGAGATCGCGGAGGACATGGCTGCGCTCGGCCTCAGCCCCGACATCGTGGTGGCGCCGGCCTCCGGCGGCGGCCTGATCGCGGGCGTCGCCACGGCCGTGAAGGCGCGCTATCCGCGCGCCGAGATCGTGGTGGCCGAGCCCGAGGCGTTCGACGATCACGGCATTTCGCTGACCGCAGGCCACCGCGAGCCGCACGGGCCCGCGGGCCGCACCATCTGCGATGCGCTGATGGCCCTGATCCCCGGCGAGATGACCTTTGCGATCAACAGCAAGCTCTTGGCGCGCGGCGTGACGGCATCCGACAAGGAAGTCGGCGCGGCCGTGGCCTTTGCCTATCGCGAGCTGAAGCTGGTGGTCGAGCCGGGCGGTGCCGTCGGTCTTGCCGCGCTGCTTGCCGGCCGCCTCGACGTCGCCGGCAAGAACGTCGTCATCGTGCTCTCTGGCGGCAATGTCGATGCGGATCTGTTTGCCGAACTGGTGGCTTAGGTTTCGGACCTTCTAACATGAGGAAGGGGCAGAGCGTTGCCGCTCTGCCCCTTTGTCGTTTCGCTTGTGGCGATCAGCGCATGATGCCGCGGTGATTGTTGCCGCCGCCCATCGAGGGCGCCTGGTTCATCGACTGCCGGAAGTTGTTGCCGCTGTTGTTGACCACACGGTTGGTCGCATTGAATTGCGGGCGGTTGTTCTGCTGGTTGTTCTGGACCTGCACCTTGTTCACCGGGTTGTTGTTGAGCTTCACGCCGTTGTTGACGCGGATCGGGTTGTTCTGCGTCTGAACGACCGGCTTCGTATCGACAGTCGTGCCACCCTTGCCGACATTCACCGGCATGCTGACGATCTTGCCAGGAGTGCCTTTGGTCGTGCCGTTGGCAGTACCGTTATTGTTGCTGCCGCCGTTCTGCGTATTGTTGGTTACGGGCAGCGTCACGATCTTGCCGATGCCGCCATTGGTGTTGGTCGTGTTGGTCGGCGCAGGCAGGGTGACGATCTTGCCGGGGGTCTGCGACGGCGTGCCGTTCGGCTGGTTGTTGCCCGAGGGCAAGTTGACGACCTGACCGCCATTGCCGAGCTTGCCGATGACGTTGCTGTCCACCGGCTTCTGCACGACCGGCAGGTTGCCGTTCATTTGGCCACCACCATTACCCTGCTGCATCAGCGGCATGTATTTGGGCTGGCCGAGATTGCTGACCTTGAACGTCGGAGCAATGTTCTGCGGCGCCAGGAACTTGGTCGCCTGCATCAGGGGGATCAGCTTTGGCTGCACCTGGAGCTTCAGCGCGGATTGCGCATAGGGGCTATTGCCGTAGCTGTCATAGAAGCTCTTGTAGCCGAGCGGGGAGTTCGCGAGCACCGCCTTGTGCCAGGCCTGCGTGATCAGCAGGTTGTTGAGCAGCCAGCGGATGTGGTCGCACAGCGGGTCGTGCGGGTACATCTGGATGAACTCCTGATAGTACTCCGGACGTCCCTCGGACACGACGTAGTCATAGGCCTGGCGCGTCGAGCGGCTCGGCAGGTTGGAGGCCACCTGCACGACAGGCGCATTCACCGGCGCGCGGTTGGCGGCGACAGCGGTGTCGCCGAAGAAGGTGAAGTCGGAGGTCAGCGACGAGCTTTCCCACGGGATCTGCGCGCCGCTGGTGGTCTGGTTCACTTCGAGGCGCACGCGCTTGAACAGCTGCTCGATCGGCACGTTGGGTTCGCGCGCGACGTTGAGGAAGGCCTGGGTATAGGGGCTGTGGCCGTTGGTGCCGTCCTGTGCTTCTGCACCCGGCGCGGTCGAGTAGCCGACGATCGAGCCGTTCGGCGCATCGACGATGGCGAGGCCGCGGCCGGCGTCGTTGACATCAGGGAACGGATTGTTGCGGCAGGCATCGAGGATGACGATGCGCATGCGGCTCGGGATCGTCTCCAGCGTCGACATCACGTCGACGAGGCGCACCGAGTTGCTCACGAGCTCGGTGGGGCTGGAGACCTTGGCATCGACGGGAACGAGATAGTTCTCGCCGGCGAGCTGCACGCCGTGACCGGCGTAGTAGACCATGGCGACAGTGTTCGGACCCCGCGCGGAGACCTTGGCGGAAAAGTCCTGAACGACGCGGAGCATGTCGTTCTGGGTCAGGTCGGTCGCGGCGACCACCTCGAAGCCGGCGGAGTTCAGAAACTGCGCCATCGACTCCGCATCATTGTCGGGATTTTGGAGCTGCGGCGCGTTTTGGTAGTTCGAATTGCCGATCACCAGCGCCACCCGCTGCTCCGGGCCTTGCAGCGCGGTCGGGGCAGGCTGGACCGGGGCGACTTGCGCGGAAGCAGGGCCGCAGGCGAAGCCGAACAGGCTTCCCACGAGGCTAGCCGTCATCAGGAAAGGCTTTAGGCGGAACATGGCGTGCTCCTCTGGCACTCATCTCGATGCGAGATTGGTTGCGAGGAAGCCTGGTCGCGTTCGAGCCCGTGGTCCGTGATCGCAATCACTAGCTAAGCTGCGTGATCTGAATCGCGCTTTGGAACCCTGCTATGGTGAACGGCCGATGACTGGCCGCGCCGGTTCGACCCGCGAGGACCATGCTTGTTGGGGACATGCCGTCACATGCTCGGCAGGCTCTCGCGCCCGGAATTCCATCGCGCGGCGGCGGCGAGCTTTGGTGTGGTGCAGGTCGGCGACAGCAGGGGCTATGGATGCTTCCTGATCAGGAAGGGCGTGATCTGAATCGCGATGAGATTGGGGCGAACGGTCATCGCGCTTCAGGCTGCTGTTTGAACAGATCTCCGCGCTAGCCCCGCCCCACCAGATGAGCCGCCGAGCGCCAGGCGTGCTGCGACAGGACTTCGAGGTTTCGCACCGCCTCGACACGAAGCAGGGCGGCGTCGGCGGTCAGGGTTCCATTGGCCACCGCACCGAGCGTCGCAATGCGATGGGTGCGCAGCATTTCGGCGAGCTGTGTCGTACAACGCTCGAGCTCGGCGATCGCCTCGTCGGGCGGGTCGGCGCGCGGACCGGCCATGGCGTCGCCGGCACGCGAGGCGGGTACGGAGTGCGGCGATCCGTCGACGCGGGGCGGCACCGCCACGCCGCGCGCAATCGCAGCCGCGCTTCGCATGACTTCGGCACATAGCTCTCCGGCGCGGATGTCCCCAGGTCCGCCCGCCACCGAAGCGAAATTGTTTCCTCCACTTGCGAGGTCCGTCAGCCGGGACGCGTGGTCGAGGGCGTGCAGCGTGCTCGTCAGACGCTGTTGCTCGTCGTCGGTCTCAGGCGGTCCAGCTACATCCGACAGGAATATTTGTGCCTGGCGCACGGCATCGGCCGCCTCCTCTACGGATACAACGTCCTTCCCCATACGTATCGATCCAGCGCGGCCGGCCAGTTTCGTCTCGACCGAACTGCACACCGTCAAGAGCACGCGCGCGATCGTGCGCCGTACCGCTTCCACCGCCACGATCGGGGTCTCAAGCGCCGAAGGATCGAGACATCGCGCCAGCGGCGAGCCGCGCTCGGGCAGAATCCGTTCGACCAGTCGCGTGAACGGGTTGATCAGGGGCAGCAGGACCGCGACACCGACGACGTTGAAGGCCGTGTGGTAGCCGGCCAGCAGCGTGACGCCGTCGATCGTGTCAGAGGCGCGCAGCAGCAAGGGCGTTACTATGGGAAAAGCCACCAACGCGATGAGTGCGGCAATCAGCTTGAAAAGAACGTAGGCGATGGCCAGCCGCTTCGCGGTCGGGCTCGCGCCAATCGCGGCCAGGGCGGAACTCGTCGCTGTTCCGATATTCTGGCCGATGATCAGGGCGCAGGCCTGGTCCAACCCGATCGCGCCCGCGAAATAGGCGGACAGGGTCACCGCGATCGCGGCCGTCGACGATTGCATCAGCGCGGTCATGACCAATCCGATCACGACCAGCGCCAGCACGCCGAAGAGGCCCGACCACCATGACACCCCGGGACTGCCGAGAACTGCGGGCAGGTCCGCCGGGTGCAATCGTTCAGCCAGCCCGCCCATGCCCTGCTGCAGGGTCGTCAAGCCGAACAGCACAAGTCCGAAGCCGGCGAGCGCGGCGCCGACCCCGGAGATTCGTCCCCTGCCGAGAAGCTTGGTCAGCGCGCCGACGAAGATCATCGGCAGCGCCGCGGCCGTGAGCGAGACGCGGACGCCGATCAGCGCGACCAGCCAGCCGGTCCCGGTGGTGCCGATATTCGCGCCGAAGACGAGGCTCAACCCCTGCTGGAAGGTCAAGAGGCCGGCGCTGACGAGACCGATCGTCGTCATGGTCGTTGCGCTGGAGGACTGCACCAGCAGCGTGACCACGGCTCCCCAAAACGAGCCAAGCAGCGGCGTCGACGCAGCCTTGCTGAGCACCGTGCGTAGCGCAGAGCCGGCCAGCGTCTTCAGGCCATCCGTCATCACGGTCATGCCGAGCAGGAAGAGACCTACCCCGCCGAGCGTCGAGATCGCCGTGGACATGTGCGCTCCTTCCGACAGGGCACCATGAATAGCGAAGCAGACAGTACAGCAACGGAGTGCTGATAGGTCGGATCAATCATTGCACGACGGTCGGGCGTCCGCGTTTCGGATGGGCGTGATCAGCCGGGAGCACGTCATCAAGTCGGTCCAGCCGCCCGATCGCCGCGAGCCAACGCATAACGATTCCGCGAAAGCCGGTATGGCTGAGTGTGCGGGATTTGATCGAGGCAGCGAATAGTCTCGCACTCGAATTTGAGTGGCCTGTCTGAACCTTACTGTTTATGGTCGGTTCATGTCGCGCCTTATGTGTCTATCCATTGCTGTCATCCTGTCGCTGCTGCCCGCCGTCGCGCCGGCTGCGTCCATTCAAAAACGCCCAAAACAGGCCTGGCATGGCTACGGCTTTCTGCCGGGCTATCGCCAGCCGCTGAGCAACAGCATTCCGCTCTACAAGCAGAAGGAGGCGATGCGGCGCATGTCGCGCAGCGATCGCCGCCATTGGTACATCGATCCGGTCCCTCAGTATTACGGCTGGGATGGCGAATGGCGCTATTTCGGCCGGCCCGGCTTCGGCGGCGGCCGCTACAATGGCGGCAGCTTCGGACCGTGCTGGACGCGGACCCCGATCGGCCCGGTCTGGAACTGCGGGTGAGCGACGAGCACCCGGCTAGCGGAAGCTTTGGACAACCTCTATCAGGCCGACGATCGCGGCATTGAAGGCGTCGAGGTCTTCGGCCGGAATCCAGTACTCGAGATGCGAGCGGCCGCCGGCCTCCTGCACGTCGTACTTCGCGATGAAATCGCGCCTGACCTCAAAGCGCGTCACGAAGCCCGAGCCGCTCGCCGGGACATTCCAGTCGCGCGCGATCTTGACGGCGTAGTCCTCGGTCAGCACCGGATAGAAGATCGGCTGGTCCGGCAGGCGCGGCGGAAACGCACGCATGCCGGATTGCTGGATCAGCTCGAGCTCTTTCGGGCCGACGGGGCGCCAGAGGGTGAGGGTGTCTTCGGTAGGGGACATGGTTGTGATGCCGACTTTTGGTGTTCTCTACGTTCACTGATGCATTCCTCTGCTCTATCACCGTCATTGCGAGCGTAGCGAAGCAATCCAGAATCGCTCCGCGGAAAGACGCTGGATTGCTTCGCTGCGCTCGCAATGACGACCGAGAGAGTGTGCCTGTACTCTCCTTTCGTGCCCCGGACGCAGCGCAGCGTCGTTTCGACGGTGCGCTGCTGAGCCGGGGCCCATGTTGCGGAGGAGTTCGTTGCCTGCTGGTCCCGGCTCTGCGCAGCAACGCTAAGGGCGATGCAGCTTGTCCGGGACACTGGAGTGAGTACGCTGCGCCCCTTATGAGAAGAACGCGATCTTCTCGGCCTGGGTCATGCGGCGGATTGGCGCCATGGGGTCGTTGGCCGCCGCGCGGGGCTTTTGCAGGATGCCGCTGGCGAGGATGGTGGCGCCGAGCGAGGGCTCGGGTAAGGATGCGGACAAGGGCGAGGGCATCGGAAGCGTCGCGGTCGGGGCTGCGCCGAATGTCGCGGCGGCCGCCATGGCCGGAGCCGGCTGCTCCATCACTTCGGCGGCGGCCTCCGCAATGGCGTCGGTGAGGCGCGCGAGCGAGTCCATCGCGATCGGCGCGTCTTCGGCGGGCTCTTCCGCGACTGCGGTGACGGCCGGCTCGGCTGCGACCGGCTCCGGAAGCTCTGCTGCAATCGGGGCTGCGACCTCCGCGGCCATCGGCTCCGGAATGGCCGCTTCCAGCTCGACCGGTTCGGTGATCTCGTCGAACTCCGGATCGGGCGCGGCCATTTCCAGCGCGATGGCATCGAGTATGGCTTCGTCCTCGGCTTCCGCGGCGGCGTCGAGCGAGACCCCGTCAGTCACCTCAGTGAAGGCGGCGGCCTCTGCGACCTCCTCTTCGGGTCCGACGTGATGGCCGGCGACGAGCTCCGGCTCGGTGGCGACGTCCAACGCCTCCTCGCCAACGGCGCGTGCTTCGGCGGTGCTGGCCTCGATCGCTGCTTCAGGCGTGGGAGTCGCTGCGATATCCTGCGGCGCCTCCGTAAAAGCCACGGGTGCTTCGGTGGCCATCGCAGCAGGCGCGGGATGCACCGCCGCTTGCGGCGCTGTGTCGCCGTCACCATCAAGCTGCTCGACCCGATCCCTGAGCAAATCGAATGCGGCCTTGAGCTCGGCGCGGGGGTCGATGGTCGATAGCTGGCCGCAAGCGGCCTCGATGGAGGCGAGCTGCGAATCAATGAGATCGCAGATTCGCCCGTCGGCGCCGATCTCGCGCCAGCGCCAGGAGATCTCCTTGATGATGCGCACGCCGCGCGGAATCGGCGCGAGGCTGGCCTCGATCGCCGCAGGATCGAAGGCGGCGATCGCGATGGTCTCGGCTTCGCGGATGGCGCGGCGGATCTCGACCAGCGCCTCGGGCAGGCGGTCCTCGACGACCGGTAGTCGCTGTGCCGCAAGGGTTTCTTCGATTTTCGCGACCGCATCGAGCACCATGCGGGTATCCGCATTGCGGTTGCGCTTGGCATATTCGCCGAGGAACCAGCGGCCGCGCGCGGTCTCCATGAAGGCTTCGCGGATCGCGTCGTAATCCTGCTCGTTCGGCTCGGCCGCACGGGCAGACATAGGCGAGAGGGCGAATGCTTCGTTGGCCATGACAATCTCGTCGCGCAAATCACTACGCGTTACTGTAACGATCACCACGATATCGACCGAATCGCAATTGGTTTGATGGCAGGCGAATCACAAATCCCCACGCAAGCCGCCGTGAAGCGGCGATTCGCGGTGAGTCTGGCGCTGTTCTATTCGGCGGTCTTCGCGGTGTCCGGCACGCATCTGCCGTTCTTTCCGCTCTGGCTGAAGGCGATCGGCATCGACGCAAGCTGGATCGGCCTCATCAATGCGCTGCCGGCGATCACGCGCTTCACCACGCTGCCGCAGATCACCGCCCTTGCTGAAAGGCGGCATGCCATTCGCGCCGGGATGATGGTGTCGGTGCTGGCAACCGCGATCGGGTTCACGGCGGTCGGCTTGCAGCAGCAGCCGCTGGCGCTGTTCCTGATCTATGCGCTGACCTGCATGATGTGGACGCCGACGACCCCGCTGACCGATGCCTATGCGTTGCGCGGCGTCGCCCGCTACGGGCTCGACTACGGACCGTTGCGACTGTGGGGCTCGGCGGCCTTCGCCGCGGGCTCGCTCGCCTGCGGCTATCTCGTCGACCACATCGCGGCGCGCGATCTGATCTGGATCATCGTCGCGTGGGCCGTCGTTGCGGTCGCCGCCAGCCTGCTGCTTCAGCCGCTCGACGATGTCAGGCGAAGGACGACCGAGACGCATGCCGGCAAGGCCTTGCTGCGTGATGGCGGCTTCTGGGCCGTCATCGCGTCGGCCGCACTGATCCAGGGCAGCCACGTCGCCTATTACACGTTCTCGGCCATCAACTGGCAGCTCCACGGCTTCGGCGGGCTGACGATCGCGGGCCTCTGGACGCTGGGTGTGATCGCCGAGATCATCGTCTTCGCGCTGTCGCCGCGGTTCTCGCTGCATCCATCCACGCTGATCGCGATCGGCGGCGTGAGCGCCGTGGTGCGCTGGATCGTCACCGCGCAGGAGCCGCCGCTCGCGCTGCTCGTGATCGTGCAGCTCGGCCACGGCCTTACCTTCGGCATGACCATCGTCGGCACCATGAATCTTCTGGTGCAGCGCGTGCCATCGCATCAGATCGCGCGGGGGCAGGGCTATTATGCCGCGTGCAACGGCCTGCTGGGTGCAGCGACATCGATCGCGTCAGGTGCGATCTACGCCCGCATCGGCGACAGCTTGTACTACGTCATGGCCGCGATGGCCGCGGCCGGCGCGCTGGTGATCTGGTTGGCGCGGCATCGGCTCACGGCTCATCCCCAGAGCGAGGTATCAGGCGGATAGACCAGGCTGTCGTCGTAGCGCAGCCCGTGATCGCGGTCGCGCGCGAGCAGCAGCGGGCCGTCGAGATCGACGAAGCGCGCCTGCGGCGTCACCAGCATTGCGGGGGCCATCGATAGCGAGGTCGCGACCATGCAGCCGATCATGATCTCGAAACCGAGCGCCTGCGCCGCATCGGCCATCGCCAGCGCCTCGGTGAGCCCGCCGGTCTTGTCGAGCTTGATGTTCACGGCGTCGTAGCGCTCGCGGAGCGGCGCGAGCGAAGGGCGGTCATGCACGCTCTCGTCGGCGCAGACCGCGAGTGGCCGCTTGATCCGCGCCAGCGCGCCATCCTTCCCGGCCGGCAGCGGCTGCTCGACCAGGGTGACGCCGACGGCGTCGCAGGCGGCGAGATTCTGCTCGAGATTGGCCTCGGTCCAGGCCTCGTTGGCATCCACGATCAGCTCGGATTCGGGGGCGGCCTTGCGAACCGCCGCGATCCGCTCCGGATCGCCGTCGCCGCCGAGCTTGATCTTGAGCAGGGGCCGGTGCGCCGCCTTGGCGGTCGCCGCCGCCATCGCCTCGGGGGTGCCCAACGAAATCGTGAAGGCGGTGGTGCGCTCGCCCGGCACCGGGCGGTCCAGCAGGTTCCAGGCCCGCAGGCCCGTCGCCTTGGCCTCGAGGTCGATCAGGGCGCAATCCAGCGCGTTGCGGGCCGCTCCGGGCGGCATGGCGGCTTGCAGGGCCTCCCGCGAGAGGCCGCCCGCGACGGCCGCCTGCATGGCCTGGATGGCCGCAAGGGTCGCCTCGGGGGTCTCGCCATAGCGGGGATAGGGGACGCATTCGCCGCGGCCGGTGAGGCCGTTCCGGCTCACTTCGGCCACGACGGTCACGGCCTCGGTCTTGGCGCCCCGGCTGATGGTGAAACTGCCGGCGATGGGAAATCGCTCGATTCGCGCCGCGAGGGCCGGAACTTTGCTGGAAGTCATTTTGAACTCTGGCGAAATCTGAACCTGCTAGTTACCTCTAGCAACTAACATTAACCAGTTGGGGATACCTTCTCCGGGTAAGGGCGTGTGCACAACCATCTGATTCTATCCGTTTCTCGCGCCCCGGCACGGGAGCGGAGACCTTGAGCGGCGATCCGAAGCTGGAACGGATTGCCAAGGGCAACGCGCTGGCACTCTGCGCCACCGGAACCTGGACCGCGAGCTTCGCGCCGGTCCTGGAGCGGATGGTGGCCGACGCCGAAAAGCTCGCCGGCAGTTCGCAAAGCATCTTCATCGACGTCTCCGAGGTCGCCAAGCTCGACACCTTCGGCGCCTGGCTGATCGAACGGCTGCGCCGCAGCCTGACCCAGGGCGCCGTCGAGGCGCAGATCGCGGGGCTCTCCGCCAATTATTCGAGCCTCGTGGACGAGGTGCGGCGGGTCAGGGCGACGCCGGTCGTCGACAGCAGCGCGGTCACCATCACCGGCATGCTGGAGCAGATCGGCCGGGCCGTGGCCGGGGTCGCCGGCACGGTTGCGGGCCTCGTCGACATGCTCGGCGCGGTGCTTGCGGCGGGGTTTCGCGTCTTGATCCACCCGCGCTCGTTCCGCCTGACCTCGACCGTGCACCACATGGAGCAGGTTTGCTGGCGCGCGGTGCCGATCATCGTGCTGATCACGTTCCTGATCGGCTGCATCATCGCCCAGCAGGGCATTTTTCATTTCCGCAGGTTCGGCGCCGACATCTTCGTCGTCGACATGCTCGGCGTGCTGGTGCTGCGCGAGATCGGCGTCCTCCTGGTCGCGATCATGGTCGCGGGTCGTTCGGGCAGCGCCTACACGGCCGAGCTCGGCTCGATGAAGATGCGCGAGGAGATCGACGCGCTGCGCACGATGGGTTTCGACCCGATCGAGGTCCTGGTGCTGCCGCGCATGCTGGCACTGGTGCTGGCGCTGCCGATCCTCGCCTTCCTCGGCGCCATGGCCGCGCTTTATGGCGGCGGCCTCGTCGCTTGGCTCTATGGCGGCGTCGATCCCGAAGCCTTCCTGCTGCGCCTGCGCGACGCCATCTCGATCGACCATTTCATCGTCGGCATCGTCAAAGCACCGGTGATGGCGGCCGTGATCGGCATCGTCGCCTGCGTCGAGGGGCTCGCCGTGCAGGGCAGCGCGGAATCGCTCGGACAGCACACCACGGCCTCCGTGGTGAAGGGCATCTTCTTCGTCATCGTCATGGACGGCGTGTTCGCCATCTTCTTCGCCTCGATCGGGATGTGACGATGGCGCAAGAAACTCAAGACGCGATTCAAAATCCGATCATCCGCGTCCGCGACATCACCGTGCAGTTCGGCGCGACGCGCGTGCTCGACGGCCTCAACCTCGACGTCAAGCGCGGCGAAATCCTCGGCTTCGTCGGCCCATCCGGTGCCGGCAAGTCGGTGCTGACGCGCACCATCATCGGCCTCGTGCCGAAGGTCGCGGGCTCCATCGAGGTGTTCGGCGTCGACCTCGATTCCTCCAGCACCGCGCAGCGACGCAGCGTCGAGCGCCGCTGGGGCGTGCTGTTTCAGCAGGGCGCGTTGTTCTCCTCGTTGACCGTGCGGCAGAACATCCAGTTTCCGATGCGCGAATATCTCCGGGTCTCGCAGCGGTTGATGGACGAGATCACCCTGGCCAAGCTCACCATGGTCGGGCTCAAGCCGGAAGTCGCGGATCGCTTTCCCTCGGAACTGTCGGGCGGCATGATCAAGCGCGTGGCGCTGGCGCGCGCGCTGTCGCTCGATCCCGATCTCGTGTTCCTCGACGAGCCGACCTCGGGCCTCGATCCGATCGGCGCCGGCGATTTCGACGAGCTGGTCAGGACGCTCCAGCGTACTTTGGGCCTGACCGTTTTCATGGTAACGCACGACCTCGACAGCCTTTACACAGCCTGCGACCGCATCGCCGTTTTAGGGAACGGTAAGATCATTGCGGCAGGGTCGATCGCCGACATGCAGGCCTCGCAGCATCCCTGGCTGAGACAATATTTCCACGGCAAGCGCGCCCGTGCGGTGATGGGCTGAGGTGCCGGAGTAGCTGATGGAAACGCGGGCCAATTACGTATTGATCGGATCGTTCACGCTGGCGGTGATCGCCGCGGCGATCGGCTTCGTGCTGTGGTTCCAGTCGCTGCACACCACCAAGCAGCGCAGCCCCCTGCGCGTCGTGTTCGAGGGCCCAGCGGCGGGCCTGCGCAACGGCGGCAGCGTCAACTTCAACGGTATCCGGGTAGGTGAGGTGGTCTCGGTGAAGCTCGACAACCCGCGGCGGGTTGTCGCACTCGCCATGGTCGAGAACAACACCCCGCTCCGCAAGGACACCCTGGTCGGCCTCGAATTCCAGGGCCTGACCGGCGTCGCCGCGATCTCGCTCAAGGGCGGCGAGGAGGCGGCGCCTCCGCCGCCGCTCGACGAGGACGGCATCCCGTCGCTGACGGCCGATCCCAACAAGCTCCAGGACGTCACCGAGGCGATCCGCGGCACGCTCCAGAACATCAACAAGATCGTCGCGGACAATCAGGAGTCGGTGAAGAACTCGCTAAAGAACCTCGAGACCTTCACCAACTCGCTCGCGCGCAACTCCGAGAAGATCGACGGCGTGATGGCCAAGGTCGACGGCGTCATGCACAAGGCCGACAGCCTCATGCTCGGCCTCAACACGCTTGCCGGCGGCAAGGACGGCGGCGAGCTGTTCCAGGCGGTGAAGTCGATCCGCGAGCTGGCCGATGATTTCGACAAACGCTCCGGCGCATTGATGACCGACGGCCGCCGCACCCTCGGCGACATCAGCCGCGCCGTGAACAATTTCGATCGCAACCCGACCCGCGTGCTGTTCGGCGCCAGCAACAGCGCCCCGGCCGCCGCTCCGCCGCCCGCCGAGCCGCCGAGGCCGGCGCCGTCGAACGAGCGCAAGCGGCAGTAGCAGCTCTCTCCTCCGTCATTGCGAGCGAAGCGAAGCAATCCAGACTGCCTCCGAGGAAGCAGTCTGGATTGCTCGCACCGATGTACCCCAAAACAAAAACGGAGGCCGAGAGGCCTCCGTTTTCATTCGCTATTGGCTGTTGCTAGCCGCTCATCCCAGCCGACCCGCCGCGTGTGCGAGCAGCGTGTAGACCAGACCCGTCTCCGAGGTCAGGTGGCTGCGCAGCTCCTGCGGACCACGGCCGTCGCGGGCGACTTCGTCGAGCAGACGTTCGAACTCGGCGACGTAGCGGTCGACCGTACCCTTGAAGTTGCGGTCGGCGCGGTACTTGCGGGCGACCTCGTCAAAGGCCTTCTGGCCGGCGGGCGTGTAGAGGCGCTTGGTGAAGGCCTTGTTCTCGCCGCGCTGGTAGCGGTCCCACATCTCGGCGGCGAGGTTGCGGTCCATCAGGCGGCCGATGTCGAGCGACAGCGACTCCAGCGGATTGCTGCCACCCTGCGGAGCCTGCGGCTGCGGCGCGGGTGTCGCGCGGCCACGCGGGGCCTCACGTCCGGTCAGAGCACCCTGGTTGGCGTCCGTGCGGTTCAGCAGGTCCGACAGCCAGCCGTCGCGGCCCTGGTCGTTGCCCGCGGGCGCGACCGGCGGCGCTTCGGTGCGGCGCGAGGAGGCGGGCATGCCGAGGTCCGGCGGCGGCAGCGTCGAGGCGCTGCCGGTGTCGCGGCTGCGGGTCTCGGTGTTGCGCGTGCCGACGGCTGCCAGCAACGGCTCTTCCTGGCGCTGCGCGCTGGCGCGGCCCGTCGTGGAGACGTCGAGGCCACGGCCATGCTGGGCCACGATGCGGTTGAGCTCGGCGAGGGCCTCGATCTGGTCGACGATCACCTTGCGCATCTGCGCAGTGCTCTCGGCGGCCTCCTGCGGCATCTCGAGCACGCCGCGGCGCAGCTCGTTGCGGGTGGCTTCGAGCTCGTTGTGCATCTCGAACGCCATCTGCTTCATGCTGGAGACGAGGTTAGTGAACTTCTCGGTCGACTGCTTGAACATCGTATCCGCCTCGTCCGTGGTCTGGCGGTAGATGTCGTGCATGGCCTCGATGGTCTGGCGGTGCTCCTCCTCGGACGCCACGCGCACCGCCTCGAACTGGCGGGTGATCGCGGCGGAACCTGCGCCGGCGGTCTCCGCGACGACGCGGGCGATATCGCGGGCACGCTCTTCGGCGGCTGCCAGCGATTCATCGAGCAGGCCGGTGAAGCGCGACAGACGCTGGTCGAGATCGGCCGTGCGCAGGTCGATGGTCGTGACGAGCGATTCCAGCGCCTGCTTGCGTTCGGCGAGGGAAGCGGTGGTGTTCTTGTTGCTCACCTCGACGACCTGCGCGGCCTCGACCAGCGCCTTGCCGTGCGCGTCGAACTGGGTCGACAGCTCGCCGAGGTCCTGCAGCGCCCGCGTGGTCTTCGTATTGAAGACGTTGAGCTGGTCTTCCAGGTTCTGCGTCGCAGCGCCGTTGCGCGAGGTGACGTCGTTCATCGCCGAGACGAAGTCGGCGACGCGCGTCACCAGCGCCCGCTCGAGCGAGTTGAGGTTGTCGTGCGCACCGGTCAGCACCTCCTGGAGCAGGATGTTGCCTTCGCGCAGACGCTCGAACAGGGCCACCGTGTCGGTACGCAGGATCTTGCTGGTCTCCTGCATCTCGGTGACGGCCGCAATCGAGACCTGGCGCGACTGGTCGATCGCCGAGCGGGAGGCCTGCTCGAGGTCCTTGAGCGACTTGCCGACCGCGCCCGTGGCCATCTCGCTCGCCGCGTTGATGGTGCGGGCGACTTCGGAGCCGTTGCCCATCATCGTCTGCGAGAACGCATGACCGCGTGTCTCGATCGACTTCAACGCATCCGAGGTGACGCGGTCGATGTCGAGCGTGAGCTGGCTGGTCTTCGAGCCGATCGCATCGACCAGCGCGCCGCGCTTGGAGTCGATCATGTTCGACAGACGGTCGGCCTGCTGCTGCACGTAGGTGACGATCTCGTCGGTCTTGCCGGTCATGGCCTGGCCGAAGCTGCTGCTGGCGGCGAGCACCGAACGCTCGACGTCGGCCGAGCTCGACTTGACGCGCGAGCTTGCCTCGTTGGAGGCGTTGATCAGCGCGTTCTGGGCGTTGAGCGCGCTGGTCTGGATGTCGTTGGTGGCGTTGGTCGTGGCCGTGCTCAATGCGCGCTCGATCTCGGTCGAGATCGTGCGGATCTGGCTTGCGGCATCCGCCGACGTCGAAGTCAGCGAGGTCTGTGCCTCACGCGCGCTGTTGAGGATGGTCGAGGCGGTGTCGGCGCCGACCGAGGTCAGCGTGCGCTCGATGTCCGTGGTCAGCGACTTGATCTGGCTTGCCGCGTCCGTCGAGGCGGTGATCAGCGTGCCCTGGGCCTCGCGCACGCCGCTGGTGAGCGCCTCGATGGTGGCGCCGCCGGCGGTCGCCAGCGCGCGCTGCATCTCGGCCGCCAGCGAACGGACCTGGCTGGTCTGTTCGGCCGAGACGGAGAGCAGGGTGCTCTGGGCGTCGCGGGCGCTGGTCGTGATCGTCTCGGCGGTCGACTGGCCGACCTGCGAGAGCGACCGATGCACTTCGACCGCGAGCGACTTGACCTGGGTCGCCGCATCCGAGGACGCGTTGACGAGCGTGGTCTGGGCTTCGCGGGCTCCGGTCATGATGGTCTCGGCCGTCGAGGTGCCGGCCATCGAAAGCGAGCGCTGCACGTCCGAGGACAGCGCCTTGATCTGGTTGGCGGTCTCGGTCGAGGCCGCAATCAGCGCGCTCTGCGCATCGCGGGCGCCGGCGGTGATCGATTCCGCCGTGGTGGCGCCGGCCAGCGACAGCGAACGCTGCACGTCGGCGGTGAGGGTCTTGACGTGGTTGGCCGCGTCCGAAGACGCCGTGACGAGCGTGGTCTGCACCTCGCGGGCGCCGGCCAGGATCGAGGCCGCGGTGGCAGAACCGGCCGCCGACAGCGTGCGTTCGACGTCGACCGCGAGCCCCTTGATCTGGTTGGAGGCATCGCCCGAGGCCGCGACCAGGGTCGACTGAGCCTCGCGGGCGCTGCTCAGGATCGAGTTCGCAGCACCGGTGCCGACCGCGGTCAGCGCGCGCTCGACCTCGGTGGAGGTCATCTTGAGCTGGGCGTTGACGTCGGAGGAGACCGTCATCAGCGACTGCTGGGCGGTACGCGCACCGGTCTGGATCGTTTCGCTGGTGTTGACGACGAGGTTGGTGAGCGAGCGCTCGGCGTCCTCGACATGCGAGCGGATCGCGGTCGAGATCATCTCGGCGCGGGACATCATGTCCTCGCTGGCCTGACGGCCGCTGCTCTCGATGCGGCCGGCGACGGCTTCGACACGCGAGCCGAGCAGGTCCTCGAACTGCGCCACGCGCACGTCGATGTCGTTGGCGACCGAGCCGACCTTGGTCTCGATGGCCTGGTGGATGTCCTGGAAGCGCGCCGTGACCGTGTCGGTCAGGTGCGTGCTGCGGCCGTCGATCATCTCGGCGACGCCGGTGATGCGGCGGTCGACCGCCTCGATCGCCTGCGCGGTGCCGTCCGTGAGCGTCGACGTCAGCAGGGTGAGGCGCGTGTCGATCGACTGCACGGCCTGCGAGGCGCCGTTCGTCACCGCAGTCGTCAGGTAGGTGAGGCGCGTGTCGATGGATTCGAGCGCCTGCGAGGCGCCGCCCGAGAGCGTCGTCGTGAGGTGCGTCAGCCGCGTATCGATCGACTGGATGGTCTGCGATGCGCCATCGGTGAGCGAGGTCGCGAGATAGTTGAGGCGCGTATCGATCGTCTCGATGGCCTGCGATGCGCCGTCAGTGAGCGACGTCGTGAGGTGGGTAAGGCGGGAGTCGATCGACTGGATCGCCTGCGCGGCACCGTCGGTCAGCGACGAGGCGAGGGTGTTGAGGCGTCCGTCGATGGTTTCGGTCACCGACTTGGCGCGGGTGTCGAACGACTGTTCGAGCGCGGCGACGCGGCCGACGAGCTGGTCGTCGAAGGTCTTGATGTGGCCTTCGATCGTGCCGTCGAGGCTGACGATCTTGTCGTTCAGCGAGGCGTCGAGGTTGGTGACACGTTCGCCGACCGTGGTCTCGAACTGCACCAGGCGCTGGTCGAGCACGGCCGTGATCGCCCCGCCGTTCGAGGTGAAGCGGGTGTCGAAATTGTCGACATAGGTCTTCAGGCTCTCGGCGATGTCCTGGGTGCGCTGGCCCATGCGATCGACGATATCACCGCCGAACGTCTTCACGGTGCGGTCGAACTCGGAGATGTGGCGGGTGATCAGCGCGCCGAGCGTGCCGGAGTCGCGGGCGAACCTCTCGACCAGCTCGGTGCCCTGGTTCTTCACCAGCTCGTCGAACGCGCTCATCTGCAGCGACAGCGAGTCGTGCGCGGTCTCGGTCTGGCTGACGACCTTGGCGACGAGCGTGTTGACGGTGGCGTCGAGCGCCTCGCTCGCCTTGTCGCCGGAGGTCATGATGTGGCCGGCGAGCCGGTTGCCGGCATCGTCGATCTTGGCGGAGAGGTCGTTGGAGCGCAGCTCGAGCTCGAGCAGCAGCGAGTCCGACGAATTCTTCAGGCTGTCGTGCACCTGCTCGGTGCGCTCGGAGATGCCGTCGACGATGGCGGCGGAGCGCTGCTCGAACTCGCCGGTGATGCGGTCGATACGCTCGTTCAGCATCTCGTGGACGCGGTCGGCGAGGTCAACGAACTCGTCGTGGACGTGGCCGGTCTTGAAGTTGAGGCTGGTGGTCAGCCGCTCGCTGGCGTCGAGCACGGCGCGCGTGGTCTCGTTGCTGGCCTCCTCGAGGCGGTCGAGCAGGTCGCCGCCGCGCTCGCCGAGCGCGAGGATCATGTTGTCGCCGGCGTTGCTCAGTGCGCCCGTGATGTGGGCGCCGCGCTCTTCCAGCGCGCCGGTGATGCTCTTGGCGACCTCGTCGACGCGCGAGGCGATCGCGTCCGAGATCAGCGCGATGTCGTGGCGCAGATCGATCTGCACGCCGGAGATGGCGCTGCGGACCTGCTCGGCCTGGCCGACCAGATTGTCGCGCTGGTGCGCGATGTCCTGGAGCAGCGAGCGGATGCGCACTTCGTTGTCGGAATAGGCGCGCTCGAGCGCCGCAACCTCGTTGGCGACCAGCGTCTCGAGCTCGCCGGCGCGCGCGATGGCGCGCTCGATGCCGTCGCCCATCGCCGCGACCTCGCGGCGGATGGCCTGGCCGACGGTGACCATGGAATCGGACGCCGAGCCCTCGGGCTCGGAGAAGCGGATCGCGACCTGCGCCATCGCCTGCGCGATCATGCGCATTTCCTGGCCGCGCCAGACGAGGCTCGCCAGGAAGTAGAACAGCATTATGGGCGCGAAGAACATCGCGATCAGGCCGGCGATGACGAGCACGCCGCCGCTCTGGCCCATGGCAGCCTGGATCGAGGGCAGGAAGCCGACGGTGAGCGCGGCGCAGGCTGCGAGCCAGACGCCGGCGAAGATGGTGGCGAAGGTGTAGACGCTGCGGGCAGGGCGGCCCTTCTGAAGCGCCTGGAGCAACTGGCCGATGGTCTCGCGGTCGTCGTTGGCGGCACGGCGCGAGCTGCGCGGCTCCTCGATCGTATCGAACACGGTGGCGCGCTCGTTGGCGGCAGGACGCGGCTCGAAGGTCGGCTCGTCGAAGATCGGGGGAGCCGGCGGCCCCACCGGAGACGACGTTTCGTTGCGCATCGAGGCGTTGCGGCTGGTGTCCGCGGCCGTGTCGCTGATGTTCAGCGCTTCCTGGATCGCAGAAAGCGCAACTTCTGTCGGGTCTTTGACCTTTTTCGGAGTGTTCGCCATGTTCAGTCCGAGCCCTCGTTACTTGTACGCGTCCCCCCGCGAGCCCAGCGCGCTACGCAAGCCCACAGACCGGATCATGCCGCTTACGCGGATTCCCAGCCGTCCCCACCCGGACGGCTTGTCCGCCAATTTCCGCAACATCCTATTGGCAGAGCGTCGCGAATGAAATGCCCGGGATTAAGACAATCTTAATCATCGTTAACAGGATAGCGCCGTAACGCCTTAGCAATAAATGGAATTCTCCACCGGACTCGCCGGATTGCGGCAACTTTTCGTCAATAAACGGGCGGATTTGCGTAAAACGGCCCAAACACTTCGTTAACCATTTCCATGCTTCGGTGGGGGGAACTTGACCGCCGGATCGGCGGACATCGCGCGATGCCGGGGCCTGCGCCATGACGCCTGAACTGCAACGGATGGACTGGATGCCTTCGCCCCCGCTTGCACCCATCGACAGCCCGCTCGACCTCGATCACCTCTCGCGCATGACGCTCGGGGACACTGAGCTGGAACAGGAAGTGCTCGCGATGTTCGCCGAACAGGCGGTCCGCCTGATCGCGGCGATGGCAGCACTGCCGGCCGAGGCCGGCGCACTCGCCCACAAGCTCAAGGGCTCCGCGCGCGGAATCGGCGCCTTTGCGGTGGCGGATGCGGCAGCCAGCCTGGAGACCGCGGTCCGGACCGGCCATGGCCAGACCCACGCCTTGGCCGCGTTGAAAGAGGCGGTGACCGAGGCTCGCGCCGCCATCGAGGCGATCCTGAAGCCCTAGGGCGACAGGGCGAGAAACCGCGCTCTAGTCTTTTGTTTTGACGCGTTTTCTTCCCGCGAAGCGGGATTCACGTCGCTTCAAAACCCTATGGCGCCGGGCGGATCGACCCGTTATAGGACAGCCCGGACCCTCCTTCATTCGCAACATCGCGGCAGCACGAGCACACATGGCCAAGATTAACTTTGTCGACCACAAGGGCGAAACCCGTACGGTGGAAGTCGAGAACGGCGCGACCGTGATGGAAGCCGCCATCCGCAACAGCATTCCCGGCATCGAGGCCGAATGCGGCGGTGCCTGTGCCTGCGCAACCTGTCACGTCTATGTCGACGAAGCCTGGCGCGAGAAGGTCGGCAGCCCGACGCCGATGGAAGAGGACATGCTCGATTTCGGTTTCGACGTGCGCCCGAACTCGCGGCTGTCCTGCCAGATCAAGGTCTCCGACGAACTCGACGGGCTCGTCGTGGCGACGCCGGAACGGCAGGCCTGATCGTCCCCCACTATACTAGATGCTCGGCGGCGCGACCTCGATACCGCGCTTGTGCCAGGGCCTGAGCTTCTCGATGATCTCAGCGGTGAGCGGTGCGGGCCGCCGCGTCGCCTCGTCGAGCATGACGCCGACCGACATCGCCGATGCGATGCACTTTCCTTCCGAAAACACCACCTGTTCGAAGGTCACCGACGTCCGTCCCAGCTTGACCACGCCGAGGCCGAGCTCGATCGTGTTCGGCCAGTGCAGCTCGGCGCGGAAATGGATGTCGAGCCGCACCATGATCCAGGCGAGGCCCGGCGGCGTCAGCCCGTATTCCGGGCTCTTCATCAGCGTGACACGGCCGGTCTCGAAATAAGTGGCGTAGACCGCGTTGTTGACGTGCTGGTTCGGATCGAGATCGCCGAAGCGGACATTGTCGCCGAGACGATAGGGATAGTCCTCCAGGCGCGGCGTCGTATCGAGGCGGCTTGGTGCGTTCACCGATTGATCTCCGTCATATCGCATCCCGTTACAGCCCAGTTATCCTGGCCCGGCAAGTGGGCGCGGCCGCGGGGTGCTCCCGCTTTTATGCCTTCCCTGATCCATCCCCGTTGGCTAGACAGGCAGGGTCACTTCTGCCCCCGGGCGGCGTCCAACCGATAACGATCGATAAAGAGACGACATGAGCGACGTGATTAAAACCGATGTGCTGATTATTGGCGCCGGCCCCTGTGGTCTGTTCGCCGCCTTCGAGCTTGGCCTTCTCGACATGAAGGCGCATTTCATCGACATCCTCGACAAGGTCGGCGGCCAGTGCGCCGAGCTCTATCCGGAAAAGCCGATCTACGACATTCCCGGCATTCCGCACGTTTCGGGGCAGGGTCTCACCGACGCGCTGATGGAGCAGATCAAGCCGTTCCATCCGACCTTCCATCTCGGCGAGATGGTGGAGACGGTCGAGAAGATCGGCGATCCCTTGTTTCGCTGCACCACCGACGCGGGCAAGGTGTTCGAATGCAAGGTGGTGGTGATCGCGGCCGGCGGCGGCTCGTTCCAGCCCAAGCGCCCGCCGGTGCCGGGCATCGAGGCCTATGAAGGCACCTCGGTGCACTATGCCGTGCGCAAGATGGAGACGTTCCGCGACAAGAGCGTTCTGATCGTCGGCGGCGGCGATTCCGCGCTCGACTGGACGCTCAATCTGCATCCGCTCGCCAAGCGCATCACGCTGCTGCACCGGCGCGATGATTTTCGCGCCGCGCCCCACAGCGTCGAGCAGATGCGCGCGCTGGTGGCCGACGGAAAGATGGATCTGCGACTCGGGCAGGTCACCGCGCTGTCCGGCACCGAGGGCAAGCTGACCGGCGCCACCGTCAAGGGTAACGACAACAGCGTGAGCGAAATTTCCTGCGATACCATGCTGCCGTTCTTCGGGCTGACCATGAAGCTCGGTCCGGTCGCGAACTGGGGCATCGCGCTCGAGAACAATCTGGTGCCGGTCGAGACGTCCGCGTTCGAGACCAACGTATCCGGCATCTTCGCCATCGGCGACATCAACACCTACCCCGGCAAGATCAAGCTGATCCTGTGCGGCTTCCACGAGGGCGCGCTGATGTCGCAAAAAGCCCATCGCTACGTCTATCCGGAGAAGCGGCTCGTGTTCCAGTACACGACCTCGTCCTCCAGTCTGCAAAAGAAGCTCGGTGTCAACTGACGGCACCGGGTTCGGCAGGCCATGCCCCATGTTTCTGGTGCTGGAACCGTTCGCGAAATCGCCGTAGTCTGCGGCCATTGCAGTGGCGGCTTAGCAAGGTGATCATAATGCGGACTCTCATTTCCAGCTTTCGGCTGCTCTCGCTCCTCGCGCTCGCTCTTGCGCTGACGCTTGGCGCGGTTGGGCCGGTAGCCGCACAGGCGCAGCAGCCAACCGCCGCGGGTCTTTGGCAGAAGACCGAGGACGGCAAGACGGTGGGATGGTTTCTCTTCGTCGACCACAACGGCATCTTCGAAGGCGTGATCGCAAAAACCTTTCCGCGCCCCGGCGACGACCCGAATGAGGTCTGTGCGAAATGCACGGATGATCGCAAAAACGCGCCGGTGCTCGGGCTCTCCTTCATCCGCGACATGAAGCGCGACGGCTTGAAGTATGACGGCGGCAACGTGGTCAATCCGCGCGACGGCAACATCTGGAAGGCCAAGATGTCGGTCAGCCCGGACGGGCAGACGCTGACCATGCGCGGCTTCCTCGGCATTTCCCTGTTCGGCAAGGACGAGACCTGGACGCGTCTTCCCGACGCCAACATCGCCCAGGTCGATCCCGCCATCGTCGCCAAATATCTTCCGGCACAGGCGACCGCTGCGACGACGAAGCCGGCGCCTGCGCCCGCAGCGAAGAAGGGCGGCGCCATGATGGCGCCGGCGCCGAAGCAGTAGGGCTCCTCCGTATCCTCGCACTGTCTCTGGAATACTGGATCGCCCGATCAAGTCGGGCGATGACAGTTGAGTGTGTGGCTCAGGCCTGCCTCAGCAACGACGGTCTTGACGACCGTCAATACGTCCGTGCCTTCTTGCAGGGCGCGTAGAACGTGCCGTTGCCGGCGACGACCCGCTCGAGGCATTGTCGGGGATCGGTGATCTCGCCGTCGACCTGGAAATAATAGGCCTGCGATCCCAGGCTCAGGACGTAATGTCCCGGCGCAAGCTCGAGCCCTGAATCGCCGGTGTGAAGCTCGTACATCTCGGGCCTCCCCGGGATCGGCGACACCCGGAACGGAAAGGCGAAGTTTCGGATCACCCCGACATCTTCTCCCCCGCCCAGATTTTTGCCTGCAGCATCGGTCGAAAACTCCCTGGCGATCTTCGCGACGACCCGAACCTCGACGCGCTCCGGGATCACGTTCGCGGCGTCCCGCCGAAACACGATGAATTTGACGCGGCCGTTCGGCAGATGCGGGCGATCGGGCTTCTTGAACTCCGGTGAAATCGCGATGCGCATGTCTGGCGCCATCACGCCGGTCGCATTCAACTCTGCCAGCGATTTGTCGTCGATCAATGCGTAGATGCCGTAGTCGGTTGGCAATACGCGCGTCGGGGGAGGCGGAGCGGGGGCGACCATCTCCGGCTTGGCGACCGTGATCGTCGCCTCCGGCTTGGGCGATACCTGCGCGATCTCCTGGGCCTGGGACGAAATCTGCCTGCGCAGCGCGGCGATGTTGTCTCGCTGCGAGACGATCAGGATGACTGCGCCAACGGCAAGCAGGATGGCCGCCGTACGCTTGATCACCGGTAGAAGCGGGCCCGAGATCGCAGGCAGCTTGCTGCGGGATATCTCTATCCTCGATCGCAAAACGGTCGCGTCGCCGGACACCAGGAGACCGCCTGTCTCGGTCGCCTTTGACGACGTGAGCTGTTGCGACGGCAAGCGCTCCAGCGGCGCCTGGTCGCGCGAGAATTTTTCGACCTCCTCGATTGCGACCTCGAGCGCCCGCTTCATCTGGTCGATGTTCCTGGTGTCGGCGTAGGTGAACTGCTCCTGGAGCTTGTAGCGGGCAAGATCGTAGACCATCTGCCGCCTGGCTTCCGCGTCGTCCTTCACCGTCTCGAGCATGCGCGAAATCACGAGCGCAAACTGCACCTCGCTTGCGGGCAAGTCGGTCGAATCCTGCTGGCCAGGAAGCAACTCTCTCGAACTCATAGCGCTGACGGTCCAATGCCAGTCACGCCAACACCTGATTTCTCTAATTGAAACAGTTGATTAAACGATGCGGCCCGTGTCCGCGGCCGTTTCGTACACGTCCTCGCGGAACAAGGAAAGCCTCCAAAACAGCTGCGGCAAATTGCCGGCGCGTTGGACATGCAGGACGTGCGCGCCGGCCGGGGCGACACCGAGCGGCCGTAGTTCTCCGGAATGCGCGCTGGCGCCGGATTTGCATAGCTGTCGCAAAGCCGCTGGGGAGCGAGTCGCCGTCTCCACGCCTGCCGCCACCGTGCGGAAGGCGGACGGCGGTGTTTGTCCCTCGCGGCGCTGATTGCGATCCGCGGAGACGATATGCGACTTGCCAGACTATGTGCGGCGGCGCTGCTGGGACCGATGGCGCTGCTTGCGACCTCGGCGCTGGCGCGCGACGACGGCCGCTATGCCAACTCGCCGCTAAAACCCTGGTTCGAGAGCTTGCACAGCAAATACGGGCAATGCTGCTCGGATGCCGACGGCTACGTCATAGCCGACGTCGACTGGGAATCCGATAGCGGCCACTACCGCGTACGCATCGACGACGAATGGGTCGTCGTGCCCGACGGTGCCGTGATCACCGAGCCGAACAAGATCGGTCGAACCATGGTGTGGAAGCACTATGTCGACGGCCATCCCCGCGTGCGCTGCTTCATGCCCGGCAGCATGACTTAGCGGTCATTCCTAAAGCGCGATGAGATTGGGATGAATCGTCTTCGCGCTTTAGATTATTGTTTGAGCATGATCTGTGCGGAAAACCGCTACACACTTTTCCGGATCATGCTCTAGAATTTGTACGTCACGCTGCCGAGCACCGTGCGGCCGATACCGAGAAAGCAGTCGCCGCCGATCCGGCAGGTGGTGAGGTGACGCTTGTCAAAGAGGTTGCTGGCATTTACCTGAAGTCGCCAGGGGCCGTTGTCATAGCGGACCATGGCGTCGAACAAAGTGTAGTCCGGCGTTCGGATGGTGTCGGTGCCGTCCCAGGATTGGCCGATGTAACGCACGCCGCCGCCAACGGTGACGCCCGGCAGGCCAAACCAGGCGAGGCGGTATTTCGCCCATAGCGAGGCCTGGTGATCCGGTACGGTCTCGACATGCTTGCCGGCATTGTCGCCGCTCTCCACGCGGGCATCGATATAGGTGTAGGCGGCGATCAGGTCGAGATCCGGAGTCAGGCTCGTGAGCACCTCGAGCTCGGCGCCCCGGATACGGACCTTGCCGGTCTGGATCGAGAGCAGGGGATTGTCAGGATCGCTTGCCAGCCGGTTCTTCTCGGTGATGTCGAAGATCGCGCCGTTGATCGCATTGCGCGGTGTCGGATTGTACTTGAAGCCGAGCTCGACCATTTCGCCACGCTGAGGCGCGCATACGGTGGCGCAGATTCCAGCGCCGAAGATCGGGTTGAACGATTGCGCATAGGTGACGTAGGGCGTGAGGCCGAACGGCAGTTCGTACATCAGCGCGGCACGGCCGGTCGTCGCCTGATAGTTCTCGACCGGAGACCCCTGCGTGTCACTGGTGACGTAGTCGTGGCGCAGGCCGAGGACCGCGAGCCATGGTCCGAGCCGCAACTGGTCCTGAGCGTAGAGGCCGAACTGGCTCTGGCGGAGGTTCGGTTCGGGTGACATCGCCGGGGCGGTCACGCCGTTGTAGACCGGCGTGTAGAGATCGAAAGGTGTCGGGTCGGTAGCGAAGCCGGATTGCGCGCGCTCCCTGGCCTCGCGGTAGTCAGCTCCGAACAACACCTTGTGTGCGATCGCCCCGGTATGCAATTTCAGCTCGGCATTGCTGTCCGAGGTCAGGCTATCCTTGACCGTCTCCCGGCTCCACACGCTGCGTGCCATGGTGCGCCTGCCGGAATCGAGAAACGGATAGTTCGGATCGCTCGGATCGACAAAATTCAGATCCGGCCACATCGACCGATAAATACCTTCGACATGCGCGTAACGCAGGTTCTGCCGGATCTTCAGGCCATCGCTGAAACTGTGCTCGAACAGGCTGCTGATCGCGCCAGTCTCGGTCTGGTATTTGTCAAAGCCCGGCTCGCTGGCAAAACGCTGCACCGGAATGAAGCCGTTGGGGCCGGGATAGAGCGTGCCCTCATGCGGCAGAAACGCCGTGGAGGAGCCCGTGGTGTCCTTCTGATAGGTGCCGAGCACGGTCCAACTGGTGTTGTTGGTCGGCCGCCAGGTCAGCGACGGTGCGAGCACGATGCGGTCGTCCTTGACGTAGTCGGTCTGCATGTTGCTGTCGCGGAACACGCCGATGAAGCGATAGAGCCACTCGCCGTCCTTGGTCAGCTTGCCCGTTGAGTCGAGCTGCACCTGCTTGCGGTTGAAGCTACCGTATTGGACGCCGATCTCATTGGCGGATTCGGCCTGCGGGCGCTTCGAGACTAGGTTCAACAGGCCTGCGGTCGAGGTGTCGCCGTAAAGCACCGAGGAGGGACCGCGCAGCACCTCGATGCGCTCCAGCGTATACGGCTCCGGCCGCCACTCATTGAAGTTCCAGGTGTTCACCACACGGGTGCCGTCGAGATAGATGTTCGGGTCCTGGCCACGGATGCGCGGATAGTCGCCGCGCGAGTCCGCGCCGTAGGCGTCCGCGAACACGCCCGGCACGTAGCGCAGCGCATCCTGCACTGTGGTCGCGCCCTGGTCGATGATGCGGTCGGCGGTGACCACGGTGATCGACTGCGGCGTCTCGCGCAGCGGCGTGTCGGTCTTCGTGCCGGTGCCGCTGCCGGTCGCGACGTAGCCGCGGACGGGGCCTGTCGCGGTCTCCGCGCCCGTGCTCGCGCCGGCCGCCTGTGTATCGGCGTTCGATGGTGCGCGCTCGGCCTGACGACGGCGGCTCGCGGCTTGCGCTGCCTGCCGGGAGCTAGATGGACGTGTGCGCGCTGCCGGCCGCGACGATTGCTCGACCACGACGGCGGGCAATTCCTGCAACGATGATTGCGCCTCGGCCGGCGCCGCATCCATCAGGCCTGCCAACAGCGGCAGCGCGCCGCCGATCAATCCTGCCGTCGTTCTGAGATATGTAGTCATTCGCGACCCCATCATTTGCGGGGCGGACGACTAGCAAGCGCAGTCCATGGCTTGAAGTGCGGGAGGGGCGCAATGGTCCCTCAATCATCAGATTTGGAATTAGTATTTATGTAAGTAGAGCGCGCGCCGGTTGATGCCGGCGCGCAGATCCGCAATTGTGAAGATGACGTAGTGCGTCTGGCGTAGCGCCAGTCAGCGCTGCTCGCTCGTGGCGTTGGCGCTCGCCAGCCGCTTGGCGCGCGGCGACAGCACCGACATTTGCGCGGGCGAGGCGGGCATGCCGGCGACGATCATCCCGGGCGCAGACGATTGCTCCTCGACCCCGGCGCCGCCGAGCACCTGCACTTGCGTCGTCGAAATCGGAAATGACTTCACTTCGTAAGAGGGAAGCTCTCCGGCAAACGCACCGGCCGAGCTCGCAATCATGGCGCCGGAAACGGCAATCATCGAAAGGACGCGCATTGGAAAATCTCCGTGGAAGATGGCAATCGGAGGTTTGGTCGCGGCGATACCGCGCCAGGTTCGCTTGTGTGCGAACATTCGACCGCCGCCAGCGGATCTATTTGATTGCGTGATGCGACAGGACGAAACGCGGAAGAAGTTTTCCGCGCCAATGTTTCCGGACGGTTTCGCGGAAGGCTCGAAACGACTTGTCAGCCCGTTTGCAGATCGAGGTGCGGCGATCTGGTCGTCGCGGTGGCCTCGGGAAAGCGCAAGCTCATCGTCGTGCCGCGGCCCGGCGCGGAGGAGATGACCAGCTCTCCGCCGTGCGCGGCCATGATCTCGCGGACGATCGACAGGCCGAGGCCGGCGCCGTCGCCCGCGCTGTTGCCGGTCTGAAATGGCTCGAGCAGCCTGTGCTCCGCACCGTCGGGCAGGCCCGCGCCGTCATCGTCGATCGAGATGTCGCCGCGGCTAACCGTCGCAACGATGCGCCGCGCACCATGGGCGTGGATGAGTGCGTTGCCGACGAGATTGGCAAGCGCACTGCGTACCGCGGCGTCGACGCCCTGCACCAGGAACGGACCTTCTTCGGCGTGCTCCAGCGCAAGCTCTATGTCGGCGTCCAGCGCCGAGGGGCTGAAATCGGCCAGCACGTCCAGCGTGATCTCGGCAAGATCGATCGGTCGCTTCTCGATCGCGTGATTCTGCAATCGCGCGAGGTCAAGCATGGCGGAGACCAGCGACGTCAAGCGGCGGACGTCGCGCACCAATTCCACCCTCAGCGCCGGCTCGGGCACGTCCTCGATTTTCGCGCGCAGCAGCGTGAGCGGCGTGCGCAGCTGATGGGCGGCGTTGCCGAGAAAGCGGCGTTGCATCCTGATGTAGGCGTCGATCTCGCCGAAGGCGCGGTTCAGCGCCGCGACCAGCGGCTTCAGCTCGGTGGGGACTTCGGACAGGGATATCAGGCCCTGCGGGGCCGATGGGTCGATCGCGAGCGCGCGACGCGCCACCCGTTCGATGCCGCGCGAGACGAAACGTGCGGCCAGCATTGAGCCGATGGCGACCGTCGCCGCAAAGGCCAGCGCCAGCGTGATGATCGCGAAAATGCTGCGGACAAGGAAGTTCCTTGCAATCCGGCCGAAGCGAACCTTGGGTTCGCCGACCATCATCGTAAGCTGCAACGGGCCCCGTTGCACGACGGCGAGACAAAAGGTGTTCTTCTGGTCGAGTGTGCTGAAGACGGACGAGCCGATCGGCCCGTGATAGGGAAACGCGAAGGGGAGGGTGGGCCGGCGTTCGCTCCCGAATTCGCTGACCAGATCGCCCGCGGACAAGACGTACCAGAGGTTCGGGCTGTCCGCTTTAAGCTCCTCGAGGGCGGGAGTCGGGCGTACCGTCAGGTTTTGCCCCTCGATCACCGTGGCGCGATCGAGAACGGCGACCACAATGCGGCAAGCCCTGAACTCGCGTTCCTCCATCGGGTAACGCCAGATGAAGACACCGAGCATGATCAGGAAGATCGTCGTCGCGGCGATGCCAAGCGACAGCGCAAACGTTCGGGCAATCGACGTCATCGCGGTGTTGCCAGCCGCAGGATGTAGCCGATGCCCCGCATGCTGCGGATCTCGACATCGCCGCCGAGCTCGGCCAGTTTCTTCCGCAAGCGCGAGACCTGCGCTTCGAGCGTGTTGGATTCGATCTCGTCGTCGAAGCCGTAGATCTCCTCGATCAGGGCGGCGCGGGTGATGACGCGGTCGCGGCGCATCAGGAGCGCTCCGAGGATCAGCGCCTCGCGCCGGCGCAGCAGGATTTTCGTGTCGGCGACCACCGCCTCGTTGCTGCCGAGATGCAGCTCGACATTGCCGAGCGACAGCACCGAGGGCGCGAGCTGCCGGGGGCGCCGCAACACAGCGCGCACCCGCGCAATGAGCTCCTGCGGCTCGAACGGCTTGCCGAGATAGTCGTCGGCGCCGCCATTGAGACCGTCGACGACATCCTCCTTGGCGTCCTTGGAGGTCAGCATGATGATCGCGGGACGGTCCGCCGATCGGCTCAGCGCCGTCACCACCTGGAGCGCATCTCCATCGGGCAGCATCCGGTCGATGATCGCGAGATCATATTTGAAATTGTCCAGCGCCTGACGGGCATCGGCAATCGAGCCGACGACGTCGACAATGCCGTGCAATTGTCCGAGCAGGCGGCTGACATAGGCGCCGATCTGCGGTTCGTCTTCGATTACGAGGGAGCGCACGGGACGTCCTTGACTCTGCTGGGGCAACAAGACCCTGAGCGTGACGCTCCCTGGCCGAAGTCTGGCGTTCCGGCTCGTGCGCAGGGTTCCCATTAAGGCAGCGAGCTTGGCGAATAAAAGGCAGGAACGCGGGCGCCGACCGGCCCTAGCGCGCAAAGTTTGGGAGCGTGAGCGCGGCCCGGCAATGTTCGGGCAATATTGATCCGGCGGCGCGCCCGGCATGCGCCGCGAATGGATCGGGCCGCTGCTTGCCCCTTGCAATCTTGGGGCAATTTTGCCGGACCACATGCTGTGGCTCCTAACCACACGAGTCGACCAGGCCAGCAAGGCCGGTCCGGGGCCCTGTAAATGAAGCATTTTGACGAAGCCGCTCTCGATCCTGCGGCGAGAGCGCAGCAAACCTTGCTGACCGCCTTCCTCGCCGCGTTCGGCGCGATCCTGGCAATCCCACCGTCGGCATCGGCGCAGACGGCGTTCACACTGCCAGCCCCGCCGTTCGACGTGCCGATGCTGCCGTCACCTTCCGGCAACTGGACCGTCATGGTCGGCATCGGCGGAGAGTACACGCCGGATTTCGTCGGATCGAAGAACGGGAAGCTCATGCCGATCCCGATCTTCTCCATTCGCCGTGCCGGATCGGTCGACCAGTTTCGCGGGCCCCGCGACAGCGCCAGCATCGCGCTGCTCGACGTCGGCAATTTTCGCGCCGGCGCTGCGTTCAAATACGTCGCGTCGCGCAAGAGCGACAAATATGCCGAGCTGACCGGCCTTGGCGACGTCAAGGCCGCATACGAGCTCGGTGGGTTCGTCGAATATTTTCCGGTCGACTGGCTGCGCCTGCGCAGTGAATTGCGCCAGGGCATGGGCGGTCATACCGGCACGGTCGCCGATGTCTCCGCCGACGTCATCGTGCCGCTGATCCAAAGGCTCACGATCTCGGCCGGCCCGCGCTTCACCTGGAAAAGCACCAAGGCGACCGCGCCCTATTTCGGCGTCGACGCCGTGCAGTCCGTGGCGTCCGGGCTGCCGATGTACGACGCTCGGGGCGGTGCGCATTCGGTCGGCTTCGGCAGCCAGATCTCCTATCGCATCAATCCGCAGTGGGAAGTCCATGCCTATGTCGAGTACGAGAAGCTGCTGGGCGACGCCGCCGACAGCCCGCTCGTGAAGCTGCGGGGATCGTCGAACCAGACGACGATCGGCCTCGGTGCGTCCTATTCGTTCGATTTCAGGATTCGATAGGTCACCATGCGCCGCATTGCTTTTCTATGGGTTGGCCTGGCGATCGCTTGCATCGCCCTCGGCGCGGCCGCGGCGTTCGAGACGCGCGCGACCCGGGTCCAGGCGATCAAGACCGTCGGCATCGTCTCGGCCATCGGCGAGGAGATGAGCCTGACGCAAGCCGGCCTGATCGCGCTCGGCAACGCCGGGCAAAGCCTCTCGATCAGCGCTTGGGGGCTGGACGAGCTGATCGTGCAGCAGGCGACGAAGCTGCTCGGCGGACGCTTTCGCGTGCAGGCGGTGAGCTACCGACGCGCCGCGTTTGCCGCGATCAGGGATTCGGCGGTTGCGCCCGTCAATCTCCTGCGCAGCGATCCGTTCAAGGAGCTGGTTCGCAGCGATGTCGCGCCGCAGGGGTTGGATGCCTACATCGTCATCACCCGGGCCAGATCGAAGCTCGGCAACGGCCGCAACGTCGAGGGCATCGGGCTCGCCCAATATCGGACGCTGCTTGCGGACTACGGCCTGATCCACGCGCTCTACGAGGTGCGCGTGATCGACGGCAAGTCGTTCGACGTGATCGAGAAGCGGGCAGCCGCGCCGCTCGACAACACCGGAACCATGCGGCTCGCCGGACCCAGCGGGCCGATCGACGCGACGTTCGAGGGGCCGGCTGCGAACGAACGGCTACGCGCGGCGGTCGCGGATCTCATTGCGCGCAGTCTGCCGGTCACGCTCGGCGACATGCACCTGATCGACGGTCAGTGAGGCCGGTTGGCCCGGCCTCAGGTCACCGGCGCCGGATTGAACAGCGTGAGGTCGTTGTGGATGCCCCAACGGTCCGACCACGGTTTTGTCCGGCCGCTGGCGACATCGAGGATCAGGCGGAACAGGTCCCAGCCGGTTTCCTCGATGGTCTTCTCGCCGGTGGCGATGCTGCCGGCATCGAAATCGATCAAATCCTTCCAGCGGCGCGCGAGCTCGGTGCGGGTCGCGACCTTGATCACGGGCGCAGCCGCAAGACCGTAGGGTGTGCCGCGGCCGGTGGTGAACACCTGCAGCGTCATGCCGGAAGCGAGCTGGAGCGTGCCGCAGATGAAGTCGGACGCGGGCGTTGCCGCGAACAGCATGCCTTTCTGCGTCGCCTTCTCGCCGGGCGAGAGCACGCCGGTGATGGCGGACGAGCCGGACTTGACGATCGAGCCGAGTGACTTTTCGACGATGTTGGCGAGGCCGCCCTTCTTGTTGCCGGGCGTGGTGTTGGCGCTGCGATCGGCGCCGCCGCGGGCGAGATAAGAGTCGTACCAGGCCATCTCGCGCACCAGCGCGCGGCCGACGTCCTCGTTGATGGCGCGTCGCGTGAGGAGCTGGATCGCGTCGCGCACTTCGGTCACTTCCGAGAACATCACGGTCGCGCCGGCACGCACCAGGAGATCGGCGGCGAAGCCGAGTGCAGGGTTGGCCGTGACACCGGAAAACGCGTCGCTGCCGCCGCATTGCAGACCGATGACGAGATCGGCCGCGGGGCAGGTCTCACGGGTGCGCTTGTTGAGGATCTTCAGGCGAGCCTCAGCCTGGGTCATGATCGCATCGACGATCGCGCCAAAGCCGTCGAAGGCTTCGTCCTGCATGCGCACGATGGCATCGCTGACGCCCTCCGGCACCAGTCGCTCGGGCGCGAGCTTTTCGCAGCCGAGACTGATGACCAGAATCTCGCCGCCGAAATTCGGGTTCTGCGCGATGTTCTGCAGCGTGCGGATCGGAACGACCGCATCGGGCGCATTGATGGCGACGCCGCAGCCATAGGCGTGCGTCAGCGGCACGACGTCGTCGACGTTCGGGTACTTTGGCAGCAGCTCGGCGCTGATGCGCTTCACCGCGTATTCCATCGTGCCCTTGACGCATTGCACGGAGGAGGAGATGCCGAGGATGTTCTTGGTGCCGACCGAGCCGTCGGTGTTGCGAAAGCCTTCGAAGGTGAAGCCTTCGAGCGGCGGCAGCGGCGCGGGGACGGCGGTCGAGATTTCCAGCTTGTCGAGGGCAGGGGCCTCCGGCATGCGGATGCGCGCTTCGTCCACCCATTCGCCGGCCAGGATCGGCGAGAGCGCGTAGCCGATCACCTCGCCATAGCGGATGATCGGCTGATCTTGCGCGATATCGACAAGTGCCGTCTTGTGCCCCTGCGGCACGAAGGCGCGCAGCGTCAGCCCGCTGGCGAAGCGGGAGCCGGCGGGAAGCCCGAAATCATTGACCACGATCGCGACATTGTCGCGCTCGTTGAGCTTGATGTAGCGGGGCTGCTCTTTCGCTGCGACGTCCTGGTCCATGCGCTTTTGCCTCAGAAGCTGAAGTCGTAGGGTGGGCAAAGGCGCAACGCGCCGTGCCCACCATGCTTCACACCGAACGTAAGCGGTGGGCACGCTTCGCTTTGCCCACCCTACGATATCTTCCCCGTGGTTAGCCCGGATAGGTATAGGCGGTCTTCACCGTGGTGTAGAACTCGCGCGCATAGGAGCCCTGCTCGCGGGCGCCGTAGCTCGAGCCCTTCCGGCCGCCGAACGGCACGTGGTAGTCGACGCCGGCGGTCGGCAGGTTGACCATCACCATGCCGGACTCGCTGTTGCGCTTGTAGTGCGAGGCGTATTTCAGGCTGCTCGTGCAGATGCCCGAGGCGAGGCCGAACTCGGTGTCGTTGGAGATCGCCAGCGCCTCGTCGTAGTTCTTGGCGCGAATGACGGCGGCGACGGGGCCGAAGACCTCCTCGCGCGAGATGCGCATGTTGTTGTTGGCTTCGGTGAACAGCGCCGGCTGGAGGTAGTGGCCGGGCGTCTCGCGCTTGAGCAGCTCACCACCCCAGGCGAGCTTGGCGCCCTCGTCCTGGCCGATCTTGATGTAGCGCAGGTCCTGGTCGAGCTGGCTCTGGTCGACGACGGGGCCGATGTGCACGCCGGCCTTGAGCGCGTCGTCCACCGTCAAGCCCTTCAGGCGCTCGGTCATTGCAGCTACGAAGCTGTCGTGGATGCCTTCGGTGACGATCAGGCGGGAGGAGGCGGTGCAGCGCTGGCCAGTCGAGAAATAGGCGCCGTTGACAGCGACTTCGACGGCGGTCTTCAGGTCGGCATCGTCGAGCACGACCAGCGGGTTCTTGCCGCCCATCTCGAGCTGGAACTTCTTCATCGGGTTCGAGAGCACGCAGGCCTGCGCGATCTTGCGGCCAGTCTGCACCGAGCCGGTGAAGGAGATCGCCGCGACATCCGGGTGCTCAAGGAGCGTCTGGCCGACGACGGAGCCGGAGCCGACCACGAGGTTGAAGACGCCGGCCGGAATGCCGGAGCGAGTGATGATCTCGGACAGCGCGTGCGCCGAGCCCGGCACCAGCTCGGCCGGCTTGAACACCACGGTGTTGCCGTAGCAGAGCGCGGGCGCGATCTTCCAGGCGGGGATCGCGATCGGGAAATTCCAGGGCGTGATCATGCCGATGACGCCGACCGGCTCACGGGTGAGCTCGACGTCGAGGCCGGGACGCACCGAGGCGCCCTTTTCGCCGATCAGGCGCAGCGCCTCGCCGGCGAAGAATGCAAAGATCTGGCCGGCACGGGCGACCTCACCGATGCCCTCGGGGAGCGTCTTGCCTTCCTCGCGGGCGAGCAGGCGGCCGAGCTCTTCCTTGCGGGCGAGGATTTCGAGAGAAATCTTGTTCAGCGCGTCATAGCGCACCTGCGGCGTCGACTGCGCCCAGGCCGGGAAGGCGGCCTTGGCTGCCGCGATCGCCTTCTCGGTCTGCGCCTTGTCGGCCTTGGCGTACTCGCCGACGAGATCGTTGGTGTTGGAGGGGTTGATGTTCTTGGTGACGCCGGAGCCGTCGACCCATTCGCCGCCGATGAAGTTCTTCAGGATCGCAGTCATGTAGTCCTCCGAATTTTCTAACGCACGAGGCAGGGACGCTTGTCGTCAAAGGTCCAGCCGGGGATCAGGTCCTGCATGGCAGTAGCGTCATCGCGGGCGCCGAGTCCATGCTTCTTGTAAAGCTCATGCGCGGTTTCGATGGCCGGGCGGTCGATTTCGATGCCGAGGCCCGGCCGCTCGGGCACGGCGATCTTGCCGCCCTTGATCTGGAGCGGCTCCTTGGTCAGCGCCTGGCCGTCCTGCCAGATCCAGTGGGTGTCGATCGCGGTGACCTTGCCGGGCGCGGCGGCGCCGACATGGGTGAACATCGCGAGCGAAATGTCAAAGTGATTGTTGGAGTGCGAGCCCCAGGTCAGGCCGTTGTCGCGGCAGGTCTGGGCGACGCGCACCGAGCCCTGCATGGTCCAGAAGTGGGGATCGGCCAGCGGAATGTCCACCGCGCCCAGGCGCAGCGCATGCGAGAGCTGGCGCCAGTCGGTCGCGATCATGTTGGTCGCGGTCGGCAGGGCCGTGGCACGGCGGAACTCGGCCATGATCTCGCGACCCGAGAAGCCTGCTTCGGCGCCGCAGGGATCCTCGGCATAGGCAAGAATGCCGTGCATGTCCTTGCAGAGGCTGATGGCCTCGTCGAGCGACCATGCGCCGTTGGGGTCGAGCGTGACGCGTGCGTCGGGGAAGCGTTTTGCGATGGCCGTGACGGCCTCGATCTCCTGCTCGCCGCGGAGCACGCCGCCCTTGAGCTTGAAGTCCGCGAAGCCGTAGTGGTCGTGGGTGGCTTCCGCGAGCCGCACCACGGTCTCCGGCGTCATCGCCTCCTGGTGGCGCAGGTTGAACCATTCGGGCTTGCCGGTCTCGCCGCTGACGTAGTCAAGCTTGCTCTTGCGCCGGTCGCCGACGAAGAAGAGATAGCCGAGCGTCTCGACGCTCTTGCGCTGCTGGCCTTCGCCGAGCAGCGCCGCGACGGGCAGGTTGAGGTGCTGGCCGAGCAGGTCGAGCAGCGCGGACTCGATCGCCGTGACCGCATGGATCATCACGCGCAGGTCGAACGTCTGCTTGCCGCGGCCGCCGGCATCTCGGTCGGCGAACGCCGTGCGGACGTCGGCGAGGATGTTGTTCATCGCGCCGACGGTCTTGCCGATCACGAGATCGCGGGCGTCCTGGAGCGTCTGCCAGATCTTTTGCCCGCCCGGCACCTCGCCGACGCCGGTGTGTCCGGAATTGTCGGTGAGGATGACGATGTTGCGGGTGAAGAACGGCGCGTGCGCGCCGCTCAGATTGAGGAGCATGCTGTCGCGGCCCGCGACCGGGATCACCTGCATCGATGTGACGACCGGTGCTCCGGAGACCTCAGTCTGGGCCATTGCACGCTCCTCCCTGTTGTTGTCTGTTATTCTGCAGCTTGTTGTGACGATCGGATGGCGGGGAGATTCTTCACCAGCGCGGTCAGCTCCGCAACCTCCTGCTCGGTGAGATCGGTGAGCGGCGGGCGGACCGGGCCGGAATCGCGGTCGATCACCTTCATGCCGGCCTTGATGATCGAGACCGCATAGCCCTTCTTGCGGTTGCGGATTGCGATCAGCGGCAGGATGAAGTTCTTCAGGCCGGCATGGATCGTCTCATGGTCGCGCTTGCGCACCGCGGCGTAGAAATTGGTGGCGAATTCCGGAACGAAATTGAACACGGCCGAGGAATAGGTCGTCACGCCCATGTCGAGATAGGGCAGCGCGAAGGTTTCCGCGGTCGGCAGGCCGCCGATATAGGTGAGGCGGTCGCCGAGCTTGGTGTAGACGCGGGTCATCAACTCGATGTCGCCGATGCCGTCCTTGTAGCCGACGAGGTTCGGGCAGCGCTCGGCGAGGCGCGCCAGCGTATCGGGCTGCAGGATGGCGTTGTCGCGGTTGTAGACGATGACGCCGATCTTCACGGACGCGCACACCGCTTCCACGTGGGCGGCAAGGCCGTCCTGCTCGGAATGGGTCAGATAGGGCGGCAGCAGCAGCAGGCCGTCGGCGCCGGCCTTCTCCGCACCGACCGCGATCTCGCGCGCGGTGGCGGTGCCGTAGCCGGTGCCGGCGAGCACGGGCACGCGGCCCTTGGTCTCGTCGACGGCGATCTTGACCACCTGCGGAACCTCGGTCGGCGTCAGCGAGAAGAACTCACCGGTGCCGCCGGCGGCGAACAAGCCGGCAACGTCATAGCCGCACAGCCAGTCCATATTGGCGCGGTAGGTCGCCTCATCGAACGAATAGTCCGCCTTGAAGGGCGTGACGGGGAAGGACAGGAGGCCCGATCCGATCTTCTGGGCCATTTCCTGCGGGGTCATCTTGCTCATGGGCGCTGCTCCCTTAATTGCGTGTTGTGGAGGACGCGGGCCGAAGCCTGCGCGTCCATGCGCCGTTGTTTAGGAGACCGTTCGATGCGCGTCCAAGCCAAAGCCTATATCGACCGATGCGGATTGAGCATCAATCGTCCGCCACCTCCGCGGAGGACAATTCGCCTGCGATTTTGACCAGCGCGGAGAGCAGCGGATTCTCGTCGTCGCGGCGCCAGACCATGAACAGCTCGACGGGAACGCGCGTGCGCAGCTTCAGCGGCCGCAGCCGCACGTCGGCGATCTTCAGGCTCGCAGCCGCGGCCGGCACGATGGCAAGGCCGAGGCCGGCGCGGACCATGGCGAGGATCGAATGGATCTGGCTCAGATGCTGCACATAGCGCGGCAGCACGTCGGCGCGGGTGAACAGCGCCACCAGGAGATCGTGGAAATATCGGCTCTCATAGGGCGAGTACATCACGAAGGGCTGGTCGTCGAAGTCCTTGATGGTGATGCTCTCGGCATTCGCCAGCGGATGTTTCTTCGGGATCGCGGCGAGCAGGGGCTCGGCGACGACGCGGCGGCTGGCCACTTCGGGGCGCGCTATCGGCGGCCGCAGCAGCCCGGCGTCGATCTGGCCGGAGCTGAGCGCCTCGAACTGATCACCGGACACCATCTCCTTTAGCGAGAAATCGACCTCGGGCAGCTTGGCGCGGCAGGCGGCGACGAGCTCCGGGAGGAAGCCGTAGGCGGCAGCCGCCGTGAAGCCGATTTTCAGCGAGCCGGTTTTGCCGAGCGCAATGCGGCGGGCGACCTGCGAGGCGCTTTCGGCGAGCTTCAGGATGCGCCGCGCCTCCGGCAGGAAGCTGCGCCCAGCCGGGGTCAGGCGCACCGAGCGGCTGGTGCGTTCGAGCAAGGGCGCGTCGATGATGTGCTCGAGCACCTGGATCTGCCGTGACAGCGGCGGCTGGGTCATGTTCAGCCGCGCGGCGGCGCGGCCGAAATGCAGTTCTTCGGCCACCGTGACGAAACAGCGGAGCTGGTTGAGGTCGAACATCGATACATGCCTTAGATGGATAAGGCGTTTCCCCGGCACTTCTAGCATCGATCATCCCCAAAACAAAGACGGCGGCTGAGGAGCCGCCGTTGAGTTGCCTGGTCAAGCTCCCGTGGGAGCCCTCAGGAGGAACGTTTGAGCACCACCCGCTCGATCTTGCCGACCACCACGAGATAGGCGAACGCGGCCACCAGCGCATTGGCGCCGACGAACAGCAGTGCGCCGTTGAACGAGCCGGTCGCAGCCAGGATGTAGCCGATCACGATCGGGGTGCTGATCGAGGAGAGGTTGCCGAAGGTGTTGAACAGGCCGCCGGAGACGCCGCCGGCTTCCTTGGGCGAGGTGTCGGAGACGACCGCCCAGCCGAGCGCGCCGATGCCCTTGCCGAAGAAGGCGAGCGCCATGAAGCCGACCACAAGCGCCTGTCCGTCGACATAGTTGCAGGCGATGATCGACATCGACAGCAGCATGCCGCCGACGATCGGGATCTTGCGCGCCATGGTGAGCGAGCCGGTCTTGCGCAGGATGGCGTCGGAGATGACGCCGCCGAGCACGCCGCCGATGAAGCCGCACAGCGCGGGCAGCGTTGCGACGAAGCCGGCTTGCAGGATCGACAGGCCGCGCTCCTTGACGAGGTAGACCGGGAACCAGGTCAGGAAGAAATAGGTCAGCGTGTTGATGCAGTACTGGCCGAGATAGACGCCGAGCATCATGCGGTTGGAGAGCAACTGGCGGATGTGGTCCCAGCCGGAGCCGGACTCGGGCGCGCGCTCCTGCATCAGATCGTTTTTGGGCGCATCGAGATCGACCAGCGCGCCGCCTTCCTTGATGTAATCGAACTCGGCCTCGTTGATGCCGGGATGCTCCTTCGGGCCGTAGACGGTCTTGATCCAGACCAGGCCCATGATGACGCCGAGCCCACCCATCACGAAGAACACGAAGCGCCAGCCGTAATCGTGCGCGATCCAGCCCATCAGCGGTGCGAAGATCACGGTGGCGAAATACTGTCCCGAATTGAAGAAGGCCGATGCGGTGCCGCGCTCATTGCCGGGAAACCAGGCCGCGACGATGCGGGCGTTGGCGGGGAAGGACGGCGCTTCCGCGACGCCGACGAGGAGGCGAAGTGCGAACAGCACGATGATGGCGGCGCCGGCGCTGAGGAAGCCGACCCAGCCCTGCATCATCGTGAACAGCGACCAGACGATGATGCTGAAGGCATAGACGAGGCGCGAGCCGTAGCGGTCGAGCAGCCAGCCGCCCGGCACCTGCGCCGCGACATAGGACCAGCCGAAGGCCGAGAAGATCCAGCCCATGGCGACGGGATCGAGATGCAGCTCTTTCGAGAGTGCGGGGCCCGCGATCGACAGGGTGGCGCGGTCGGCATAGTTCACGGTCGTGACCAGGAACAACATGGTCACGATGAACAGCCTGACGCGAGACCTCCTCACGTCCGCTGCGGACGACACCACTGCGCTCATGACGCGCCTCCTTAGAACTCGAAATGTTTCCTCTCTGCGACTCCTAGAGGCGCGCGCGGCAAAGTGTCCAAGTTCAAGGGAGTATCGATCGATGCCGTTTTTGGATCGATGGAACGGCAGGTGCGGGGAACGATCACGAGGTGACGAGAATGTGCGATCGTGATGCGCGAGGTCGTGCTCCGCACACCACTGTCATTCCCCGCGAAAGCGGGGAATCCAGTACGCCGCAGCCTCTCGATTCAATCACCGCTGTCACGGAGTACTGGATCGCCCGCCTTCGCGGGCGATGACACCGAGTATGCGGGAGCAGTGCCGCGCTATTGCTGTGTGCCCAGCAGCGGCGCCAACAGGCCGCGCGTGACGCCGGGCGGCACGGCATCGAGGCCGAGCACGCTGCTCGCGGCCGGCAGTGCGGCGTCCGCCATCGCGGCGTGGCCTTCCGCGCTTGGATGCACGGCGCCGCCGTAGACGGCGGAGAGCACGCCCCAGGTGGCGTCGTGGATGTCGGTCGGCTGGCTCGCCGCCGGCAGACCTTGCGGATAGGTCATCGCGGCAAAATAGCTGTCATCGGCATCGCGGATCCAGCGCGCGCGCGGCAGGTAGGCGCGATACTCCGAGGCGCCGCGGCCGCACAGCATCGGCTGGCTCGCCGCGCTCACGATATCGGGATTGAAGCTCTGGCCGTTCTCGGCGAAACACGTGCGGTCGAATTCGGGATCGCTGCCCGCATGGGCGCAGAAACCGTGATCGGCGAACACCGCCTGATGCGAATCCACGAAGGTCATGCGATCGGCTTCGGGATCGCGGCACAGCGCGCCGCGCGTGCAGGTGGCGAGGCCCTTCAGCTGCGGCAGGAATTCGGTGTCGACGAAGGTCGAGACGCGGGCCAGGCGCTGCGGATCGGCGTTGAAGGACGGATGGATGTCGAACCCGGCGCGGCCGCCGCGGCAGGGCACGCCGCCGTCGGCGAGCGCGGGATTGGCGTAGGAGACATAGACCACGTGCGAGAGGTCGCCGCCGACGAGCGGCTTGAGCGCCTCGCGCAGCTTGGCGAAATTCTGCGGCAGCTCGCGCGCCAGTGCATCGCGGGAATCGTCGACGCTCGCCATTACGCCGGAGCGGCGGAACAGCGCGCGCTCGGTCGCGGTGTCGACGATGACGTCGGCGACGAGGCCGGAGAAATAGACGTCGTTGGCGCCGACCGAGAGCAGCACGAGATCGAGCGTGCGGTCCGGCTGGCGCTTTTTCGCCGCGGTGAGCGCCTCACGCAGCTCGGCGACCTGGGCGTTCACGCTGGTGTTGCAAACGCCCGTCTTGCCGGGCGGGCATTCGCGGGCGCGCTGCGAGCCCAGCAGACCGTCGCCGATGCTGGCGCCGGTGCAGGCGAGTGGCAGAAAGGTGACCGCGATGTGGGTGTAGCGCACCGCGAGCGCGAGAGCCGTGCGGGCCTGGTAGCTGTAGAGCGAGCGGTGGCAGGGCGAGTTGAACCAGAGTGCGCCGTAATGCTGCCAGTTGGCGAGCGTGTCGGGTGCCTCGCAGGCGCGGCCACCTTTATAGCCGGCACGGCTCGGCCGGTAGTACTGCGCACCGGCGGTACCGAGATAGGAGCGGAAGCAGAAGCCCTCGTCCGACAGCGCCAGCGGCCGGTCCGGGTTGCCTTCGCCGGAGGCGATGCTGTCGCCGAGCCCGGCGACGAAGATGTCGCGGACCTGGATCTCGGCCTGGACGCGCTGGGTCGGATCGGAGCCGGAGGAGACGTCGACGCTCGCGACCGTCTGCTTGCCGTAGCGGACGCGCAGGTTGATCGGCTCGGCGCAATCGAAAGTCGAAGTCTGCGGCCCATCGCCGTCGTCGAACGACCAGGCGCAGGTGGCGCCGACCGGCACTGCGCCGGTCAGGCGCACGGTCACCGGATGGTCGGTCGGGGTGAGGTAATTCTCTTTGACGTTGTCGCGGGTGCAGGGCTGGTTGACCCGGCCCTGCAGGTCGATGCAGAGCCGGTTGACCATGTTGCGAGCCCAGCCGCGGCCCTCGCTCTGGAGCTCCAGCGACTGCTCGGCGGCGAGGATGCTGCGGTTACGCGCGTTCTCGACATGGAGCTGGAAGTCGCGCTCCTCGCGGAACAGACGGAAGCGGTTGCGCACCTCCCAGGATATTTGCATCGCGCCGGCGTCCTGCGCGGCGGCGCGCTCGAGCGGCAAAGACGTCAGAATCCCGGCAAGCAGCAGGAGGCCTGCGGGAAGGGTACGAAAGGAAAAAGGGATCATGGCCCGCGTGTTCAACGGCAAAGTTGAGGCGGAAATAAGAGAGCATTGCTGCCCCGCCCGCAACCTCTGTCTGACGGTCGCCCGCCCGCCTTACCGCTTGCTGGCCTGTCGCAACGACCGCTCGCGTTCCATCGCTGCTACCTGCTTGGGTAGGTTGCCTTGCGCGCAGGCCTCGGCCAGCCGCCGCCGCTCCTGCCAGGGCTCGACCACGTTCATCCAGAGCTCGCGCGCGCCCATGATGGAGATGGCGAGGCCGAACGGGATCACGAAATAGAGAATGCGGAAGACCAGCAGGGTCGCCAGAAGCTGCTCGCGGCCGAATTCGGGCAGCGCGACCAGCATGGCGACATCGAACACGCCGATCGAGCCGGGCGCGTGGCTGGCAAAGCCGATCAGCGTCGCCAGGATGAACACCACCGCCAGCGACATGAAGTCGATCGACGGATTGGCCGGCATCAGCAGGTACATCGCCGTGGCGCAGAAGCCGAGATCGACCACGCCGATCAGGATCTGGACCAGCGTCAGCGGCGCCGAGGGCAGCACCACCTTCCAGCCCTTCTGGCCGAGCTCGCGGCGCTTCTCGCCCATGCAGAGCCAGACCAGATAGGCGCCGATCGAGGCGAGGCCGCCGAGCCCGATCAGCCGGTTGATCGACGACGGAAGCTGATCCATCGATGAGGCGGCAGCGGGATGGATGACCATGCCGATCGAGAGCACGAAGATGTTACCGAGCCAGAAGGTCAGGCCCGACAGGAAACAGATCTTCGCGACGTCGATCGCGTTCAGCCCGTAGTCCGAATAAATCCGGAAGCGGATCGCGCCGCCGGTAAAAACGGTGGCGCCGATGTTGTGGCCGATCGAATAGGACGTGAAGCTGGAGAGTGCTGCGATGCGATAGGGCACATGCTTCTTGCCGATCGTTCGCAGTGCAAAATAATCGTAGAAGGTCAGCGTACAGAACGCGAAGACGACGCAGATCGCCGCCAGACCGATATTCCCGCGGGGAATCTCGGTCAACGCGGTCAGGATGACGCCGGTATCGATATCCTTGAGGGTGCGCGCAAGCGTGGTGATCGCGAAGGCGATGATGAAGACGCTCGCAGCAACACCGAGCCGTCGCCAGCCGATCCATCTCTTGAAGCCGCGCTTCAGCGCGGGCAGCAGTCCGTGCATTCATCCTCCCGGCGGGGGGCAAGACCGATCGGCCAGACATTGGCCGGTCGGGTGCGATCACTGCCCGAAATGGGCTTCGACCGCTAGGCATGATGTAGCTCATTTAAGGCAAAAACAGCGACTTGTGCAGCCCTTGACAACGATAGGTTCTGCGTTCGACCGATAGGTTCTGCGGCGGACCGCCGCTTTTGTCATATGTGGTTCATATCGGGCGCGCGTTAAGCATATGAGTCGGGGCACCTGCCTGGAACGCGCGTCCGCATCTTGACATGATTTCGTGTCCGCCCGCAGTCGGCATTGTTCCAACGCAAGCGATGCGAGCTTTTTGGGAACGTCGGTACCGTGCGCCGGTTAGCGCTCCATCAGCAATCGAACATGGCGGAATCATCGGCTTTTCGTGCGAGCCGACGCCTCCGTGTTCCCGAAACCGCGAGGATCGGAACGATGGGACTGTTCACAAAAGACATCAGGACCATGAACGACCTGTTCGTGCACCAGCTTCAGGACATCTATTATGCCGAGCAGCAGCTCACCAAGGCGCTGCCGAAAATGGCAGATAAGGCCACCGATCCGCAGCTGAAGCAGGGCTTTTTGACGCACCTCGAAGAAACCAGGCAGCACGTCAAGCGGCTCGAGGAAGTATTCAAGATGCACGGCACGCAGGTAAAGGCGGTCGACTGCCCGGCGATCGACGGCATCATCGAGGAGGCCGACGAGACCGCCGGTGAAGTCGCCGACAAGGCGGTGCTGGACGCCGCCCTGATCAATGCGGCCCAGGCCGCGGAGCATTACGAGATCGTCCGCTACGCAGCCTGATCGCCTGGGCCAGGCAGCTCGGCCGCAACGACTGCGCCACTGTGCTCGCCAAGACGCTGGAAGAAGAGAAGGCGACCGACAGGAAGCTGACCACGCTCGCCGAGAGCAAGGTCAACCTGCGCGCGGCGAGCTAGGGCCGGCGTTGCTGCGCAAGGCGTCGCGCGGTCATCCCGCGCGGCGCTCGCGTATGACGCATCCATCATTCGGCCATTGTCGAAGCATGACGGCGGGCTGGAAGCGTATGTTTCGCATGGGGCTGCAACTGAGGCGGCAACATGCGAGCCAGCACCATCAAATATGAACCTCTCGACGGCGGAGCCAGTGCGCAGCGTGCCGGCTCGCGCCTTGCAACCTCCCTCACGCTTGCCGCGATGAGCCTCGGCTATGGCGTGGTCCAGCTCGACGTCACCATCGTCAACACTGCGCTGGACGCGATGGGCAAATCGCTCGGCGGCGGCGTCGCCGAGCTGCAATGGGTGGTCAGCGCCTATACCATCGCCTTTGCCGCTTTCATTTTGACCGCAGGCGCGCTCGGCGATCGCATCGGCGCCAAGCGCATCTTCATGGCGGGGTTCGCCATCTTCACCGCGGCCTCGCTCGCCTGCGCGATGTCGCCCAATGCGGCCGTGCTGATTGGAGCGCGGCTGGTGCAGGGGCTGGCGGCGGCGATCCTGGTGCCGAATTCCCTGGCGCTGCTCAATCATGCCTATGCGGACGACCGCGCGCGTGGCCGCGCCGTGGCGGTCTGGGCCGCCGGCGCCAGCCTGGCGCTCACTGCCGGTCCCTTCGTCGGCGGCGCGCTGATCACGCTGGTCGGCTGGCGCGCGATCTTCCTGGTCAACCTGCCGATCGGTCTTACCGGCTTGTGGCTGAGCTGGCGCTACGCCAGCGAGACCACGCGGTCGCGCGCGCGAGAGATCGATCTGCCCGGCCAGCTCGCCGCGATCGCCGCGTTGGGCGCACTCGCCGGCGCGATCATCGAAGCTGGCGCGCTCGGCTGGAGCCATCCAGCCGTGATCGCAGCATTCGTCGCCTCAGCCGCATTCGCGGTGCTCTTCGTCTGGCGCGAGAGCCGCACCGTGCAGCCGATGCTGCCGCTGTCGCTGTTCCGTCACCAGCTGTTTACCCTGACCACGATCGTCGGCCTCCTCGTCAACATCGCGATCTACGGCCTGATCTTCGTGCTGAGCCTGTATTTCCAGAGGATCAACGGGCTGTCGGCCTGGTGGACCGGGCTCGCCTTCGTGCCGATGATGGGGGCGGTGCTGCCGGTCAACCTGCTGGCGCCGCGTGTGGCCGAGCGCATCGGCTCGTGCCCGACCATCGTGGTCGGCGCCTGTATCTCGGCGCTCGGCTGCCTCGGGCTGCTCTGGACCGAAGCCGGGACCAGCTACTGGGCAATCTTTGCGCAGATGATCGCGATCAGCGGTGGACTTGGCCTGCTGGTGCCGCCGCTGACCTCCACATTGCTCGGCAGCGTCGAGAAGGCGCGCTCCGGCATCGCCGCCGGCGTCCTGAATGCGACGCGGCAGACCGGCAGCGTGCTCGGCGTCGCGCTGTTCGGCTCGCTGGTGGCCTCGGACAGTGCCTTCATGACGGGCCTTCACCAGTCGCTAATCATATCGGCCGCCGTCCTGATGCTCGCCGCCGCCGTGATCGGCTTCGGCGCAAATGCACCTGACGCAAGGACGTAAGGGCACTCAATGTGAGCGATCCCACACATTCTCTGTTCACCATTCCCGAAACCGGCACATAGCCGGTTACCGACTGTCCATCTCTGCCGGCTCTAGTGCGGTTGGAATAGGGGCCGGCAATGTATCAAGTTCTTTACTGCCTGACGGATCAGCATGATTGGCGTCTGGTCGCACTCGGCGGAGCGGTGTGCCTGCTCGCCAGCGCGGCGGCGATCAGCCTGTTCCACCGCGCGCGTGCGGCGCGCGGGGGAGCTCGCGTATCGTGGGTCGCGCTTGATGCCGTCGTCGCCGGCGGCGGCATCTGGGCAACCCATTTCATCGCGATGCAGGCTTACGGTCCTGGTGCGGGCGGCGCTTACAACATTCCGTTGACGGTCCTGTCGCTGATCTTCGCGATCGCGGTCACCTTCATCGGGCTGAGCATCTCGGTGTCGGTGACGCGGGCGGGCCTGGTTGCGCTCGGCGGCGCCGTCGTTGGTGGCGGCGTTGCCGCCATGCATTACACCGGCATGATGGCGCTCGAGATTCCTGCGCACATCGGCTGGACGACCGGCACAGTGACGGTCTCGATCGTGCTCGGCATCGTCCTCGGGTCACTTGCCCTGGTGGTTGCGGGCCGGCGCGACGGCCTTGCGGGCGCGCTCGGCGCGACGGTGCTGTTGACGCTTGCCATCGTCTCACATCATTTCACCGCCATGGGCGCCGTGGAGCTGACGCCGGATCCTGCGGTCGTGATCAGTGGCCTGTCGATCCCGCCGGCCTCATTGTCGATCCTCACCGCCAGCGCCGCCGCTGCGATCATCGCGATCGCGCTCGCGGCGGCTCTGCTCGACCGCCGCGCCAAAGGCGAACTGGGACGTCAGCAGGTCGTGCTGGATACCGCGCTCGAGAACATGTCGCAGGGACTGTGCATGTTCGATGCGGACGGCAAGATCCAGCTCTTCAACGAGCGCTACGCAGCGTTGCTCGGCCGCACCGACATTCCGCTCGCCGGCCGCCTGCTCGTCGACGTGTTGCGGGAGGAGCAGGCCAAGGGCCAGTGGCAGGGCGATGCGGGCGAATTCTTCGCGCGCCTCGTGGTCGACGCGCGCGAGGGCCGCACGACCAGCCAGGTCGTCACCCGGTTGGGTCGCTCCATCCGCGTCGTCAACCAGCCGATGCAGGGCGGCGGCTGGGTTGCGACCTTCGAGGACATTACCGAATGGCTGGAGGCGCAGGCCAAGATCTCGCACATGGCGCGCCATGACGCGCTGACCAATCTGCCGAACCGCGTGCTGTTCCACGAGCAGCTCGAGCAGGGACTGGGCCGGGCGAAGTCGGGCGACCAGCTCGCGGTGCTGTGCCTCGATCTCGATCACTTCAAGGACATCAACGACTCGCTCGGCCACCCCATCGGCGATGCGCTGCTCAAGGAAGTCGGCCGCAGGCTGAAGGCCACTGTCGGCGCGAGCGACACGGTCGCGCGGCTCGGTGGCGACGAGTTCGCCGTGGTCCAGATCGGGCGCTCCGAGGAAGCCGCGGCGCGAGCCCTTGCCGGCCGCCTCGTCGAGGTGATCTCGGCGCCTTACGAGATCGACGACCATCAGATCGTGATCGGCGTCTCGATCGGCATCTCGCTGTCGCCGCAGGACAGCGACAATCCGGACGAGCTGTTAAAGAACGCCGACCTCGCGCTGTACCGCGCCAAGGCGGACGGCCGCGGCACCTATCGTTTCTTCGAGACCGGCATGGATGCGCGCGCGCAGGCGCGGCGGCTGCTGGAGATGGACTTGCGGGCGGCGTTGCTGCGCGACGAGTTCGAGGCCTACTACCAGCCCATCCGCGACGTCGCCAGCGGTCGCGTCGTCGCCTTCGAGGCCCTGTTGCGCTGGAATCATCCGCAGCGCGGCCTGATCGCCCCCATCAACTTCATTCCGGTGGCCGAGGAGACCGGCCTCATCGTTCAGCTCGGCGAGTTCGTGCTGCGCAGCGCCTGCAGTGACGCCGCCACCTGGCCGGACGATGTCGATGTCGCCGTCAACCTGTCGCCGGTGCAATTCAAGAGCCCGAACCTGATCGCATCCGTGACCGATGCGCTGGCAGCATCAGGGCTCGCGGCACGGCGGCTCGAGCTCGAGATCACCGAATCGGTGCTGCTCCAGAACAGCGAGGCGACGCTGACCACCCTGCACGAGCTGCGCGCCATGGGCGTGCGGATCTCGCTCGACGATTTCGGCACCGGCTATTCGTCGCTGAGCTACCTGCGCAGCTTCCCGTTCGACAAGATCAAGATCGACCGCTCCTTCGTGTCGGAGCTTGCGACGCGCGAGGATTCCATGGCGATCATCCGCGCCGTGACCGGCCTCGGGCGCAGCCTCGGCATCGTCACCACGGCGGAAGGCGTCGAGAACGACGCGCAGCTCGAGCTGCTGCGGCGCGAGGGCTGCACCCAGGCGCAGGGCTATCTTTTCAGCAAGCCGCGGCCCGCATCCGATGTCGCGTTGATGCTGAACCGGCCGCGGCTGCTCGCCTCGGCCTGATGTCTAGCCGCGGCGCAGCGCGAAGTGCGCGCCGCAAAACGCCATCACGGCGCCAAGACATAGCGCGGCCAGCCCGGCGAGCACGCCCGAGACGGACGGGATCGGGCTCGGCGCTGCGGCCACTTGGCCCGCACCGGCAAGCAGCAGTACGCCGACCGCGATCAGGAACTGCCGCATCCGCTGCGGGATCTGCCCGGAGACGGCGCTCTGCATCAATGTCGCCGTGAAATAGCCGCCGGAGAAACCGACCGTGGCAATCAACCACCAGGCGATCGCTGCGCCCGCGGGTATGAATTCGTGCGTGTCGGAATGCCAGAGCCCGCCGAGGTCGAGCCCGTAGCGCGCGCCCAGCATGTGCACCGCGAGCGCGAGCAGCACGCCGGAGATCACGGCGGCACCGAGAATCAGGCGGCGCGGAAAAAAGGTCGTCTCAGCCATGCCCCGCTTGTAGGATGGGCGAGGGCGATCGCGCAAGCCGATCGCAGGCAGGATTGCGCGGACGGGATTGATTGTGGGGATGCAGGTTTCGGGAGCGCAAGGCCCGTCGGTCACGAGCTACGCCTACAAGGCGTCGCTGATCGGCTCGGCGCATCGTTTCGAGCTGACGGACGAGGGCCTGTCCTGGCACATCGCCGGCCGCTCCGGCCTGTGGCGCTATGACGAGATCTCGGCGATCCGGCTGTCGTTTCGCCCGGTGTCGATGCAGCAGCACCGCTTTCGCGCCGATGTCAGCCACACCGGCGGCGGCCGCATCAGGATCCTGTCGACGAGCTGGCAGACCGCGGCGCTGATGGCGCCGCAGGACAACGGTTTTCGCGATTTCATCATCGAACTGCACGCACGTATGGCGCAAGCCGGCAGCCGCGCCGAATTGACCGCAGGCCTCGGCCGGAAGACCTATGCGGCGGTGCTGGCCTTCCTGGCGGTGCTGACGGTGGCGATGACGGGGCTTCTGATCCGCGCGCTCATGATCGGGGAGTTCGCCGGCGCCCTGTTCATCATCGGCTTTGCCGCACTGTTCGCCTGGCAGGTCGGCGGCTTCGTGCGGCGCAACCAGCCGCAGAGCTACAGTTTCGATCGTGTGCCGAAGGCCTTGCTGCCTTAAGTGCAATCGGCCGCAATCAAACGTGACTTCGCGCTCCCGCGCTGGTGTCGCATCGTGCTGTCATGCCAACCATGGATTGCAACAGGCGCCAGCCTACAGCGGATGAGATCGTCGAAATCAACCGCACGCATCTGATCGATACGCCGCTCGGGCCGGCCGATCTGTTGTTCATGTTCGGCACCCGCGAGGACGTTGGCTTGCGCGCCGACACCGCCGCGAGGCTGTGGCGCGAGAGCCTTTTCCGCTGGTCGATTGTCAGCGGTGGTGTGACGCCGGGCTCGGAGCAATCTGAGTGCACCATCATCAAGGCAGCGATGGTCGCGGCCGGCATTCCGGCGGACCTCATCCTCGAGGAACATCGCGCAATGAACACCGGCGAGAACGTGATCTTCTCGCTGCCGATCATTGATGCAGCGCTTGGACTGCGAAACATCCGGAGCGTTATCTGCCTCGGCAACACCTGGACGGCGCGCCGCTACCCGATGACGCTGCACCGGCACTGGCCTGAAGCCGAGAAGATGCTGCTCACCGTCGACAGCTTTGCGACGCCGCGCGCGCTCTGGCACACCGATGTCGAGTTTCGCCGGCGTGTCCTGCACGAATGGGACAAGATCGAGCCGTACAAGGCGAGGGGCTTTATCGCGGAATGGCCGGCGGCCTGAGCGGCGAAGGGCCGGATCTTTGTCGCGACGCGTTTTCGAACCGGTATCACTTCGCTCGCAACGCTCTGGCTTACTCCGTCGAGTCGAAATCCTCTTCCTTGGTGCCGAGCAGCGACACGAGCGTGCGCAGGCCGGAATCGAGCTGCTCGAGCGAGGGCGGGGCGAGCGCGAGCCGCACCGCGTTCGGTGCATGTCCGTGCGCAATTGCAAACGTCGAGGATGGCGTCAGTGCGATGCCGCGCCGGGCTGCTGCGGCGACGAAGGTCTGCGAGCGCCAGTGTGGCGGCAGCGTCAGCCACAAATGATAGGAACGGGCGTCGGCCGCGATCTGGTAGCCGGCAAGCAGCCTTGCCGCAGTCTGCTGCCGGCGCGCAGCGTCGATCCGTTTCAGCCGCGTCAGCTCGGCGACGGTGCCGTCGGCCATCAGCCGCTGCCCGGACGCCAGCGCGTGGCCCGAGGCGATCCAGCCGCCGGTCCGGACTGCGCTCATCACGCTCTCGCGCAGATGCGGCGGGGTGACGAGGATGCCGAGCGCGAGGCCCGGTGCGACCTTCTTGGACAGGCTGTCGATCACGATGCAACGGTCCGGCCCGAGCGCTGCCAGCGGCGTGTCGTCGGCGAGGAAGCCGTAGACGGCGTCCTCGATGATGGTGAGATCGAGCTTCTCGGCGACGCGCATGATGTCGGCGCGCCGCGTCGCGTTCATGGTGACGCCGAGCGGGTTCTGGATGATGGGCTGGAGATACAGCGCCGACAGATGCGCTTCGCGATGCGCTTTCTGGATCGCATCGGGCCTCGCGCCAAATTCGTCCATCGGAATCGGGACCAGCGTCACGCCGAGCCGCGCGGCGATGCTCTTGACGTAAGGGTAGGTCAGCGCCTCGACGCCGCAGCGGCCGCCGGTGGGAACGAGGGCGGCGAGCGCGGCGGCGAGTGACTGCTTGCCGTTGGCGGTGAAGACGATCTGCTCGGCCTGCGGCGTGAAATCCTTGCGTGCGAGATAGGCGACGGCCGCATTGCGCGCGCTCTTGGTGCCGGTGCTGGTCGAGACGCGCAGGGCGGATTCGAGCGCATCGACGCGCTCGAGCCCGGCAAGGCTCTTGGCGATCATCGCCCATTGCTGCGGCAATAACGGATAATTGACCTCGAAATCGATCCGCGCGTCGCGCGGCTCGCTCAACGCCTCGACCTCGCGCTTGATGTCGCCGGAGATGAACGTGCCGCGGCCGACCTCGCCGACGACGAGCCCGCGGCGAAGCAACTCCGTATAAACCCGGCTCGCGGTCGAGACCGCGATGCCGCGGTCATAGGCAAAGTTGCGTTGTGGAGGCAGCCGGTCGCCGGGCCTTAACGTGCCTTTAGTGATATCGGCCGCAATGGCATCGGCAAGCTTCACGTATTCGAACTTGGACATTATTGCACCGAGAGCAATGTTTTACTTGCTCCGAGTAGTGTACTGGAGCATTTAAGTTCCATCAAGTTCCGCGATTGAGCCGAGGAGAGCGAGAGCAATCCGATGGCAAATGAGGTGCAGGCGCTCACAGCGTCCGCGCCAACGGCACCTGCTTCGCCGCGCGGACTGTAGGCCGGAGAAGAAAAATGACCACGATCTCGCAAACTGCCGGGCGGAGTTTACGCCCATCCTCGTCGGGCGGATTTTTCAGCACGCTCGCCAACGTTGCTCATGCGCTGTTCGATCGCCTGGAGCGCCGCTCTGCCGTCAAGACGCTGAACGAGCTCGACGACCACGCCTTGCGCGACATCGGGATTACGCGCAGCCAGATCGAGGATGCCGTCTACGGGCAGTTCAAGGCCGAGCTGACGCGATATCTGTGAGTTCATTCGGCCGCCACGCCCGCAAGTCCGGGCGTGGTGACAATGCCTCCGCGTCGTCATTGCGAGCGGAGCGAAGCAATCCAGACTGCCACCGCGGAAAGACTCTGGATTGCTTCGCTGCGCTCGCAATGACAGCGTTTGTTGTGGCGCTCAGTGCCTGACCACCAGCACCGAGCACTTGGCGTAGCGCACGACGTGCCCGGCGTTGGAGCCGAGGAAATAGGTGCGCATCGCCGGCCGGTGCGAGGTCATCACAATCAGGTCGGCCTTCATGTGCATGGCCTCCTCCAGGATCTCATGATAGATGCCGCCCTGTCGCACCACGCTGGAAATGCGCCCCGTCTCGATGCCTGACTCGCGCGCGACGATGGCGAGCGCTTCCTCGGAGGTCTGGCGCTGCTGCTCGTCGAAATCGGCCGGGACGTATTCGGCGAGCATCACCGGCGTCATCGGCAGCACGTTGAGCAGTCGTATCGATCCGCTCCAGGTCTGCGACAGCGTTATCGCGGTCGCGAGCGCCGGCTTGGCCAGATCGGTGTCGGCGAGGTCGATGGGCACGAGGATGGACTTGAACATCTGCGCCTCCCAATTGACCAAGCTAGGATCAACCGGTCGAGACGGCGCGCCCCGCGCGTCTCAACCCGATCGAAGCAGCTTGGGGCTGACGAACAGCACCAGTTTGCCGCGGCGGTAGGCCACGTCACCCCAATCCTTGACGTCAAAGTCGAAGATCGCAAGCCCCGACGTGGGCAGATTGTGAGCGAGCGCCTTGGCGCCGGCCGGATCGCCGCCGCCCATCAGCATCAGCGCGGCCTCGTGCATGCCGGGATTGTGGCCCACCAGCAGCAACTGCTTCGGGTTGGCCGGAACGGTTGCAGTGCGAATGGATTCCAGGATCTGGGCGGGATCGGCGCCGTAGAGTTCGGGCAGGACCTCAACCTGCGGCGCTGCGACGCGGTCCTTCATCGTCTCCCAGGCAATGTCCCAGGTCTGCCGGGCCCGGACGGCGTGCGACACCAGCACGGCCTTGGGGAACGGGGGATGGGTGGCGAGCCAATCCCCGATCTGCGCGGCGTCCTTGTGGCCGCGGTCGTCGAGGCGACGATCCTGGTCACGGCCGCTCGGCGCGTCAGTCTCGGTCTTAGCGTGACGCAGCAGCATCAAACGGCGCATGGCATTCTCGAATCGTTACGCGTCCAGCATAATCTACAGGCGCCGGTTGAGGACAAGGTGACAAGGGCCCGATCGGTCCTTTAAGGAAACGACATGAGCGAGACTTTCACAAGCGTGTCCCAGGAAGAAGCCGGCTTTCGTGAACGCACGCGACTGTCGTTTGATCTCGACGCCGACATCTGCGTGATCGGGGCCGGGCTTGCCGGGCTCTCCATCGCGCTGGAGGCAGCCCGGCTCGGAGCCAGCGTCGCGGTGCTCGAGGGCCGCCATATCGGCTGGAACGCCTCCGGAAACCAGCTCGGCACCGTGATGCCGGGCTTTGCGCTGCCGCTCGCAGATTTGATCGAGCGCGTCGGCTTCGAGGACGCGCGCGAATTGTGGACACTGGCGAAGGAGGGCGCCGAGTTCGTCCGGGCCAACGCCACCGAAGAGAACATGCCCGGCATTGGCCCGAGCGATGGCGTGCTGGAGGTCTCCAACGTCGATGCCGGCGACCGGCTGATCAGCCGGTTGCAGATGCTCCACGAGGATTTCGACACGGAGGTCGAGGGCTGGCAGGTGGATCGCGTCCGCGAGGCGCTCAAGACCGACCGCTACTTCCACGGCGTCTATTATCCCCGGGCATTCCAGCTCGACGGCCGCAAATATGTGCACGGCCTCGCAGCGCTGGCGCGGCGAGCGGGAGCGCGCATCTTCGAGGATACGCCGGTCGTCAGCATCGATCATTCCGGCATCCGCAAGCGCATCGTCACGCCCTCGGCGCGGCTGCGCGCCACCCACATCGTGCTCGCGGGCAACATCCACCTCGGTGCGCCCTTGAGGCGCCTGTCGGAGACGCTGCTGCCGGTCTGGCGCTATGCCGGGATTACCGCCCCGCTCGGCGAGCGCTTGCACGAGATCGTGGCGTTCAAGGGATCGGTGATGGATTCCGACGGGGTCGACCATTTCCGTGTCGTCGACGGCGACCGCCTGATGTGGGAAAGCCCCGAGACCACCTGGGCCGCGCGTCCGCAGCGCTTTGCGGGCGCGGTCAGGCGGCGGATCAGATCGATTTTCCCCCAGTTCGGCGATGTCGAGATTACCGACATGTTCGGCGGCGTCACCGGCCAGACCGTGCACGGCATGCCGCAGATCGGCCAGTTGCGCAAAGGCCTGTGGGTGGCGAGCGGGTTCGGCCGCCAGGGCATGAACACCTCGGCCATGGCCGGGCAGCTGATCGCGCGCAGCATTTTGTGGGGTGACGAGCGCTGGAAGCTGTTCTCGCCGTTCGAGCTGGTCTGGGCGGGCGGCACGACCGGGCGGGTCGCGGGCCAATTGGTGGGAGTTTGGGGCAGGGTGAGTTCCGCCGCCGCAGGCTCGCTCGCCCGCTACCGCGAGCGTGCGCGGGTCAAGGACCGGGAACGCGAGGCGCGCCTCGCTGAAGCCAACCGGGCCGCCGGCACTGGTCCTCGCCGTCCGCCGCCCAGCGTCCGGCCGCAGCCGGCCCCTCCGCCGAAACCTGTGGCCGAGGATGTGGAACCGGCCTCGTAGGACCAGGGTGTCTCGCGATAAGTTGAGAAAAACCCCGCCCGGACGTGTAACGTCGGCCGTTAGAGCCCGTATCTCAGAGCGTGGACTCCCCCGCGCACGGAGAATCAGATGTTTGACCGCCGCATCCTGTTGACAACTGTTGCCGGCCTGTTCGGCCTTTCGGCCTTCCGCTGGTTGAGAGGAACGCCCGCCGAGGCTGGAGAGAAGGCCGCGCAAAAATTCGAGATCGAGAAGACGGACGCCGAATGGCGCGCCCAGCTCACGCCGCAGCAATATGAAATCCTCCGCAAGGAGGGCACCGAGAGGCCAGGCTCCAGCCCGCTGCTCAAGGAACACCGCAAGGGCATCTTCGCCTGCGCCGGCTGCGACCTGCCCCTGTTCGCATCCGACACCAAGTTCGAGAGCGGCACGGGTTGGCCGAGCTTCTACCAGCCGATCGAAGGCAATGTCGGCAAGACCGAGGACCGCACCTTCGGCATGGTGCGCACCGAAGTGCATTGCCGGCGCTGCGGCGGCCATCTCGGCCACGTCTTCGACGACGGTCCGAAGCCGACCGGATTGCGCTATTGCATCGACGGTTTCGGGCTGGTCTTCCACCCGGCCGCCGCGTCGGCAACGTAGGTCTCGCTGGAGTCATTCCGGAGCGATGCGTGAGCATCGAATCCGGAATCTCGGGCTTCTCAGGTGCGCAATTGCGCACCTGAGTTCGGTCCTGCGGACCGCCCCGGAATGACCCGATGCCCCGGCAATTGTTGCCGCCCCGGCAATTGTGCCCCGGTCATCGGACCTGGGCTTGCCCATTCAAGTCATTGATTTCCTGAGAATACCCGCATTGGCATAGCCCTTGCGACTGTCTCTTCCGACTGCGGCCATGGTCGACCGGCCGCCGAGATCGGATCTGGAGACAAAGTTATGGGTATCTTCGATGCAATGAACACCTCGGTGGGTGGCCTGCAGGCGCAGTCCTACGCGCTGCAGAACATTTCAGGCAACATCGCGAACTCATCCACCACCGGTTACAAGGGCATCGGCACCAGCTTCGTCGATCTCATCCCCGACGCCTCGGTCCCGAGCAAGCAGGTCGCGGGCGGTGTGACGGCCAACGCCAAGGCGACCATCACCACCCAGGGTACGATCTCGTCCTCCTCCGTCGCGACCAACATGGCGATCACCGGCGACGGCTTCTTCTCGATCCAGAAGGCGACTAACGTCGTCGACAACTTGCCGCAGTTCAGCGGCGTCACCTACTACACCCGCCGCGGCGACTTCCAGCTCAATTCCAACGGCAATCTCGTCAATGGCGCCGGCTACTACCTGATGGGCGTCACGGTCGACCCCAAGACCGGCAACCCGACCGGCAATGTGGCGTCCGTCCTGAAATTCCAGAACAACTTCATCCCGGCACAGGCGACAACCTCGATCCAGTACGCCGCGAACCTGCCGAGCGTGCCGAACACGGGGGCGAGCTCGACCGCGGCGAGCGGCACGCTGCTGGCGGCCGGCGGCCTGAACCCGTCCGATTTCGCCGCCAACCCGCTGATCGTCGGCACGCCGCCGCCGCCCTATTCGAATGCGACGGTCTCCGGCGCGGCGGCCACCGGCAATCTGCGCTCGGCCTATACGGCGACGACCGCGACTGGCTCGGCGGCGCTGCAGGACAACGCTTCGGCGGCGGCAACTGGCAGCACGTCTCTCGATGCCGGCTCGGGCACGCATCTCAACACCAGCCTTCTCGCCAACCTGGCCGGCAAGTCGTTGACGATCAACAACCAAAGAATCGACTTCGACAACACCGTCTCGGGCGTCTCGACGGTCGCAGGCTCCCCGACGGTCACCACGATTGGTCTGAAGTCGCCCACCAGCGCACTGATGTCGGATGTCCTCAACGCGATCGCGTCTGGAGCCGGCGTCCCCACGACCAGCGTGACTTTGAATGCCAGCGGCAACATCCAGATCACGACCAGCACCACGGCCGACGTGACGATCGGCGGCACTGCGGCAGGCTTGCTCGGCGTCAGCAGCGTGACGCGCGGCGGTAACGTGCTGTCCACCCCCGCGATTACGAGTGGTACACAGCTCGGCGGCACCGCGCAGCCCGGCGGGGCGGAAGTCCTCTCGACGCCCTTCGTGGTCGGCAACACGATCCAGGTCAACGGCACGGGAGCTGCCAATACGATCACCTTCGTGGCCTCCGGCGCTACCCCTCCGAACCAGATCAACATCACCGACTCCATAGCGACTCTGCTCAGCCAGATCGACACGCTCAGCGGTGCGAGCGGTTCTTCGATCAGCAACGGCGTGATCACCCTGAATACCGGTATCGCCAATCCCACCTTGACGGTGACGAGCCCCAACAACAGCAGCGCCTTCGCCGCGCTCGGCTTCACGTCGTCCATCTCCAAGAACCGCGGCGGTGGCGGCACTGCCGGCACCGGCGGCGTGATCGGCAACGACATCGCCACGTTCACCAAGGAATCGATCAGCGGCGGTGCGGTCACCGCCTACAACGCCGCGGGCACGCCGGTGAACCTGCAGCTGCGTTGGGCCAAGACCGACAGCGTCTCGCTGGGCACCGGCCATTCCGACACCTGGAACCTGTTCTACCAGACCGATCCGAATGCGACCGGCACGACGGTCGGCTGGGTCAACACCGGGCAGGCCTTCACCTTTGCCAGCGACGGCTCGCTGACCTCGCCGAGCGGATCGGGCATCACCATCAACAACGTCAGCGTCGGCGGCCAGTCGCTCGGCTCGGTCGCCTTCAACATGTCCTCGGGCGGGCTGACGCAATATGCCAGCACCAGCGGCGCGGTGACGATCAACACCATCACGCAGAACGGCTACGCCGCCGGTCAGCTCCGCTCGGTTGCCGTCAACAACAGCGGCCTCGTGGTCGGCACCTTCTCCAACGGCCAGAACCTCAACCTCGCCCAGGTGACGCTGTCGCACTTCAACGGCACCAATTACCTCAAGGCCCTCGACGGCGGCGCCTACGCCGCGACCGAACAGTCGGGCACAGCGATCGACGGCGCGTCGGGCAGCATCAGCGGCTCGTCGCTGGAAGGCTCGAACACCGACATCGCCGACGAATTCACCAAGCTGATCGTGACCCAGCAGGCCTATTCGGCCAACACCAAGGTGATCACGACGGCGAATTCGATGGTGCAGGATCTCTTGAACGTGTTGCGCTGATCGGCGCGTGACGTAACCAAAGGCGGCCAGTGATATGGGTTTGAGTTCAGCCCTCGCCAGTGCGATGAGCGGTCTGCGTGCCAACCAGGCCGCGCTCTCGATCGTCTCCTCGAACGTCGCCAACTCGCAGACGCCGGGTTACGTCGTCCAGAGGCCGAACCAGATCGAGGTCACCACCGGCGATTTCGGCTCGACGGCGATGACGACCGGCGTCAGCCGGGAGCTCGACACCTTTGTGCAGAACCAGCTGCGCACCGAGACCGGCGGCAGCGGTTACGCCGACCAGATGGCTAACATCCTGAAGCAGCTTCAGAGTGTCTACGGCACGCCCGGCAACAGCGGCACGCTCGAAACCGCGCTGAACAAATTCACCACGGCGTTGCAGGCGCTGTCGACGAGCGCCGGCTCGTCGTCGGCGCAGACGGTTGCCCTCGGTGCGGCGCAGGCGTTGGCGAAGCAGCTCAACGTCACCACCAACGGCATCCAGTCGCTGCGCTCCAATGTCGAGCAGGATCTCGGCACGTCGGCACAGCAGGCCAACGCGGCGATGCAGAAGGTCGCCGACATCAACACCAAGCTTCAGGGCTTGTCGGCAAACGACCCGTCCGCCGCGACGCTGATGGACCAGCGCGACCAGGCCATCAACACGCTGTCGAAATATGTCGACGTTCGCGTCACCACCGACGGTTCGAATCAGGCCAACATCTATACCACCACCGGCATCCAGCTCGTCGGCGCGGGGCTCGCCTCGCAATTCACCTTTGCCTCCGCCGGCGCGCTGTCGGCGACCTCGCTCTACAACGCCGACCCGGCCAAGTCCGGCGTCGGTGCGCTCAACATCAAGCTGCCGAACGGCTCGCAGCTCGACGTCGTCGCCAACAACGTGGTCTCCTCCGGCCAGATCGCGGCTGATCTCAAGCTGCGCGACCAGACGCTGGTGCAGGCGCAGGACCAGATCGACCAACTCGCCGCGACGATGTCGAGCGCGCTGTCGGACAAGACCACGGCCGGCAGCACGGTCTCGGGCCCGCCGGCCGGATTCGATCTCGACCTTGCCGGTGCGCAGCCGGGCAATACGGTCAACATCACCTACAAAGACACGGCGACCAACACCCAGCGCCAGATCACGCTCGTCAACGTGACCGACCCGGCGGCGCTGCCGCTCCAGAACGCCACCAATGCCAACCCGATGCGGGTGGGCGTCAATTTCTCCGGCGGCATGAATGCGATCGCCGCTGCGCTCAACACCGCGCTCTCAGGCTCGCACCTGACGTTCTCCGCCGCTCCGTCGCCGGCGACGGCCACGACGCTGCGGGTGACCGATGACAATACCGGCCTTGCCCAGGTCAATTCGGCCTCGACCACCAAGACGATCTCGTCGCTGACCTCGGGCAGCCCGCAGCTGGCGGTGTTCACCGACGGCGGGCAGGCGCTCTACACCGGTGCGATCACCGCCTCGGGCTCGCAGATGACCGGCCTTGCCGGGCGCATCGCCGTGAACACGCAGCTGGTCAGCGATCCCACGCGGCTGTCCGTCTACAACACCTCGCCGGTGACGCCCGCCGGCGATACCACGCGCTCGGACTATCTCTATTCGCAGCTCACCAATGCGGTGTTTTCCTATTCGCCGACGACCGGCCTCGGCTCGGCGAACCAGCCCTTCACCGGCAGCGTCTCGAACTACCTCCAGCAGTTCCTGAGCGTCCAGGCCAACGCCTCGACCCAGGCCACCCAGCTCCAGCAGGGCCAGAGCGTCGTGGTCTCGACGCTCCAGGCCAAGTTCGACTCGACCTCCAGCGTCAATCTGGACTCGGAGATGTCGAACCTGATCCAGCTTCAGAATGCCTATGCCGCCAACGCCCACGTCATGTCGGTGGTGCAGAGCATGATGAACACGTTGATCCAGGCTCAAGTGTAACCAGTACAGGGTTCTGAAAGATGTCGATCAGCAGCATCAACTACTCTTCGTCGGTCCTCGGCGCGCAGATCCGCAACATCAATCAGCAGCTTACCGACCTGTCGACGCAGCTCGCAACCGGCAAGCTGTCGCAGAATTATTCCGGGATGGGCACCAACGAGGGCTTTGCGATCGCCGGGCGTTCGCAGCTCTCCAACATCGCCGCCTATACCGACACGATCACGAATGTGAACGTGAACATCAACCTCGCCAATACCGCGCTCCAGTCGCTCACGACGATCCGCAACACGGTGCAGACCGGCTCCGCAAGCACCGCGCAGGATCTCAACGTCAACGGACAGACCGTCGCGCAGAACACGGCCGCTTCGCAGTTCGGCTCGATGGTCGGCGTTCTCAACACGCAGTCGGGTAACCGGTATCTGTTCTCCGGGACGGCGTTCAACACGCAGTCGGTTGCCAATGCCGGCGACATCATCAACGGCACGACCACGCAGGCGGGCTTCAAGACCGTCATGGCGGAACGCCAGGCCGCCGACCTCGGTGCCAACGGCATGGGGCGGCTGGTGCAGACGCAGCCGACGCCGAGCTCGGTGCGGGTATCCGAGGACGTCGCCGGATCGCCGTTCGGCATGAAGATCGCGGCGGTGTCCTCGACGCTGACGGGTGCGACGGTCACCGGCCCGAGCGGCTCGCCGGTGTCGTTCTCGGTCGATCTCAACGGCCTCAACCCGAACGACGGCGACAAGCTGAGCGTCCAGTTCACGCTGCCGGACGGCACCACCGGGCAGGTCGACCTGACCGCGTCCTCGGCCACGCCGACGCCGATCGGCAGCTTCGCGATCGACGCGACGACTCCCGGCAACACGGCCGCGAACCTCAACACGGCATTGAACACCGCGATCACGAAGCTCGCCAACACCTCGCTTGTCGCGGCATCCGCGATCACGGCCGGCGACAATTTCTTCAACACCGCAAGCTCCGCGATCGGTGCGCCCGCCAACAACCAGGCGGCGCCGCCGGCGCCGGTCAGCGGAGCAACGGCGCTGTCCGGCGCGAGCCCCTCGAATTCGATCTCGCCGGGCTTCGTCGCCGGCGACACCATCACCGTGAACGGCACCACGCTGACCTTCGTCAATTCGGGCGGGACCGGCAACCAGCTCAATGTCGGCGACAGCATCCAGACGCTGATGAGCAAGATCGACCAGATCACGGGCACGTCGAAGCCTTCGACGGTGCATGGCGGCTCGATCACGATCAACACGGACGACGCGGCGAGCCTCAACATCACGACCTCGAACTCGGGCGCACTCAACGCGCTCGGCTTCGGCTCGACGCCGGTCACCGCGACGCAGCCGCCATTGCGCGTCGGTTCTTCACCGGCGAGTTCGGCGACGACGCTGGTCAACGGCTCGGCCAATACCGTGAAATGGTACACCGGCAATGACGGGCCCGGCTCGCCGCGCTCCACGGCGATGGCGCGGGTCGATGATTCGGTCACGGTGCAATATGGCGCGCAGGCCAACGAGGACGCGATCCGCCAGCAATTGCAGGCGATCGCCGTGTTCGGGACGTTCTCGACCTCGCCGACCAGCCAGTATGCGGGCGGGCAGGTCTCCGCGCTGAGCCTGCGGGTGACGCAGTCGCTGACGAAGCAGCCCGGCCAGCAGCACATCGAGGACATCCAGACGGACCTCGCGATGGCCCAGAACACGATGAAGGACGCAGGCACGCGCCAGACCCAGGCCAAGGCGCAGCTCCAGTCCATCATCGACCAGGCGGAATCGGCCTCGCCGGACCAGGTGGCGAGCGAGCTCCTGTCGCTCCAGAATGCGCTTCAGGCGTCCTACCAGGTTACCTCGAAACTCGCGCAGCTGTCGCTCGTCAAGTTCCTGTAACGGCGCATTAAGACGCCGTTAACCATGCCTCTTTACCTTTTGGTGAGGAGTTGAGCGGGGCGGGGGCCGTCGATGTCGGACAAGATGCAGCTGGTGGTGGCCACGCCGTGCTTCGGCGGGCAGGTCTCGAGCATTTATGCGAGCTCGATCTTCGCGCTCCAGCGCGCCGTGCACGGCATGTCCAATCTCGAGCTCAAGGTGCTCTTGCGCGACGGCGATGCGCTGATCACGCGCGCGCGGGCCAATCTGGCCGCGATGTTCCTCGACGATCCAAAAGCGACCCATTTCCTGTTCATCGACGCCGATATCGGCTTCAAGCCCGAGCAGGTGTTCCGGCTGATCGAATGCGGCGCGGATGTCGTCGCCGGCTGCTATCCGATCAAGCGGGTCAACTGGGACAAGGCGAGGCGGGCGATCGAGTCCGGCCGCACGGATGTGCCGGCGGCCGCGCTCGATTATGTGCTCGAGATCGAGGATCCCGACCGCATCGTGGTGGTCAACGGTTTTACCCGCGTGCGCTACGCCGGCACCGGCTTCCTGATGATCCGCCGCCACGTGCTGGAGGCGATGTGCCGCCATCCCAACTACGCCGGTCTGCAATTCTTCCGTGAGCATTCGCACGACACGCTGGCGGCGAGCCAGAACCGCTTCGCGCTGTTCGAATGCATGATCGACCCGGCGACCGGCACCTATCTCTCCGAGGACTTCGCCTTCTGCAAGCGCTGGACCGACATCGGCGGCGAGATCTGGGCCGACATCGAGAGCTCGCTGGATCACGTCGGGCCGTCGGTGTTCCACGGCGACATCGCCTCGCAATTCGCAGCCGCGCCCGCGGCAGCTGCCGATGCGGCGTGAGCCTTCCGGGATGAGTGCCGGCGCATCCGGTCTGTCAGTCCCCGAGCGCACATTCGACGGCGGCTCGCGCTACCGCCTGCGCGATCTCTTCACGCCATTGGACACGCTGCTCGTCTCCGGCGGAGATCCGCGGCTGGCGCTCGACGCTGGGGATCGCGTCAATGCCTATGGCTGTGCGGCCTCGCCGGAACCGGAGATCTGGAATTTCGCCTCCTCGACGGCATCGACGATCTCGCAATTCGCCTATGACCGCGCCGCGCTGGCGCGCGAAGAGCTGATGCATAGGTGCCTGTTCGACGAGGTCGAGATCGCCTTCGATGCTCGCTGCGAGGCCATGCGCGAGGAGCTGCGCGGCCATCTCCAGCTCTCGCCGCGCGTCGACGTCGTGTTCTCGCCGTCCGGGACGGATTCTCAGCTCCACGCCCTGTTCCTGGCGCGTGCGGTGCTCGGCGCCCCGCCAGTGACGATCGTGGTCGGCGCCGACCAGACCGGTAGCGACACGGCCCAGACCGCACGCGGTCACCATTTCAGCTCCATGACGGCGAGCGGCCTTGCCGTGCGCAAGGACGGCGCGGTTGCCGGACTCGCCGGCGCCAGCGTGACGTTGCCGCTGCTTCGGGCCGGGCCCGGGATCGCGATGCGCGCCGACACCGATGCCGCGGTGCTGGAGTCGATCGAAGCGACGATCGCGCAAGGTGCGCCCGTGCTGCTTCAGATCATGGATTCCTCCAAGCTCGGCTGGCGCGCGCCGGGCGTGGCCTGTCTCGACGAGATCGCGCGGCGCTGGCCGCGCAAGGTTCAGGTCGTCGTCGACGCCTGTCAGGCGCGGCTCGGCCGCCGCCGGCTGCGCTCCTATCTCGACCGCGGCTATATGGTGCTGATCACCGGCTCGAAATTCTTCGGCGGCCCTGCCTTCAGCGGCGCGCTGCTGGTGCCGAAGGGGTTTTCGCGGTCGCTCGACCGGATTGAGGGGATTGCGCCGGGCTTCTTCGACTATGCCGGCCGCTGCGATTGGCCGGTGGCCTGGACGGCGCTGCGCTCACGTTTCGAGCGCCGGCCGAATTTCGGACAATGGCTGCGCTGGGAGGCGGCGCTTGCGGAGATCGGCAGCTACTACGCCGTGCCCGGAGCTTTCCGCGTCAGGGCGCTGGCCCAGCTTGCCGCCGGTATCGACAGCATGATCGCGCTGTCGCCGTCGCTTCAGTCCGTTCCAACGGCAACCGAGAAGACTGCCGATGACGACGAGGAGTTCACGCACGCCACGATCTTTCCGTTCATGCTGCTGCGCAACGGCAAGCCGGTCTCGATGGCCGAGACCAGCGCCGTCCACCGGGCGCTGCGGCGTGACATGAACGAGGAGATCAGCGGCAGCGCGGCGGACCGGCAGGTCGCCGTCCAGCGTAGCCTGATCGGCCAGCCGGTCCGGCTGGAGCGGCAGGACGACGCGCCGCAAGCCGTGCTGCGCCTCTGCGTCGGCGCCCGGCTCGTGACCGAGGCCTGGTCGCCGGATATGGCGCAGGCACAACGCAATGTGCAGCACGTGCTCGATCGCATCGCCCATGTCCTGGTGAAGATCGAGCTGCTGCTTGACCGCGGCGCAGCCGCAACCGCGCCGGAAAAATCCGCCTTCGAGGTATGAGATGCAGCATCCAGTTTCCGCGCTGATCGGCGTGACCGTGCCGAACTATGCCGACCGCATCGGCTTCGCGCAGCTGACGCGCCAGGCGTTCGAAGGTGTGGACCTTCAGCCGTTGCGCGATCAGCTCGTCACGCGGATCACGGAAGGAGCGGCGCACGCGGGCGAAGGCCTTGACCTATCGCTGATCGTCCAGCTACTCGGCGACAAGGCGGCGGGGCTGGCGATCCAGTCGGAGGTGCTGACCTTCCATCAATTGTTTCGCACGCCCGCTGCGGCTCCGACGCCCGGCTTGCGCGTGCTCGCCCTTGCGGCCGACATCGACATGGGCGGCAACACGCCGATCGAATTCCTGCTCGAAAGCTCCGATTTCGAGCTGCTGACGCTCTATGTGACCAAGGATGCCGGCTTGCCTGAAACGCTGCCCGATCACGACGTCGCCATCGTGATCGCATCCGATTCCGAGGAATGCCGGGAACCGCTCGCCCTGATCGAAAAGGCGGCGCCGCGCTGGCCGCGGCCTCTGCTCAATCGCCCCGGTCTCATCGGCAACCTCGATCGCGACAAGTTGTATCGGCTGCTGGCGGGCATCCCTGGTCTCGAGATTCCATCGACCATCCACGCGACGCGCGCGCAATTGACGGATCTCGCGCAGGGCCGGGTCGCTTGCGAGGACATCGCCGGCGAATTACGCTTTCCGATGATCGCGCGGCCGCGCGGCACGCATGCCGGTGTCGGGCTCGCGAAGCTCGACGATGCGCCGGCGCTCGCGGCCTATCTCGCCGAGCGCGAGGAGCAGGATTTCTTCGTCGCGCGCTTCGTCGATTATGTGAGCCCCGACGGGCTCTACCGCAAATATCGTCTCGCCATGGTCGACGGCAAGCCCTACGCCTGCCACATGGCGATCGCCGATCGCTGGGACATCTGGTATCTCAACGCCTACATGGCGTTCAGCGAGGAGAAGCGGGCTGAAGAGGCCGTCTTCATGCTGGACTTCGACCACGCCTTCGCCGCGCGCCACAAGGCCGCGCTCGACGAGATGAGCCGGCGCGTCGGCCTCGATTATTTCATCGTCGATTGCGCCGAGAACCAGAACCGCGAGCTGCTGGTCTTCGAAGCCGACAACACCGCCGTCGTGCACAACATGGATCCGCCGGTCGTGTTTCCGTACAAGCCGCCGCAGATGCGCAAGATCTTTGCCGCGTTCACGGCGATGCTGTCGCGGCACGTAGGAGAGGGCGGCAAGGCGAGCGCAGCATGAACGAGATCATCCGCAACGCGCAAAGCTCCGTCGCGCAGGCTTCGCTCGATCCGCAGGACTGGAGCGAATTTCGCACGCTCGCCCATCGCATGCTGGACGAGGCGATCGACGGCATCGCCAATGTCCGCGCGCGGCCGGTGTGGCAGCCGATTCCCGACGGCATCCGCGCGGCATTGAAGGCCGACGTGCCGCGCGAGGCGAGCGACCTTGCCGATGTCTATCGCGAATTCGCCGAGCATGTCGCGCCCTATGCGACCGGCAATGTCCATCCCGGGTTCATGGGCTGGGTGCATGGCGGCGGCACCGCGGTCGGCATGCTCGCGGAGATGCTCGCAGCTGGCCTCAATGCCAATCTCGGCGGGCGCGATCACATGCCGATCGAAGTCGAGCGCCAGATCGTCGCGTGGATGCGGTGCCTGTTTGATTTCCCGGAGACTGCGAGCGGCATCTTCGTCACGGGCACGTCGATGGCCAATTTGATGGCGGTGCTGGTGGCGCGCACCGCTGCGCTCGGGACGCTGGCGCGGCAGCACGGCATCGGCAATGACGGCGCGCTGCTCACGGCCTACACGTCGCAGGCTGCGCATGGCTGTGTCTCCAGGGCGATGGACATTGCCGGGCTCGGCACCGATGCGCTGCGCAAGATCGGCGTCGATGCCGATCATCGCATCGACGTCGCCGCGCTGCGCGCGCAGATCGCTGTCGACCGCGAGGTCGGCTTCAGGCCGTTTCTCGTCGTCGCTTCCGCCGGCACGGTCGATATCGGCGCGATCGACGACCTCAAGGCCATCGCTGCGCTGTGCCGCGAGGAGGGAATCTGGTTTCACGTCGATGGCGCCTTCGGGGCGCTCGCGATCTTCTCGCCCGAGCTCGCGCCCATGCTCGGCGGCATCGAGCTCGCCGATTCCATTGCGCTCGACTTCCATAAATGGGGGCAGGTGCCCTACGACGCCGGCTTCCTGCTGGTGCGCGACGGCGAGCAGCACCGGCAGGCCTTTGCGCAGCCAGCGGCCTATCTGCGCCGCGAGGCGAGGGGGCTTGCGGCGGGCGCGGTCTGGCCCTGCGATCTCGGCCCCGACCTGTCGCGCGGCTTCCGCGCGCTGAAGACCTGGTTCACGCTGAAGACGTTCGGCACCGACCGGCTGGGCGCGGTGATCGCGCGAAGCTGCGCGCTGGCGAAGTATCTGGAGACGCGCGTGCTGGCCGAGCCGCGGCTGGAATTGCTGGCGCCGGTGAACCTCAACATCGTCTGCTTCCGCTACCGCGCCGACGATGCGGTCAATCGCGAGATCGTCGCCGATGTCCAGGAGTCCGGCGTTGCGGCGCCCTCGAGCACGACGCTGGACGGCAGGTTCGCGATCCGCGCTGCCATCGTCAATCACCGTACCGACGAGACGGACATCGACGCGCTTGTGGCTGCGGTGCTGGAGTTCGGTGCGCGGCGGATCGGCGGTGGTCTGATCGAGGTCGAGGCGCCGCCGCTGGCGGCGCAGTGACCAGGAACGCAGCCCAAACGACAACGGCCCCGGAGATGATCCGGGGCCGTTGCCGTTTGGGCAGGCTGATGCGTGCCGATCAGGCGGCCGAGCTGACGTCACCCTTGGGATGCGTCGCTTGGTACTGGTCCCGCAGCTTCTCTTCATAGGCGATCAGCTTGCGGGCATCCTTCAGCGCCCGGTAGAGATCGCCGCTCATGATGTTGTTGTTGATGCTTTCGATGATCGGCCAGGCGCTCGGCACCGCGGTGACGATGTCGCGCACCAGGTTGAAGTAGGTGCCGTGCTGGCTCTGCGGATCCGGCGAGATGTACATGAGCTGGACCGCGAGATAGACGAGCTTGGCCGGCGTGTCGGCGGTCTCCGGCGTGAGGATGTCGCGCTCGCGCAGGATCGGCACGTTGTCGCCGTCGATCAGGAGGCGGGCGCGCTGGTCGGTGTTGGTGATCACCGAATTGCCGACGATGATGCGTTCGTGCGGTTTGAGCTCAACCTTGAGAGCCATGCCTGTTCTCCATCAACCCTTTTACAACGATCCGTCGCGGCGTTCGTGCGATGAGGGCGATCGTTCGTGATTTGGAGCCGATCCTTGCGCAACATGGTTAACAGGTCGTAAACGACGGCGCCGGGGACGGAAAATGCAACAATTTCAAGGCCGATAGCGGCATGTCCAGCCGTCTGCCGCGGCCTCGAAGGGGGCTTCCGGCGTCGCGGCGGGAAAAACTGCGGGTTTCATTTCACGGATTGTTAGAGGCTTGGACGCACGGTCCGGCGGTCGTCTGATCAATTGGTCAGATAGGACGCGTAGCTACCAGAAAGGTAACAGTATGTCCGTCGTTCTCTCCGCATCGGTTCGCCAGAACCTGCTCTCCCTCCAGTCCACCGCCGACCTCCTCGCCACCACCCAGTCCCGTCTGTCGACTGGCCGCAAGGTGAACTCGGCTCTGGATAATCCCACCAACTTCTTCACCGCCCAGGGCCTTGATAACCGCGCCAGCGACATCGGCAATCTGCTCGATGGCATCGGCAACGGCGTTCAGGTTCTCCAGGCAGCCAACACCGGCATCACCTCGCTGCAGAAGCTGGTGGACAGCGCCAAGTCGATCGCCAACCAGGTGCTGCAGAGCCCGACGGGCTACTCCACCAAGTCGACCGTGACCTCGACCGCCATCACCGGCGCGACCGCCAGCAACCTGCTGGGTACCGCTTATACCAACAGCACCGTCGCCGGCACCGCCGTGCTGAACGACAACACCGGCACTGCGGTCAACATCACCGCTTCCACCCAGCTGGTTGGCACCGCGGGCGCGACGTCCGACGACCTTGCTACGGCCATCACCAACGGCTCGGTCCTGACGGTCAACGGCAAGAACATCACGTTCTCGACCGCGCAGACCACTTCGACCACCGACACCGCCGGCAACGTCACCATCGGCATCGGCACGGGCAGCACCTTGACGGTGCAGAGCGTGCTGAGCGCGATCGACGGCATCACCGGTACCGGCACCGCCTCGACCGTCGCGGCTGGTAAGCTCACGCTGAGCACCGGCACGACCTCGGATCTCACGATCGCGGGTTCGGGCAACGTGCTCGCCGCGCTCGGTCTCACGGCCGGCACCACCGCCCGCGTCCCGCCCGCCATCTCGGGCCAGACGCTGACGATCGCAGCCACCGGCGGCGGCACGCCCACCAGCATCACCTTCGGCACCGGCACCGGCCAGGTCTCGACGCTGAACGGGCTCAATTCGGCGCTGGCGGCCAACAACCTGCAGGCCTCGATCGACTCGACCGGCGTGATCTCCATCACGACCACGAACGACGCGGCCTCCTCGACGATCGGCACGCTCGGCGGCTCGGCCTTTACCGCCACCGGTCCGTTCCACAGCGCTGCCATCGCGGCTCCGGTTGCCGATCCGACCTCGCAGACGCAGCGTGCAGGCTTGGTTGCGCAGTACAACAACGTGCTCGCGCAGATCAACACGACCGCGCAGGATGCCTCCTTCAACGGCGTCAACCTGCTCAACGGCGACACGCTGAAGCTGACGTTCAACGAAACCGGCAAGTCGACGCTGAGCATCACCGGTGTGACCTTCAACACCGCGGGTCTCAACATCTCGACCCTCGCCTCGGGCACCGACTTCCTGGACAACGCTTCGGCTAACAAGGTCCTGACCTCGCTCAATGCCGCCAGCAGCACGCTGCGTTCGGAAGCATCGACGCTGGGTTCGAACCTGTCGGTCGTGCAGATCCGTCAGGACTTCAACAAGAACCTGATCAACGTCCTGCAGACCGGTTCGTCAAACCTGACGCTGGCCGACACCAACGAGGAAGCGGCCAACAGCCAGGCGCTGTCGACCCGCCAGTCGATCGCGGTCTCGGCGCTGTCGCTGGCCAACCAGTCGCAGCAGAGCGTGTTGCAGCTCCTGCGCTGATACGCGACGAAAATCGTCAAACAAGGCATTACGGCGGGGCTTTTGCCCCGCCGTTTTTTTGCGCGTGACGCGGCGTGAGCCGGGTTTCAGGGAACCCTGGCCGGTTAATACCTTGTTAACCCTGTGGCTTAAGCCGCCATTAACCTTAATTTAAAGGAGTGCGTCTAGAACTAGACAAAAGCCCATTTGCCAGACCGGCGGGCTCCGATCCGTACGCGTCGCGCTCCAAGAGGAAGATCTGCCAATGTCCAACATCGTTCTCTCGGCATCAGTCCGCCAGAACCTGTTGTCGCTGCAGTCGACAGCCGACCTGCTCGCTACCACGCAAGGACGCCTTTCGACCGGCAAGAAGGTGAACACGGCGCTTGATAACCCCACCAACTTCTTCACCGCACAGGGGCTCGACAATCGCGCCAGCGACATCAGCAATCTCCTGGACGGCATCAGCAACGGCGTGCAGGTGCTGCAGGCCGCCAACACCGGCATCACCTCGCTGCAAAAGCTGGTCGACAGCGCCAAATCGATCGCCAGCCAGGTACTGCAGAGCCCGACGGGGTACTCGCCCAAATCCAACGTGACGTCGGCCGCGGTCCCCGGTGCGACCGCCAACAACCTGCTGGGCACGGCATACACCAACAACACGGTCACCGGCACCGTCGTCAACAATGACGATACGAGCGGCGCGGCGCCGATCACGGGCGCGACCAAGCTGGTCGGTACCGCCGGTGCAGGTTCGGACGATCTCGGTACGACCATCACCAACGGTTCGGTCCTGACTGTCGACGGCAAGACGATCACCTTCTCGACCGCGCAAACCACCTCGACCACCGACTCGTTCGGCAACGTCACGATCGGCATCGGTGCGGGCAGCACACTCACGGTGCAGTCGGTACTGAGCGCGATCGACGGCATCACGGGTACGGGCACGGCCTCGACAGTTTCCGGCGGCAAGCTCGTGCTCAGCACCGGCACGAGCCAGGATCTGGCGATCTCCGGCTCGGGCAACGTGCTCACGGCGCTCGGCCTCACTGCCGGCACCACCGCCCGCGTTCCGCCCCCGCTCAGCGGCAAGACGTTGACGATCGGTCCGACCGGCGGCGGCACCGCCACCAGCATCACCTTCGGTGCCGGCGTCGGGCAGGTTTCCACGCTCAATCAACTCAACGCGGCGCTGGCGGCGAACAACCTGCAGGCAACGATCGACACGACCGGTCATCTCAACATCGTGACCTCCAACGACTCGGCGTCCTCGACGATCGGCGCAATCGGCGGCACGGCCGCGGCGAGCGGCCAGCCCTTCTATGGCCTGATCGCGCAGGCGCCCACCGTCGACCCGGATTCGCAAGCCACGCGCGCCAATCTGGTCGGGCAGTACAACAACGTGCTCGCGCAAATCAACACCACGGCGCAGGACTCTTCCTACAACGGCGTGAATCTGCTGAACGGCGATACGCTCAAGCTCGTGTTCAACGAAACCGGGCGTTCGACGCTGAACATTCAGGGCGTCACCTTCAACGACGCCGGCCTCAACCTTGCTCCCTTGACCTCGGGCGTTGATTTCCTGGACTCGAAATCGGCGAACGCTATTCTGACTTCGCTCAACTCGGCCAGCACCACGCTGCGTGCCGAGGCGTCGACGCTCGGTTCGAACCTCTCGATCGTGCAGATCCGTCAGGATTTCAGCAAGAACCTGATCAACGTGCTGCAGACCGGCTCGTCGAGCCTGACGCTTGCGGACACCAACGAGGAAGCGGCCAACAGCCAGGCGCTCTCGACGCGTCAGTCGATCGCAGTCTCCGCGCTGTCGCTCGCCAACCAGTCGCAGCAGAGCGTGCTTCAGCTCCTCCGCTAAGCGCGACGCTGACGTACACGATGAATCATTCAACGGCGAAGCCTAGGCTTCGCCGTTGTTTTGAGCGAGATCGCTAACTGTCGATTAGCTCAGATCAGCGCATGATGGATGCAATCGTTTACAGTGCGCGCACTCGGATTTAGCCTTGAGGTGAAGGTGGATGCCGCGACCCGTAATTGTCCGGAGATCGTCCGCACTCTCACGTAAGCAAATCTTAAGCGGTGCTGCCTAGGGTTGGGAAAGAAATCCTTAAGCCTGTACAACGGGCGAGGAAACCTCCAGGGTGATCGATGTCGAGTTCTGCTGCTTCGGCCTACGCGCGTGTAGCCACGACCACTGCGTCTCCTCGCGATATCGAGGCGCAGACGCTCCTGAAGGCCGCCAACAAGCTGCAGGACGCCATCAACAGTGCCGATCCCTTCAACGAGCAGACGACGCAGGCGTTGATGTTCAACCGCAAGCTCTGGACAATCTTCCTGAGCGAGGCGATGCGCGACACCAATCCGCAGCCGCTCGACGTTCGGCAGAGGATCGCCAATATCAGCGTGTTCGTGCTGAGCCAGACTGCTGCGCTGTTGATGAGCCCGCAGCTCGATCACTTCCGCCCGCTGATCGAGATCAATCGCAATATCGCCGCCGGTCTTTCGGGACGGTCGTAACGCGACCGGTTCGAACGACCTCGATACGGCCGTCGCGACCCCCGGCGTGAACGTCAGGCGCTGCGATCGGTGCTGAGTGGACGCGGGGGCTCGGACTTCATGTCCAGTGCGTGGAAATAGGCCCGCCGCCGCAGCATCGCTTCGTCCGGAAACTGATCGACAACCGCATCGGTCCTTTCGTTCACGACCTGGAACACGAAGGACGCGGCGGGCTGGTTGAAAACGACCTGGCGTGAAACGCTGTCGTTGGTGCTCTGCAAATCATTGCGCGCAGCCGCGCTCGTATCGCTCGCGACGACCGTCTGGCTCGCCGGCAAATCAGTTTGCACGGCCTCGTTCGCCGCCGCATTGGACGTCGTTATGATCTGCACGGGGGCCGGTATCCCCACCGGCCTGATGCTGAAATCTGTACTCATGGCAGCCTCCTGGTTGCCTCGTCTGAGTCAAATCCCAACCCCTCTCAATACGCAACCATTGAACACCAGGATTGAAGACCGGGTAAGCAAACGTGACTAACCGCGCGACGATATCGCCGCGCGGTTTTTCGTAAAATTGCAGGGAGTTTTCGCGCGCGCTCAGAGCGAGCGGCTGACCGCGAGCGGGGTGATGTGTCGTGGGCCCGGAGCCGCGCGGCGTCCCGCCGCCGTGTAGGTGTTGGGCACGTTGCGCTTCTGGATCTCGGCGTTGACGCCGCGCACCACGCTCTCGGAGACCGCGTGAGCGGTCGCGAGCACGGTGAGATTGACCTGGAGCATCGCGCGGAACGCATCGTGGTGCCGATGCAGCGTCGAGAGCAGCTCGGGCGCGGATTTCGCGAGCTGGGCCTGGTTCGTCTTCAATTCGCTGACGGCGCTGACATAGTTGCGCGACAGCTCCTGCTTCTTGCTCTCGAGCGTCATCGCTTCGCGGACCTGGCCGGCGCGGACGAGCTCGGTCTCGCGCTCGACCAGTCCGAGCAGGGCGTTCATCGCATCCATCAGCTGCTCCGCGACCTTGCGCGCCTCGGCGTTGCCGGGTGCGGTGTTGGGGCGCTGCGCTTGCACCGGCTGACGTGAGGCGTTGAAGTGGTTCATCTCGGTTGACCTTATGCCGTGCGGATCGTTTTCGCCTGCTGCATGATGAGGGTGCGGTAGACTTCTGTGGCGACACCGACACCGCCGGCCTTGGCGAAGTTCTTGGAATATTGCTCGGTCAGCATCGAACGCCACACGCCGGTGCCCGGGGTGTCGCCGAACGGGCCTTCGCCCTTCAGGCCCGAGGTCATCTGCGAGAACATGCTGTTGAGGAACATCGCCTCGAAATCGGTGGCGGTCTTCTGCGCCTTCGACTGCTGCTGCGGCGAGACCTTCTGCAACGCGGCGGCGAGCTCGAAGTCGGGCCGGCCGTTGCGGCTCTCCACCGAGAAGGCCGAGGAGGTGACGACGTGCGGGGTGTTGATCATGCTGGTCTGCATCACATCACCTCGATGTCGGCTTCGATGGCGCCGGCGGCCTTGATCGCCTGGAGGATGCTGATGAGGTCGCGCGGGCCGATGCCGAGGCCGTTGAGGCCGTCGACGAGCTGCTGAAGCGAGACGCCGTCCTTGACGACGGCGAACTTCTTGCCGTCCTCGACGACGCTGACGCCGGTGCGCGGCGTGACCACGGTGCGCCCCCGTGACAGCGGGTTGGGCTGGCTGACCTGCGGGCTCTCGGAGATGGTGACGGTGAGGTTGCCTTGCGCCACCGCGACGGTGGCGACGCGAACGTCGCGGCCCATCACGATGATGCCGCTGCGTTCGTCGATGACGATCTTGGCGGCGAGATCAGGATCGACCTGGAGCTGCTCGATCTCGGTGAGGAAGGCGACGACGTTGCCCTTGAACTCCGGCGGGATCGAAAGCTGCACCGTCGAGGGATCGATCGGTTCGGCGGTCTTGACGCCGAGATAGTCGTTGATCGCGGCCGCGATCCGCTTGGCCGTGGTGAAGTCGGCGTTGCGCAGCGCGAGTCGCACGTTCGGCAGCCGATTGAGCGCGAATTCGATCTCGCGCTCGATGATGGCGCCGTTGGCGATGCGGCCGACGGTCGGAACGCCGCGCACGATTTTCGCCGCTTCGCCCTCGGCCTGGAAACCGGAGATCGCGAGCGAGCCCTGTCCGACCGCGTAGACATTGCCGTCGGCGCCGAGCAGGGGCGTGACCAGCAGGGTGCCGCCGCGCAGATCCTTGGCGTCGCCCAGCGCGGAGACGGTGACGTCCATGCGCGTGCCCTGGGTGGCGAAGGCCGGCAGATTGCCCGTGACCATCACGGCGGCGACGTTGCCGGTGCGGATGGTGGCGCCGCGGATGTTGACGCCCATGCGCTCGAGCATCGCTTGCAGCGACTGCTTGGTGAAAGGGATGTTGTTGAGCGTATCGCCGGTGCCGTTGAGGCCGACGACGAGGCCGTAGCCGATGAGCTGGTTCTGCCGCACGCCCTCGATATTGGCGAGGTCCTTGATGCGCGACGTCGCGCTTGCAGACGTGACCGAGAGCGCCAGCGCTGACAGCGCGGCGCAGGCCACCCCAACAATCCTCACCCAACGAACGCCTGGCATCCTCTGCTCCCCGAGGCTCCTCACATCTCGGACCATCCTCGACACTCCCACGACGAGCTGGTCCGACGCTTTCCTTGCGAGTGCTGTGCCAACGCGGGGCAGCGGGGTTACGCGATTGAATAGGTTGAATAAACCTGTTTCCACCGGTGTCAGGGAGCGTTCTCCCTGAGGAGCGAAACTGCCGCCTGTCGGCAGATTTTGCCGGGCCGTTTACGCGCCGTTAACCATAAGACGGCGAAGGTGACCGCATCGATCACCCGGATTCCTGCGATGCGCATCTACGGACCGAACGGCACCACGCTTGGTACGCCGGCCAGCCAGGCCAGGCGGACGAGCTCCGGCACCTTCGTGCTGCCCGACACCTCGTCGGCGCAGGAGACGCGGGGCGCTGCCGCACCGAAGGCCGCCGCGAACATCGACGGGCTGCTCGCACTGCAAGGCATCGAGGAAGATCCGGTCGAGCGCCGCAAGCGCTCGGTCGCCCGCGGCAGGACCGCGCTCGATGTGCTCGACGATCTCAAGATGGGATTACTGTCCGGCAATCTCGACGCCTCGACCGTGATGCGGCTGCGCGATGCCGCGGCAAACCTGAAATCGTCCTCGGGCGATCCTGGTTTGGATTCCCTGCTGTCCGAGATCGAGCTGCGCGTCGAGGTCGAGCTGGCCAAGGCCGGGCAGGCTTAGGCCGCTTCGTCCTTCTGCTGCGTGTCGTAGCGGCGCTGGGCGGCGAGCACGTCCTTCAGGTTCTGCTCGGCCCAATCGCGCAGGGGATCGACGGCGGCCGCGAGCGTCACCCCGAGCTGCGTGATCGAATACTCCACCGTCACCGGTACGGTTGCGATGGCGTGACGCTTGATCAGGCCGTCACGCTCGAGCGACTTGAGAACCTGGCTCAACATCTTCTGCGAAATGCCTTCAATCGTTCGGCGCAACTGATTGAAGCGCATCGGCTCCTCGCGCAGCAGCAGCAGGATCAGCACCGCCCATTTGTCGCCGACGCGGTCGAGGATCTGGCGCGTGGGGCAGTTCGCAGCATAGACGTCTGGCTTCATCGTCAACTCCTCACGATCCGTTTGGCCCCTTGCCGGCTCGCGCGCCGGTGACGGGTCCCGGTTACTCTTGCGTAATCAGGTAAGCACAAAGTGCTCTCTTAACACCAGCATCCTTTGCGATATCTAGTAACCGTTAGTTACTAAAAGAAGCAAAGGAGCCTTCCATGAAAATCGCAGTCGCCGGCGCCTCGGGCCGGGCCGGGTCGGAGATCACCAAGGAACTGTCGCGCCGCGGCCATGCGGTCACAGCGATCGCCCGGAACCCCGAGAAGATCGCGACCCTGTCGAACGTCACGCCCACCAAGGGCGACGTGCTCGACCAGGCTGGCCTTGCAAGGCTGTGGGCCGGGCATGATGTCGCGGTGAGTTCCGTGCACTTCCTGGCCAGCGACCCGCTCAAGCTGATCGGTGCGGCGAAGGCGTCCGGCGTTGGTCGCTACCTCGTTGTCGGCGGTGCCGGCAGCCTGGAAGTCGCTCCCGGCGTCAAACTGGTTACAACCCCGGGTTTTCCCGCCCAATACAAGGCCGAAGCGGAAGCGGGCGGGGCTTTCCTTGAGCTGCTGCGACAGGAAAAGGACCTGAACTGGACCTTCATCTCGCCGTCGGCCCTCTTCATCGAGGGCGAGCGAACCGGCAAGTTCCGGCTCGGGACCGATCAGCTTCTCGCAGATGCGAACGGGAAAAGCTGGATCAGCTTCGCCGACTACGCCATTGCGCTCGCCGACGAGATCGAGCGGCCGGCCCATCCGAGGCAGCGTTTCACGGTCGGTTACTAGGCCTTCGGCCGCCCCCGGGTTCTCCAGGATAAACCTTCCTGTGCAAGGGCTTGGGGGCGCTAACCGAACGATCAGGGAAATATTGTCTGTCACATGAGGCCACTATATAAGCCCGGCTTAACGGACCCCGTTCCGTTGCGAGTCGTTGCTTAGACAGATAGGCCGCCCTTGGAAAAGTTGAAAAACTACCGACCGACCGAAAAAGAGCCTTTCATGAACGACCGGCAGAAGGAGTACTTCCGTTTGAAGCTCCTCGCCTGGAAGGATGAGATCCTCAAAGAGTCCAAGCTCACGCTGCAGGCTCTGCAGGAGGAGAACGTGAACCACCCCGATCTCGCCGATCGGGCATCGTCCGAAACCGACCGCGCCATCGAACTCCGCGCCCGCGACCGCCAGCGCAAGTTGATCGCCAAGATCGACGCCGCGCTCCAGCGTATCGAGGACAACACCTACGGCTATTGCGAGGACACCGGCGAGCCGATCTCTCTGAAGCGGCTCGAAGCCCGGCCCATCGCGACGCTCTCGGTGGAAGCGCAGGAGCGCCACGAGAAACGCGAGAAGGTCTACCGCGACGAATAGAGTCCGAGCCGCAGCGATGCGGCTCTTTGTTTTTGGGCTCACGGTGCAGCTTGAGCGCCGTGATCAGCATTTTGTCTGCCGCTTGCCGCGACGCGCATCAGCGATCGCGAAAAGTGAATCACGATCAATGGGCTAGAGTCACTTCCTCCGAGCTCACGTAAGTTCGGATGAGAAACAGCCTTCACTCCAGGTGGGGGAGGTTTTGCGAGTCGCATCAACGAGATCGACTCGAAGGCTGAGGCAACGATCCGGCAGCTTCACACATCGCTGCAATCAGGCTTGGCTGCAATCAGGCTTGCTGCGACGCCACAAGGCGCGCATCGCCATAAAGCCTGGACCAGCTCAATATTTCCTTAAACGCCGGCAACAGGCCGTAGGCCGCATCCGTCAACTCGTACTCGACCCTCAAAGGTTTCTCCGCGAAGACGGTTCGCGACACTAGGCCGTCCTGCTCAAGCTCGCGCAGCTGCGTGGTCAGCATGTGCTGGGTGATGCCGCCGATCGCTCGCCGCAACGCACCGAAGCGAACGGCGCCGTTCATCAGCGCGAACAGGATCTCCAGCTTCCACTTGCCGCCAAGCGCATGAATGGCCCGCTTGAAGTCGGCGAGCAGGGCAGGGTCGGGGCTGCAATCGCAGTCGCCGTCGCAAACGCTGGTCAGGTTTTCCATACCGGTCTCGAAATCCATTCTACTTGTTCCCCGGGAGATAGTGACCAGATGCGGCCTTGAGCAGGGTGGCGGAACCAATTCGCCCGCCTGCGCAAGGAGGGGAATTCGGCAATGAGCATTGTTCTGGTCACCGGCGGGTCCGGCTTCGTCGGCATCCATGTCGTCCTGCAACTTCTGGCCGCCGGCCATCAGGTGCGGACCACGGTGCGCCGCCCGGACCGGCAGGCCGACGTGCTCGCCATGTTGCGCCAGGGCGGAGCTGCGTCGCCGGAGAGCCTGTCCTTTTTCACCGCCGATCTCACCGCGGACGACGGCTGGCGAGAGGCCGTCGCCGGCTGCGATTACGTGCTCCATGTCGCCTCGCCATTGTCGACCAGTGTTCCCAAGGACGAGAATGAGATGATCATCCCGGCCCGCGACGGCACGCTGCGCGTGCTGCGTGCCGCACGCGAGGCCGGCGTCAGGCGGGCCGTCGTCACCTCGTCGCTGGGCGCGATCGGCTATGGCCATCCGGCGCGCGACAGGCCGTTCGACGAGACTGACTGGACCAATCTCGACGGCGCCGACGTGCAGCCCTACATCAAATCCAAGACGCTGGCCGAGCGGGCGGCCTGGGATTTCGTCGCGCGCGAGGGCGGTGGGCTCGAATTGTCCGTCGTCAATCCCGCCGGCATTTTTGGCCCCGTGCTGGGGCCGGACTTCTCCGGCTCGATCGAGATCGTCAAATCGCTGCTCGACGGCGCCATGCCGGCGGTGCCGCGGGTCTATTTCGGCGTGGTCGACGTGCGCGACGTGGCCGATTTGCACCTGCGCGCGATGACGGCGCCCGAAGCGAAAGGCGAGCGCTTCATCGCGGTCTCCGGCGAGACGATGTCGATCCTCGATATCGCCAGGGTGCTGCGGCGGGAACTCGGACCCAGGGCGCGCCGGGTTCCGCGGCTCCAGGCCCCGGACTGGCTGGTGCGGCTGGCCGCGAACCGGATTCCGCTGCTGCGCGCGGTCGTGCCGATGCTTGGAAGGGTTCGGCATTCCACCAGCGCCAAGGCGAGGTCGCTGCTTGGCTGGCAGGCCCGTTCCAACGACGAGGCGATCCTCGCGACGGCCGAAAGCCTGATCCGGCTCGGCCTCGTGAAGCGCTGAGGGCGCCCCGTGGGCCGCCTTTAGCGCGCGCTTGTCACGCCCCGGCGGGAATGCTGAACTGCCGACCTCAATTGCGTAGCGTGGGAGCCGGCGCCGATGGACAAGATTCTCAAAGCCGCAAAGGCGATTGCGCTCGCGCGCCGTAACCGTGCGCCGCTCGCGGCCCTGGACCATCCGCCGGCTGACGAAGCCGAGGGCTATCAGGTCCAGCGCGCGCTGCACGATCTCCTGTTGCCGCATGTCGGGCCGCTGGTCGGCTACAAGATCGGCTGCACCAGCCAGGTGATGCAGGACTATATCGGCATCCCGCATCCCTGCGGCGGCAGCGTGTTCCAGAAGGGCGTGCACGAGAGCGGGGCCAAGCTCACGGCTGCCGACTATGTCCGCGTCGGCGTCGAGTGCGAGATCGCGGTGCGATTGAAGCGCGACCTCGCCGCCGGCGAGGCGCCGTTCACGGCCGAATGGGTCGGCGAGGCCGTTGAGTTCTATCATCCGGCGATCGAGATCGTCGACGACCGCTATGTGAAGTGGGAATCGATGGGTGCGCCGACGTTGATCGCCGACGATTTCTTCGCCGCTGGCTGCGTGCTGGGTGAGGCGGTGCCGCGCTCGTCGGTGCCGGATCTGAAGGCGGTCAAGGGCCGCGCCATCGTCAATGGCGAAGAGGTCAGCCACGGCACCGGCGCCGACGTGCTCGGCCATCCCCACAACGCACTCGCCTGGCTCGCCAACCACCTCGCCGCCGAAAGCAAGGGTCTGCACGCGGGGCAACTCGTGCTGACGGGGAGCCTGGTGAAGACGCTGTGGCTGAAGGCCGGCGACAAGGTGCGGATGGAGCTGGACGGGCTGGGCGTGGTGGAGGCGGAGTTTACGTGAGGGCTCCTACGGCAATCCCCGCCGTCAGTCGTCCCAATCGGCTTTACAAAATACATGCGGCCCTCGCCAGGGGAGCTAGCGAGGGCCGCGTAGTACATCGTCGTTCGCGCCTAGGTTCGCGAACACGATGTGGGAGCTCGGGAGAGGCTTAGAAGGGCAACAGCACGTCCATGACCTGCTGACCGTAGCGCGGCTGCTGCACGTCCGTGATCTGGCCGCGGCCGCCATAGGCGATGCGGGCCTGTGCGATCTTGCTGGAATCGATGGTGTTGTCGCTCTGGATGTCTTCGGGGCGGACGATGCCGGCGACGATGAGTTCGCGGATCTCGTAGTTGACGCGGATCTCCTGCTTGCCTTCGACGACGAGGTTGCCGTTCGGCAGCACCTGGGTCACGACCGCGGCGACGTTGGTCTGCAAGGCCTCCGTGCGATTGACCGAGCCCTTGCCGTCGGCGGAGGATGTCGAGTCGGTGGTGAGAAGGCGGCCGGGCAGGATCTTGAGCGGCTGCGTGACCGTCTTGCTGCCGATGAAATCGGTAATCCCCGAATCCTCCTTGGCGGTTCGGCTGCGCTGGGTCTCGTTGGCGATGTTGGCCTTGTCGGTGATGTTCACGGTCACGGTCAGGAGGTCGCCGACATGGGTCGCGCGCTGGTCCTTGAAGAAGGCGCGGCTGCCGTTGCGCCACAATGAGTTCGGATTGTAGGAGGCGACTTCCGGCTTCGGCATCGGCATCTGCACCGGCTTGTAGCCGGGCTGCGTCGTCGGATTGTCGATCGCCGACAATTTCGGTTGCTCGCCGATCTGCGACAGGCGGTCGATCGAGGAGCAGCCGCTCGCCAGCGCGCAAACTGCCAGCAGCAGACCAGAGATCGCGACGCGACGAAGGCGGGAAGCCGAACTGAACCTGGACATGACTTACTCTGACTTGGCTGGAGCTTGCGGGACGCGAACTTGCGGAATCTGGGCTTGGGCGATCTGAGCTTGAGCGGCTTGGGCTGGAGACGCGGGGGCCTGGACCAGGCTCTGGGCGAGCGCTGCAGCAGCGGCCGCGGGGGTGGGCGCTTCGTCGCGCTTGAGCGAGGAGGTCTGCTCGACCGCAGGCGCCATCGGCGCGGACTGGCTCGCGCCCTGGATCGTCACCTGGCCGCGACCGGTGACAATGCCTGCCAGCGTGCGCTTGGTCTGGAGATTGAGCACGCTCACGGTGTCGCCCTCGGCGCCGCTCTCGAGCGCCTTGCCGCGCGTGGTGAGGTAGATCCCAGGGACCTGGTAGATGACGGTGACGCTCTGGTCGCGCGACACGAAGTCCGGCTTGACGATGTCTGCGACGCGGATCGGCATGCCCGCCCGCATCGGCCGGCGGAGCTGCATGCCGAGCGTGCGCTCGCGCGAGGCGGCCTCACCGGTGACCTCTGCCTTCGGCCGGCGCTCGAGCGCGATGTCGGAGGACTTCAGGAGATCGGCGCGGTCGATGTCGCGCGTCAGCACGGCCACTTCCACCGTCTCGATCGCGGTGCCGGTGAAGCGCAGCTTGGTCGGCGTCGGATTGTTGTCGTTGTTGATCTCGAAGGCGATGTCGAAACGGCCGTTGCGGGCGTCATAGCGGGTTGCGACTGGCTGGAGCGCACCGGTGTTGGAGGCGTCGAGCCGCATGTCGGCGACGCCGCGGTCGAACGTGACGGCGATGTTGGCGGCTTCCCCAAGGCCGAAGCGGCGCTCGAGCGCCGAGGCCACCGCGGTTTCGAGGTCCTTGTTGGCGAGCGTGCGGGCGAGGCGGGTGACCTGGACTTCCTTGATGTCGCCGGTCATCACGCCGATCACCTGTTTTGCGCGCAGCACCGACAGCACATGCGCGACCGGCAGCGCGCCGGTGGTGCCGAGATCGGGCGAGCGGTAGACCGGGATCAGCGCGGTTGAGCCGGCATTGTCGATGAGATCGCCGACCCGCACCACGTCCGAGGTCACGGTGACGCTCGCGCGCAGCGTCGGCGCTGCGATGAAATCGTCGGCGGCCTGCGCCGGCAGCGCCAGCAGCAGGAAAGCGGAGATCGTGGCGAGGTTGGTGCGGATCATCGTCATCACCTCAGCGGAACAACGCCGTGGTCGATTGCATCATCTGGTCGGCGGCGCTGATGACCTTGGCGTTCATCTCGTAGGCGCGCTGCGCGGCGATCAGGTCGCTCATCTCCGAGACGACGTCGACATTGGCCTGCTCCAGGCTGCCCTGCGTGACCTTGCCGTAGCCTTCGGAGTTCGCGGTGCCGTCCTGCGGCGGGCCGGAAGAGGGCGTCTCGACGAACTGATTGTTGCCGACGGGCTGGAGGCCCGCCTTGTTGATGAAGCGGGTCACGCCAATCTGGCCCTGAACGGCCGACGTCGACGAACCCGGCAGCGTCACCGAGACCTGGCCCTGCTCGTTGACGGCGAGGCCGGAGGCGTTGTTCGGAATGGTGATGGTCGGCTGCACCGGGTTGCCCTGCGCGGTGACGACGCGGCCCTGGTTGTCCATCTGGAAGGTGCCGTCGCGGGTGTACTGGAAGGTGCCGTCTGGCATCAGGATCTTGAAGAAGCCTTCGCCCGAGATCGCGAGGTCGAGGTCGTTGCCGGTCTGCGACAGCGTGCCCTGCGTCATGCTGCGCGGCGTGCCGACGGTCTTGACGCCGCCGCCGATGTCGACGCCGACGGGCACGATGGTGCCCTGGTCCGAGGCCTGCGCGCCGACGCGGCGGACGTGCTCGTAGATCAGGTCCTGGAACGCCGCCGTCTGCTTCTTGAAGCCGGTGGTGCGCAGGTTGGCGATGTTGTTGGAGATGACCTGGACGTTGAGTTCCTGGGCCGCCATTCCGGTCGCAGCGGTGTGGAGCGCTTGCATGTCAATGATCCCCTAATCAGGCCGGAACGTCGGCGAGCTTCTCGATCGCCGATTTGTGGAGGTCGCTCTGCTGCTGGAGCAGGTTGGCGATGGCGGTGTAGCTGCGCATGACTTCGACCATGCGGCTCATCTCGCCGACCGAGTTCACATTGGACTTCTCGATGTAGCCCTGGCGCACGGTCGACTTGGTGATGGCCTGCGGGGTCGCGGAGCCGACGTCGTAGAGGTTGGCGCCGAGCTTGGTCAGCTTCGCCGCATCGTCGAACGCAGCCATGCGGATCTTGCCGCGGATCGAGTCGGTCTTGGCGGTGCCCTCGAGCACCGTGACGGTGCCGTCGGGCGCGACATTGATGTCGTGGTCGGTGGGCTGGAAGGTGATCGGGCCGCCGGTGCCGAGCACGAGGTTGCCGTCGGAGGTGACGAGCTGGCCGGTGCTGTTGAGCGAGAATTTGCCGTCGCGGGTGTAGCGTTCGCCACCATTGGCCTGCACCGCGAAGAAGGCGTTGCCGTCGATCGCCATGTCGAGCGGGTTGTTGGTCGGCTCCATCGGCCCCTGGCCGACGTCGCGGAAGGTGCCGCGGTCCTGCACATAGGAGACCCGGCGGTCGGACGCGGTGAAATTGTCCTCACGCGCGTTCGAGTTGAGAAACTCCTCGAACAGCGAATGGTCGGCCTTGAAGCCGTTGGTGTTGGCATTGGCGACGTTGTTGGCGATGACATCCATCTGCCGTTCCAACGTCATCTGCCGTGACAAGCCGATCAGAAGCGCGTTCTGCATCGGAAATCTCCCCTGAGTGAGCCTGCCACCTCGCTCTCCCAAGCGCCTTGGCCGACCCGTGAACGAGACCGCCAGGTTCTCCCAAACCCTCCGGCCTCGGTCCTCTCTCAGCGAAAGCCGTGCCAACTCGAAAAAATACGTAATTTCAATGTCTTGTCGATTTTTGAGGGGCGCGGGGAGGCGGCAGAAAGGTTCTGTTAGCCATGTTTGCCCGGCAGATTTTTCCTAGTGGAGGCCCAATCGAAAGATTCCGTTAACCATTATTACCGTAGCGTTTGCGTGTAAGAGGAGCGCACTGCGCTGGGGCATTTGTATCGCGTCACTGTCTGCCAGGAGGCTTCGCTCTTTCGACCCCTTATGAGATGAGCGAGCCTATCGACCATGGCAGACAATGAAGCGGAAGGCGGCGGAGCCGCCGAAGGCGCGGAAGCCGCCCCGCCGAAGAACAAGCTCAAGCTCATCATCATGGCCGTCGGCCTGCTCGCCGTCCTCGGCGGCGGTGCCGCGACCTGGTTCTTCTTCTTCCGTCATGGCGACGACGAGCATCACGCCGAGGCGGCGCCGCCGCCGAAGCCGCCGGCCTTCGTCGACGTGCCCGACATCATGGTCAACCTCGCCGGCGCGCCCGGTGAGCGCGTGCAATATCTCAAGCTCAAGATCGTGCTGGAGCTCAAGGAAGAGAAGCAGATCGAGGCGATCAAGCCGACGATGCCGCGCATCACCGACATCTTCCAGACCTATGTGCGCGAGCTGCGCTCCTCCGACCTCAACGGGTCCGCCGGCGTCTTCCGCCTCAAGGAAGAGCTGACCAAGCGCGTCAACGCGGCGGTCGCCCCGGTCCAGGTCAGCGCAGTGCTGTTCAAGGAAGTCGTGATCCAGTGAGCATGACGGGCTAGGGATCATGGCAGGCACCGACCAACCAGACCAGGATGCAATTGCCGCCCAATGGGAGGCCTCGCTTGATTCCGAGGATCCCGCGGAGGCCGCGAAGGCTGCTGCCGAAAACGAACTATCCGAGACCATGGCCCTGCAATGGGCGGCCATGGTCGAGGACGGCAGCCGCGATCTCGGCGCCGGCAAGAATTCCGGCGAGCGGGTGCTGTCGCAGGAGGAGATCGACAATCTTCTCGGCTTCGCGGTCGGCGACGTCACGCTCGACGACCATTCCGGCATTCGCGCGATCATCGATTCAGCGATGGTCTCCTACGAGCGTCTGCCGATGCTCGAAATCGTCTTCGACCGCCTGGTGCGGCTGCTGACGACCTCCTTGCGCAATTTCACCTCCGACAACGTCGAAGTCTCGCTCGACCGCATCACCTCGGTGCGCTTCGGCGACTACATGAACTCGATCCCGCTGCCGGCCGTTCTCTCGGTGTTCAAGGCCGAGGAGTGGGAAAACTTCGGCATGGCGGTGGTCGATTCCAGTCTGATCTATTCGATGATCGACGTGCTGCTCGGCGGCCGCCGCGGCGCGAGCCAGCTCCGCATCGAGGGCCGGCCCTACACCACGATCGAGACCGAGCTGGTCAAGCGGCTGGTCGAGGTGGTGCTGGTCGACGCCGAGCAGGCGTTCCGGCCGCTGTCGCCGGTCACCTTCACGATCGACCGGCTCGAGACCAATCCGCGTTTCGCCGCGATCAGCCGTCCCGCCAACGCCGCGATCCTGGTGCGCCTGCGCATCGACATGGAAGATCGCGGCGGCAACATCGAGCTGCTGCTGCCTTACGCGACCATCGAGCCGATCCGGGGCGTCCTGCTCCAGATGTTCATGGGCGAAAAATTCGGCCGCGACACGATCTGGGAGGGCCATTTCGCCACCGAGATCAACCAGGCCGAGATCGCGGTCGATGCCGTGCTCTACGAGGCCGAAATCCCGCTCAAGCAGCTGATGCGGCTCAAGGTCGGCGACACCCTGCCGCTCGACATGCGCGCGGATGCCAACGTGACCGTGCGTTGCGGCGACGTCACCCTGACCGAGGGGCGGATGGGCCGGGTCGGCGACCGCGTCGCGATACGGGTGACGAAACCCCTGCGCAAGCCAAGTACGACACTTGCGATGTTCGAGAAGGTGGACGAGCAGAACAAGATGATGGAGGCCCCATGAACCACTCCCTGGGAATGGCGATCGAGACGCTGGTGGCTATCCTGCTGATGCTGACCATCGTCTACTGTGTCATGCTCAACAAGCGGCTGACGCGGCTGAAGGCGGACGAGCATTCGCTGAAGGCGGTCATCGGCGAGCTGATCACCGCCACCGAGATCGCCGAGCGCGCGATCGGCGGGCTGAAGCTCGCGGTGCGCGACGTCAACGAGAACCTCGGCAGCCAGCTGGCGGCGGCGACGCAGATGTCGGACCAGCTCTACAAGCAGCTCGGCGAAGCCGACAACGTGGTGCGGCGCCTGTCCAAGATCGCGATCGCCGCGCGCCCTGCGGCGACCCCGGAAGCGGCCGCGGTGCCCGCGGCCAAGCCCTCATCGGCGAAGGCGGTGGCGGCTGCGGCCGAAGCCTTCTCCGAGCGCCGACGATCCAACGGCCTTGCGGCATAAAGTCAGGGTATGAAATCCTTTCGTAACATCCGCGTCATTCCGGTCGTTCTGGTCGCCGTCGCAGGGCTCGCCACGCTCAAGGTCGTGGGCCTCGTGATCAATGGCGGCTATGTCTTCGACTACCAGCCGAGCCAGATCAAGAAATCCTGGGCGCAGGAGAATCTGAACTTTCCGACGGGGCGGGAAGACCCCGATATCACGGGATCCACCCACGGCGCGCCGAAGGAGGCGCCAAAGCTTGCCGCGCCCGAGACCAAACCCGAGGGCACCGTGGTCAAGATGGACGAGGCCCAGCCGCAGGTCTCGGCCTCCGAGCGCGCGATCCTGGAGCGCTTGCAGGCACGCCGCCAGGAGATCGAGTCCCGCCAGCGAGAGATCGACATCCGCGAGAGCCTGCTGAAGTCGGCCGAGAAGCGCATCGAAAACAAGGTCGAGGAGATGAAGGCGGTGGAATCCCGCATCTCCGCGACCCAGGCCGAGCAGAAGGCCGCCGAAGCCCAGCGCATGAAGGGCCTCGTGACCATGTATGAGGGCATGAAGCCCAAGGACGCCGCACGGGTGTTCGACCGGCTCGAGATGGGCGTGCTGATCGAGATCGCCTCGCAGATCGCGCCGCGAAAGATGTCGGACATCATGGGCGTGATGTCGCCGGAGGCCGCCGAGCGGCTGACGGTCGAGATGGCCCGCCGGGCCAATGGCGGCGGCGATCAATCGGCCGCGGCCGGCGATCTCCCCAAGATCGACGGCAAGCCGACGCAAAAGCCGAATTGAAGGCTCCGGAGGCGCGGCGCGCTGCGGCAGCCTGCGCGCAATCGCGCGGTCGTTCGGCCTGTACGCGGCTAGACGCCTTGCGTGTCTAGTTCGCGAACCGCTGTTGAACCCTGGGACCCGTCGCGCTCAGCGGCTTCTCGACGGGAAGGAGGGTCTCGCAGTGCTGCCTGATCAGCGCAGCCTTCGTCGTGCGAGTCACGAGATGAAGGGTGCTGTGGCAGCAGGAACACTCGTATACCTTTAGTGCATAGCCCCGCGCGATTGGAAAGACGGCTACGACCGCTCTTGCCTGGCTACATACAATGCAGTTGGCTTCTCCGCTCATTGATTGCTCCCCCAAAAAAGTTGACCAATCGCATTCGCATCGCAATGATCACATTTGATTCAGAGTCGTTGATGGACCGCAACACCTCTGAGGTTGTGCGAGCCTACTCGGCAACCAAGTACGCAGATCAAACGCGCCGGGGAGTGGGGTGATCGCGAGCTTGATGTCTTTGCCGCACGAAGCTCGTCGGCTCGCGTTGCAGATGCAGCTGAAGCAAGCGGCATCTTCTGAGGCTGCGATGAGTTGACGCGTGCAACTGTGAACTGGAGTACAGTGGTGCTGGAGAGTTCGTCCTAGGCTCCCGCCATCGGCAATCAGCCGCGCGGGCGGAAGCCATGAATTACTCGTCCGTAGCAGAACGCGCAATCGAAGCCGTCAATCGGCTGCTCATCGCGGCGATGACGTTGGCCTGGACATCCGCGCTTGACCATCAGCATGCATTGCCGCCGCAAGAAGAGGATGGCGACACTGACGATGTTTGTCCCGAGCGGGACAGCTCCGCCGCATCGGATGGCACCGGAAAACAACACTGAAGATCCAGTTGCCCTGCGGACATCACACGATCAGATCGTGGGGCACGTGGGCGTGAGCTGAGCCTGCGCCGTGAGCCGGATCAATATGCGGCGGGGACGGCTCAGGCATCGACGCCGCCCTGAATCCGTGGACGACGCCAGCATGTTCGTGATGACCGGACGGGTCCGAAGGATCGTCCCATCCTGCGCTGAGCTCTGAATGGTGGCCATGCAAAGCGCTATCCTTGATGGCGTAGGGTCCGACCGCCGCGTGCCAGGGTGCGGGCGCAATGTCACCCGAACCGTCAGAGCCGTGCTGCTTGAAATGAAATGAGTCCCCGAGGTGAACCGAAGCAACTCGAGGAAGATCGTTCTCGGCTATCGGCTCCCCATGATGATGCTCGCGCAAGTGATTTTCGTGGCGTGACGTCTCGATGGAGTCTGGGCCGGACTCGACGCTTGGGTCGACCGTGGACGGTGCGACCGGGCCGCTGTCCTTGGCGGCCACGCTCTCTGGAGCGGGCGCGATCTCCTTGCCGTTGTCGAACGGTGTCAGCTTGTCGCATACGAACCTATTCTCCGCGACTGCCGTGGAATGAAGCTGGTGGACGGGCTGCACGTGGCTCACCGCGGAGGCCACGTTCCCGCCGGTGGGGGCGTCCGATCGCGTGTTCGTATCGTCGGGCTGAACGAACTCGGTGTGCCTGACGAGGGCAATCCGGTCGCAATCGGCATCGAACCTGCACCCGCTCGCCTTCGCAGCTTGCCCGGGCCCGTCTCCGTCGATCAGGGCGGCTCGCTCATGGACGATTTCGCCTGATGAAGGGCTGGTCGCCGTCGTCGGGCTACCGGCCGCGTCGTTGTCCGCGCCCGGTTCCAGATTGGCCGGCGCGGCTGCCATCGCATGACCCGACGTTTCCAGCGCGAGCATGAAATCCGACGTCTGGACGGTGGAGAAGCCATCGAGATGGATTTCCACCAGACTGGAATCGCCGATGCTCAGGCTTTGATCCGTCGGATTGACGTACACGATGGTCTGGTTCGCCGAGCTGTCGTAGAGCCAGGCGATCGTATGTGCGGGCACCGTCGTGCTGGAGGGGTCGAGTGCCAGAACGGAGAGGGTGAGCGCGCCGAGCGCTATCAGGTCGCCCCGCTCAGAGTCTGCCTTGAAACCAGAGATGATATCAGGGCGCGCTGCACTGGAATTCGACGTCGAGGCAAAGACGAAATGATCGTCTCTGGAGCCGCCGGCAAGAAGGGTCTGTTCGTGCCCGTCGTGAGAGGTGTCGCGACCGCCGTTTGTGCCGATCTTGCCATGATCCGGACTTTCGCCGGAGGCGCCGATGCCATCCGTGTTCGCGTCATGAGTGCTCGCAGCCACCGTCGGACCGGCGGCAAACGCTCTCGCAGCCGCATTGTCTTCGGCGAGCGTGGCGGCGTGGGGCGGATCGGCGGCATCGAGAGCTGCCGCGTGGCCGAAATGGTCGCGATCGTCGGCACCGTGGATTGTGATGGCTATGGTCTGTTCCGTCCCATCGATGGTCGTGACCGTGAAGGTGTCGGTCAAAGTCTCGCAGGAAGGAAGCGCCTGCACGGCACAGTTGGTGGTGTCGAGCGTGTAGGTCCACACACCGGCGGCGGTCATCGTGAAAGCGCCGTAGCCGCCCGCGCTCCGGGTCGCACAAGTGACCGGCGTGAATGTGTTCGGCGTGTTGTCGACGTCGGTGTCAGTCAGTCTGCCGCTCGCCGTCGGCTTGCCGTGTTCCCTGCAATCGGGCTCGGTCACCGAGCCGGTGATGCAGCCGTGGATGATGGCCGGATCGTTCGTGCCGTGGATGGTGATCGTCACCACCTGCGCGGTGCCGTCGATGGTGGTCACGGTGAAGGTGTCGGTCAGGGTGTCGTAGACGTTCAGCGCCTGGACGACGCAATTGGTGTTATCGAGCGTGTAGGTCCAGACGCCGTCGGCCGTCATCCGGAAGCAGCCGTAACCGTGGTCGCTCGCCCTGGGCGAGGTCACCGGCGTGAAGCTGTCGGGAGTATTGTCGACATCCGTATCTGCAAGCTTGCCGGTCGCGATCGGAGTCCCGGGCTTCCAACACGCGGCTTCCGTCACGGTGCCGGTCGTCGTCCCGGAAATGATGGCAGCATCGTTGGAGCCGTTGATCGTGATGGTAATCAACTGCGGGGTCCCGCCGATGCTGGTCACCGTGAAGGTGTCGGTCAGCGTCTTGCCGACGTTCAGAGCCTGCACTGCGCTGTTGGATTGATCGAGCGTGTAGCTCCAGACGCCGTCGGCGGTCATGGTGAAAGTGCCGTAGCCGTGCGCACTCTTCGTCGGGGAATTGACGGCCGAGAAAGTGTTGGCGGGGTCGTCGACGTCGATATCCGAAAGCTTGCCGGTTGTGACAGTTGGGCCGGTTGTGACAGGTGGGCCGGATGCGGCATTGGCGACGCCGCCGGATTCGATTGACAAGCCGGTCGTCGTGCCGGAGATGATCGCCGCGTCGTCGGCTCCGTTGATGTTGATCGTGAAGGCCTGTTGAGCCGAAAGCGATCCGTCGGACACGGTGATCACAAAGCTATCGGTGGTCGGCGTCTTCAGCGCGTTGATCGCGCCACTGTTGGGAACGAAGGCATAGGCGCCAGTCGAGCTGTTCAGATAAAGCGTGCCATAAGAGCTGGTCTTCGATACGTCGTAGATCGCTCCCTCCAGCGCGGTAGCGCCCGTAGCGCCTCCGCTGATGCCGAAAGTCAGCGCGGCGCTGGAGCTGCTGGCGCTGAAGGTTCCCCTCGTTGCGGCGAAGACGTCGAACGCGACCGTGTCGAGTTCAAGCGGGCCCGCCTGCACATTCAAGATCGGCGGCGTCCGCACGGGCGTGATGATGTCGGGCACCGTGACGATGATCGGCTGCAACGGCAGCAGTGCGCTTGGCGCCGCGGGCGCTATGAAATTGATCGGCTCCAGCGGCAGAGATTCGACGAACGGAGGCGTGCCGGACCCGTTCTTGCCAAATCCCTTCGAGAAATTTTCGAGCGCCTCCTGCTGGGCCACCCGCAGCTCCTCCATGCGGGTCGCGCTGTTGTCGAGCTGATTCACGGTAAGCCCGGAGCCGACCTTGCTCAGCACGACCGTTTGTCCGGGGTCCTCGACGATGATGTGCCGCGGGATTGATTCCTTGGTCGTGAGCTCGAACGTGCCGTGTGCAAAGTCCTTGTATGTAATCGTATCGTCGTCCAGGAACGTTGCGTTCGGGTCTGCGGCCCTGACCTCTTTGATCATCGAGAAGAGCAATGCCGTGAGCGACAGCATGCCGAAACGGCCGGCAGAGGCTCGCTCATGAGATTGAATAGCGGGTACATCAGGAGGATTGCTCTTCGCCGTCTTCACGCGGCGATGCAGGCCCGCAGCGGCTTCGCGCTCGCCCCCGTGCTCTGCAGTGGACGTGACGGCCATTTTTCAACCTCGATTGCCCTAGCGGTCGGCCTCAGGCGTCGCCCTATGCCGCCGCGTCTTGGCCGGCTTGCCGCGTCACGCGATCGGGAACAATTTTGTGCCGGCAACCTCAGCTATGCCCGCTAAAAAGTTGTCGTTTCTGAGAATTCCGCCCAGGCTGATCATGGCAGAATTGCTGTCGTTTCGCCCGACGGTACCGCTTTCAGCGCCAAAAGCTGTTTGAAATTGCCTGGCGCGGATAGTGACTCTTTTGGACACGGCGATCAGCCATTCGGATTACCCCGGAATAACCATTTTGGCTGTCGTGGTTTGCTGTGGCTGGTCTGCCATTATCCCCGATGGCTTTCGTCGGCGCTGTCGGAGCCGTTCGGATGCTCGAGGATCATATCTTCGAAAAGGAGGAAGCCATGGGCACTCGTGCAGCGATTGTTCTCGCGGCAGGTCTCGTCCTTGCGCTGGCCGCTTCGTCACCCCGCCCAATTCAGGCGCAGGACGATTCCCCGCGGCGTGCCGTGCTGGACTCGTCGTCAAAGCCAATCGGGAAAGTTGTGACAGCCGATGGCTCGGTCATCATCGAGCATGCGAGCGCCGCCATTGTCCAGGCAAACGTCGGGGGCGAATCCATCCAGACGAAGACCGGTGATCTCGTCTATTTAGGCGATGTGGTTCGAACCGGTGCCGACAGTCGGGTCGGCATCAATTTCGTGGATGGAACTTCGTTCAACTTGTCGAGCAACGCACGCATGACATTGGACGAATACGTCTACGAGCCGGGTGGAAAGTCCAATTCGACAGCCTTCAACCTGACCAGGGGTACGTTCGTTTTTGTTGCCGGCCAGGTTGCGAAGACCGGCGACATGAAGATCGAAACGCCGGTCGCGACGATGGGCATTCGAGGCACCACACCTCACGTCGAAATCTCGGACGACGGAACCACCAGGTTTTCCACTCTGATCGAAGAGGGCAAGAACAAATATACGAAGAAGCCCGGCGCTGCGGGGACACGCCAACCCGAGCAAAGGGCCGAGCAAAGGCTCAATCTGAACATCTGCCGCGGCTGCTAGAGAATTGGTCCCAGCCGGTGCAATCGCCAGATCTCGGAAGATCGGGAGCCTGACATGAAACCAGGATCCTCCGTTGCCGAAGGCGGACTGGCGCTTGTCGTCCTGATGTTGGTCGGCTTGCCGGTCGTGGCCCAGAACTCCGGGGTGAAGGACAGCTATCTCAGCAATATCGAACTGTGCAACGGGACGGGTACCACCTCGCTCGATGTCCGGATCGGTGCCTGCACGACTTTCATACAGGCGCGTCCAGATTCGACGGCAGCTCTGGCAATCGCGTATAACAATCGCGGCAACGCCTACACTGCAAAGGGCGACTACGACAGCGCCATCAGCGATTTCGATCAGTCGATCGCACTCAATCCGACATACGCAAAGGCCTTCAACAACCGCGGCGTGGCTCACTTGAGGAGGCGCGAATATGAGCTCGCGATCGAAGCCTTTGATGATGCGATCAAGCTCGATCCGGGCTATGGCGCTGCCTTCGTCAACCGCGCGGGAGCCTACCTGAAAAAGAACGACCACCAGCGCGCGGCGCATGACTACGACGAGGCAATCCGTCTCCAGCCCGCCTCGCGGGCGGCATGGAGCGGACGATGTTGGACCAGGGCGGTTCTCGGTGCCTCGCGAGAAGCGCTGGCGGATTGCGACAGAGCGCTTCAATCGGGATCGACCAGCGCTGCCGTGTACGACTCGCGTGGGCTGATCCACCTGAAGATGGGTGAGTTCGGTGCGGCGATCGATGACTACAATGCTGCCTTGCGAGCCGCCCCCGAACTGGCGAGCGCACTTTTTGGCCGCGGGCTTGCCAAGCTGAAGCAAGGCGATGCGATCGGCGGAAAATCTGACATTTCGACTGCAAAGACAATTCAGAAGAACATCGGTGACGAGTTCGCGCGTTATGGCGTCGATTACGACTGAGTTGGCCCGGTAAGGCGGAAAGAATCGGAGGTGAATATGGATGCAAGGTTCGCGCTCATTCAAGCTCACGACGATAGCATTCGCCGCTATCAGCGGTTGTTGAACACACAGTTGACCGATCTCGAGCGTGAGTACATCGAGAGCCGAATCTCGGAAAAGCGATTGACCTTGCAATCAATTCACGAAGCGCGAGGCAAGTTGAATGCCTTGCCGGCTAATCGCGGGGTTTGATTAGCATTCCTGACGGGTGCGAACGAAGGGGGTGTTAACACCTCCTTAACCACTTGCTCTCCAGATTTCGAAGCACGAACGCCCGAGCCCGCAAGCAGGCGTCGCGACGCACTGTGCCGGGTGAATTCGTCATTACAGCATTAACAAGTCCTTAATTGGCAAAACCTACAGTCGACGGCACGGGCCGGCGCCAGTGCCGGCATGGACCGCCGAATTGGAAGAAACGCCGCCAATGGCGCAGAAGGCTGCCGCTGGATTTATGTCGCGAGCCCGCGCTTTGGCGCGGGGGCTGTCGCGCCATGTCCGCAAGGCGACCGTGCTGGCGGCCAGCCTGCTCATCGGCCTCGGTGCGCCCGCCCGCGCCGCCGATGTGGTCCGGGGCGAGGCGACTTTCTCGGCCGGTGGCGGCTTTGCCCGTCTGGTGATCAAGCTCGGCGAGGACGTTCCCTCCGAGGTGACGACGGCCGGCTCCATTCTCATCATTCGCTTCGACCGGGCGGTCGACGTTCCCGTCGATCGCGTTCCGGAAGGCGCGCCCGACTACGTCAATTCTGCCCGCCGCGATCCCGACGGCAGCGCCATCCGCCTGTCGCTGGCGCGGCGCGTCACCGTCAACACCATGAACGCCGGCGAGCGCACCTTCATCGACCTCTTGCCGGAGGGCTGGAAGGGGCCGCCGCCAAGCCTGCCCATGGACGTGGTCAAGGAACTGGCCGAGCGTGCGCGTGTCGCCGAACGTGCCTTGCGCGCCCAGCGCGCCGCGGCAGAGACCAAAAAGCGTCCGCAGATCCGCGTGCGCGCCTCGGTGCAGCCGACTTTCGTGCGCTTCGTGTTCGAGATGCCCGACGGCGTCGGCGTGTCCTCCGTGCTCAACGAGCAGAAGCTCACGCTCGCGTTCAATGCCGGCCTCAATTTCGATCTGGCGGACGCGGTCGTCGCCGCGCCCCCGAACGTCGCCTCGATCAAGCAGAAGTCCGACATCGACCAGACCAGTGTCGAGATCGCGCTGATCGGCGATTCGGACGTGCACTCCTTCCGCGACGAGAAGAATTACGTCGTCGACATCTCCTTCCAGCCCGACAAGGGCAAGATCGCCGCGACGGCTGAGGCGGTGATCGCGCAGGCAAGGCCTGTGGCCCAAAGCCATGGACCGGCTCCGGACAGGCCGGCGGCCGAGAAGCCGAAGGAGGTCCATCGCGAGATCGCGCCGCCGACGTCCGAGACGATCGCGCGCGAAGCCAAGATCGAAACCAAGCCCGAGGTGAAGCCGGAAGCTCCGGCGGCGATGCCGCCGGTCGAGGCACCGAAGCCCGCGCCGGCTCCCGCGGCGGAAGCACCGCATGCTGCGGAACCGCCCAAGGACGTGTCGAAGCCTGCGACGCCGGCAACGGAAGCTGTGGTCGCGCCCGCCAAGCCCGCTATGTCCGAAGCGCCCATGGAGGTCGTGAAGGAGGCTGCGAAAGAGCCGGCCAAGGACAGCGTCAAGGCCGCACCTGCCGAGGCGCCGGCCCCGCCGCAGCCCACCGTGGCCAGCGTCGATGTCCGCCGCGACAGCGATGGCTTGCGCGTGATCTTCCCGCTTCAGGTGGCAACGCCTGCGGCGGCGTTCCGCCGCGGCGACACCGTGTGGCTAGTGTTCGATACGCCGAAGCCGATCGATGTCGAGGCGATCCGCAGCCGGGGCGGTGCGATGATCGGCGAGGTCAGCCGCATGCCGCTCGACAAGGGGCAGGCGGTCCGCATCCGTCTCACCCGGCCGCTGGTCTACTCGCTGACGAGCGAGGAGGTCGGCAAGGAGACCAATTGGCTCCTGACGCTCGCCGACAAGATCCAGGCGACGCCGCTGCCGCTGATGATGTCGCGCAACATCACCGACCCCGCGCTCGCCAATATCGCGATCCCCTTCGCCAATCCGGGCCTGTTGCACAAGCTGACCGATCCCGACGCCGGCGACACGCTCTATGTCGTCACCGGGCAGCGGCCGGTGCGCGGCTTCATCAAGCGGCAGGATCTCGTCGATCTCTCGCTGCTGGAATCCGCGCACGGCATCGCGATCCGGCCGAACTCCGACGAGGTCGGCGTCGAGGTCGGATCCGACAAGGTCATTCTCGGCAAGAAGGGCGGACTGACGCTGTCGCCGGTCGATATCTCCGCCGAGCGCGCGCCGACCGCGGTGCGGCCGGTCTTCAGTCCGGAAGGCTGGCGCAAGGGCCAGTCGGAGGATTTTTGGACGCGCCAGGGCAGTTTGATCACGGCGATCGCAGCCGTCGAGCCGGCACAGCGCTCGCTGCCGCGGCTCGATCTCGCGCAGTTCTACATGTCCCGCGCCATGTACCACGAAGCCAAGTCGGTGACCGACCTGATGCTGGCCGATCCCCTCAACAAGGAGGAGAGCGGCGCGCTGATCATGCATGCGATCGCGAACATCTTGATTGGCCGGCCAACGCAGGGCTTGAAGGACCTCGCCAATCCCGTGATCGGCAACAGCCACGATTCCCAGCTCTGGAAGGCGCTCGCCTATGCGCGCCAGAGCAAGTGGGCGGATGCGCGCGAGAAGTTCAAGAACGTCGAATTCGCCATCGCCTCGCTGCCGATCGACATCCAGCGCATCGTGACGATGGAGGCGATGCGCGCTTCGCTCGAGGTGAAGGATTATGCCGGCGCCTCCAAGCGCCGCAGCGAGATCGAGGTGGTCGGCATATCGCCAGAGGCGGCGCCCGGTTTCGCCGTGCTGCGCGGCCGGCTCGCCGAGGCGCTCGGCCACGACAAGGACGCGCTCGACGACTACAAATTCGCGGTCGGCTCGAACGATCGTCAGGCGGCGGCCGAGGCCAAGCAGCTCGAAGTGGCGCTGCGGCAGAAGCGCGACGAGATCAGCAAGGAAGACGCGCTGCGTGAGCTCGAGACGCTGTCGATGACCTGGCGAGGCGACTCGATCGAGGTCAAGACGCTCCAGATGCTGTCGCAGATATATGCCGAGAACGGGCGCTACCGGGACGCGCTCCGGGCGGCGCGCACCGCGACAAGGCTCCAGCCGAACGCCGAGGCCTCGCGTCAGGCGCAGGACCTCGCCTCCGACCTGTTCACGCAGATCTTCCTGGGGCCCAAGGGCGACGAGCTGCCGCCGGTCGAAGCGCTCGGGATGTTCTACGAGTTCCGCGAGCTGACGCCGATCGGCCGCCGCGGCGACGAGCTGATCCGCCGCCTCGCCGACCGTCTCGCCTCGATCGACCTGCTCGACCAGGCCGCCGAGCTGTTGCAGTACCAGGTCGACCATCGCCTCGAAGGCGCAGCCCGCGCTCAGGTCGCCGCGCGCCTGTCCATGATCTACCTCGCCAACCGCAAGCCCGACATGGCGATCTCGGCGCTGCGCGCGAGCCGCATCAGCGATCTCTCCGGCGAGCTGCGGCAGCAGCGGCTGCTGCTGGAGGCGCGCGCGCAGAGCGACGTCGGCCGCCACGATCTCGCGCTCGACATCGTCTCCAACGTTTCCGGACGCGAGGTGCTCCGCCTGCGCTCCGACATCTTCTGGGCGGCGCGGCGCTGGCGCGAATCCGCCGAGCAGATCGAGCTCTATTACGGCGACCGCTTTCGCGACTTCAAGCCGCTCAACGCGGTGGAGAAGAGTGACATCATCCGCGCCGCCGTCGGCTATGCGCTCGCCGACGACTCGATCGGCCTGTCGCGCTTCCGCGAGAAATATGCGCCGCTGATGAGCGAGAGTGCGGACCGGGTCGCCTTCGACATCGCGAGCAAGCCGGCAGCGTCCTCCAGCGCCGAATTCGCCGAGATCGCCAAGCTCGCTGCCAGCGTCGACACGCTCGACGGCTTCCTGCGCGAGATGAAGCAGCGCTTCCCCGATGCCACCGCCCGCGCGCCGGCCTCGCCGCAAGCCAAGGACGAGGCCGACCACACCGGCTCGCTGCCCACGATCCCCGTCGTGCGGCAGATCAAGATGACGCGGTAGGAACCCTGCTACTACGAGGCCTCTCGACAGGTGCCCGTTGAAGCGGCAACCTGCGCGTCTTCATGCCGGGAGAGCGTCGATATGAGCAAGCCTGCCAAGACCGAAGCCGAACTCATCGCCATGGCGCGGGCCGAATTGAAGGTCCATGCCGATGGTCCGGATGACCTCGTCATCTCGATTGTCCGCGACGGCGACAGCTGGGAATTCCGCGCCGATGCCGACCAGGCCGCGACGGATAAGCCGGGCTTCCCCGAAAGCGTCGCCATGCTGGTGCAGATCGGCGATCACCTCAGCAAGCAGTATGACGTGAAGGGGTAGGGGCGCTGTCGACGCCGTCTCACTGTACGCCACGTTCTCGGTGTCATCGCCGGACTTGATCGGGCGATCCAGTATTCCAGAGACCGCTGTGATGAAATCGAAAGGCCGCGGCGTACTGGATGCCCCGGTCCCGGCTCCGCCAAGGCTACGCCGGGCACAAGCTCGCCCGGCCGCCGAAGCTTCAGCGAAGGCGGCAAGCCGGGGCATGACGGCGGATGGAGCCGCAGTTATCCGCCCCCGTAACTCTGCACCAGGCTTCCCGCCACCAGCGACCAGCCATCGACCAGCACGAAGAAGATCAGCTTGAACGGCAGCGAGATCGTTGCGGGCGGCAGCATCATCATGCCCATCGACATCAGCACGGAGGCGACGACGAGGTCGATGATCAGGAAGGGGAGAAACAGCAGGAAGCCGATCTCGAAGGCGCGCTTCAACTCGGAGATCATGAAGGCGGGGACGAGGATGCGCAGGGCGAGGTCATCCGGCGTGGCGGGCGGCGGCTCGCCGGAGAGATCCAGGAACAGCTTGAGGTCCTTCTCGCGTACGTTCTTCTGCATGAAGCCGCGCAAGGGGACGGAAGCCCGCTGGAGTGCGTCCTCGACGCCAAGCTGGTTGGCGACGAGCGGGCGGATGCCCTCGTCGTAGGACTTCTGTAGGACAGGTCCCATCACGAAGAAGGTGAGGAACATCGCGAGCGCGATGATCACCGAGTTCGGCGGCGCGGTCGCCGTGCCCATCGCGGTGCGCAGCAGCGACAAGACGACCACGATGCGCGTGAATGACGTCATCATGATCAGGATCGACGGCGCGATCGACAGCACCGTGAGCAGCGCGATGAGCTGGATCGCGCGCTCGGTGACGCCGCCCCCCTGACCGCCGAGATTGATGCTGATGTCCTGCGCATGCGCAGGCATCGCGAGCGAAGCCGCGGCGATCAGAACAGAAAGAAAAACAACTCTACGCGGGAGGGCCGGCAGCCTCACGAAGACGGCTTCGGACGGCCGAGCAGCGAGGCCATCTCGTCTTCGAGATTTTCAAAGCTGGTCTTTTCCGCGGCCGGCTTT